>OZ038500.1:93722628-93760128 GCA_964036315.1 Acanthosepion esculentum | reverse complement strand
AATCTTTCACAAAATTTATAAATTGCTTCGCTCTCTTTCTTTCGTTTTAATTTTCCTTTATCTCTTTCTTTGTCTACTTTTCATTTTCCCTTTTATTTTCTTCTCACTTTGGTTATCTTTAATTTCCTTCTCACCCTGTTTCTCTTCATTTCTCTTCTCACTTTCTTTCTCTTTAATTTCCTTCTCACCCTGTTTCTCTTCATTTCTCTTCTTACTTTCTTTCTCTTTAATTTCCTTCTCACCCTGTTTCTCTTCATTTCTCTTCTCACTTTCTTTCTCTTTAATTTCCTCCTCACCCTGTTTCTCTTCATTTCTCTTCTCACTTTCTTTCTCTTTATTTCTGTCTCACCCTGTTTCTCTTAATTTCTCTTCTCACTTTCTTTCTCTTTAATTTCCTTCTCACCCTGTTTCTCTTCATTTCTCTTCTCACTTTCTTTCTCTTTATTTCTGTCTCACCCTGTTTCTCTTCATTTCTCTTCTCACTTTCTTTCTCTTTATTTCTGTCTCACTCTGTTTCTCTTCATTTCCCTTCACACTCTTTCTGTTCATTTCCCTTCTCACTTTGTTTTCCTAATTTTCTTCGCTCTTTATTTTCCTTTCCTTTCCTTTTATTTTCTTCTTTATTTCCTTCTTTTTAATATATTTTCACTCACCTTCCTTTGTTTATATTTCCTTAGAACTTTCTTTTCCAATTACTTCTCCACTATCCTTCTTCTATTTGATATTTTCTTTATGCATGTCATTATTTTTTCTTCATTCATCCTTGTTCCTTTTCATTTTTTTTCGATATTCTCTTGCCTACAAGTTACTCTATTTTATTCCCAGGATTTCTTTTTTGGTCGGCCGTTATCTCTGTCCTATTTTGGCTACGGCAGCGGCAAAACAATTCCAATTACGAGCACTTGTATTTAAGGTGTAAATCGTAACACTGGTCACATTTTCAGAATCATTGGTTGGCCCTATTACGCAAAATACACGGTTTTTCATCACGAAACGGCAAAGGATAATCATTATTTATCAGTGATACAAACAGAACAAAATAACATGATTTACTCCCAGGGTAAGTCGTTTCCTTTACATGCAAGTATCTGTTATTGGCTTTTAGAAGCTGCACCATACTTTCACTGCTTTTTTTAAACTGATATATATATATATATATATATATATATATATATATATATATATATATACAGAGAGAGAGAGAACACAATAAAATCCAAAATTAGCTTATATGGGAAATAGGCTTATTTCAACCGACGACATTCGTCAGGCATATTCAACCCTGGTATGAACTGAGTTCGTGGCTGAACTAGAAATTTAACTGTGACTGCTACATAAAAAAACGTTGCAAAACTAATTTATCCATTTCAATGTTTCAGTCAGACGAAAGGCAGGAGGGAGTGACAGGGAAGGGTGAAAAGGGTTAGTCTTAAAGCGAAGACATTTTATAAAATTAAACTTGGATATTAACCTTATGACGTTAAATTGGGGTTATATCAAAGATGAAAGTTAATTTGAAACCAAGAGAGGAATAAGAAGTTTCCTTTTCAAAAAAACAAAAAAAAACTTAAATTATATAGATAAAGTTATATTTAAAATACAAAATCATACTTAAAAATACTCTTCTGTTAAAAAATTTATTTTATAATAATTATATAAATAAGAATTATTTACGAATAAGATATAAGATAATATTTACTATACGTATATATATATATATATATATATATATATATATATATATATATATATATATATATATATATATATATATATATATATATGCGTGTTTGTGTGTGTGTGTATGTGTGTGTATATATATATGTGTATGTCTGTGTGTTTGTGTGCATGTGTCAATATTCTGAGATGGCGTATATCTGTAGAAGAGACCAAATGAATGAAAAGACAAAAGAAAAAATATACTTAGTGTTTAGCCAACGGGTTTCGCCATCTAACGAACTTTATCAACGTGAATGTGATGCTTTTATTTTGCAACAAATATCTATTTGGCAGTTACTCAAAATTTTTTAAGAACTTTAGAACTCTAATAAATATTAATCAGGTTAACTGAATAATTTAATTGTTAGAACCTAGATTACGTCATATTCGTGTCTAAAAGTTTTAAAAAATTTAGTGTCGTAGCTGCTATATGACGTACAGTGTGATATAACAGATCTCACGTTTCAATAAAAGACGATACTTTAAAGAAAATCCGAAAACCATGAAACGATAACGAAAGAAATAACTTTTTGAACATCTTTTGATCCAGCAAGTTAAATTTGCTAGATGTAACTGTAAATTCTCCGCTAACAGTTTCCCAAGGAACCATGGCTTAGTGAATTAACTCTTTGAGTTCTGCGATCCTGAACAATTTCAATCCTTCTGTCTGTGACTCTGAGTCAAAATTCGCAAATAATTGGTATGTAATGTTTCACAGTAGATATAAAAATATTTGCAAGTGTTTATTCACCGCTCAATCAGTGGCTGGGCTTTACGTCACTTTTCTCTACCACTGTTCAACAGGTGGCTGGGCATTACGTCATTCTTTTTTTACTATACGTAAAGGACTCAAAGGGTTAAAGAGTTTGTTTAGCAATTTGGTAGCAGAATGATTGTGAGTTCAATCTCTGAAACGGGGCGCGTGCACTTGAACTCAGCGATAACGGGCGAGCCCTAACTGAGCAGTACTGAAAAATACGAACTAAACATTGGCAGTGAAACGAGAACAGTCAACCCGTATAGATTAAGTAAGCGGTTCAGTCCAGTAGGTTACCCGGATTGATTTACACCTGTAGAAGGCCGGAGAGAACAACGATCGAAACGTTGTTATAAGATCAACAACAAAAATGAGGACAATAGTCCGAATATTAATAGTGCAAACGATAGTTGTTTCTACTTTCGCACTTCCCCCTTGTGTTAGGGAGAGCCGGGGTCTGTCGCACCGAACGCGGAGATGAAAAAATATCTTCTCTTGCAGGCAGATTAATTTTTACTCCAGTGGCAGTGGAAACCTTTGGGGTTATTGTCCCACGTTCGATGGCGTTCCTTTAGAGGGTTGAAGGGATGGCGTCTCGATTAAGGGACGAGCATCGCGGAACGGAGTCGCTCTTGCAGCGTGTCTCACTGGCGATCGTGCAAGGTAATGCTTTCTCCATCATTGCGGCTGGCAGAGGGTAGCATAAAGAAGATGAAAAGAGCATCATCTTCAAATGATAAGTCGCAATGTCAAGCACCATCGCCTGCCTCATTCAATCCTGTTCTTTTATTTTCCCCTCTTATTAATAATTCTCTTTCCCAATTACTTTCACTCTTAGTAACCTCTTGAGTCTTAGTGGCTTTATCGTCTTGCCTGTGCGGAAATAATTAAAAATGAAACAGTTATTTATAAAACGAGTGTTCAGTTTTAATCTGGCTCGATTCAACGAATCGTTGTAAGAAGCATCTTCATTACAATTGCTTAGTGATATTTTAATAAGGAAGAGTCAAGGCAATTAGAATTGTTGCTATGTCAGTTTTGCAGGCAAGAAGGTGAATTCAAATAAGATTAGAAAAAAATTGGTTATATATATCAGGTCAGACTGACATTCGAATTACGTAGCAACGGAAACTGTAGTCAAAAGAATACACGCAGCTAAGCACTTGATGCGCATTCAGTAACTCGGCGACGTTGGCTACGTTAGAGTTCAGAACAATCCGATGAATGAGCTTCAAATATTTAAACATGTGGAGATCCAAAACGAAGATCAGAAAGATGTCATCGATTCTGCCTCATGGCTCTAGCTCACTTTAAAAGATAAATCCAACGACATTCACGAAACTCCCTGAAGAGATCTATAAAGACACGATCCACATCTATTGCACGACAAAAAGAAGAGGAAAAACTATGTAGATATATAGTATAAATTGTGTTGAATCCATTATAGTGAGGCTACTTACTTTTAGTAGAGTCTCACCTGATTAATTGTAGGAATAATGTGTAAATCTTAGCATCTTTTTTGTCTTCTAAAGAGACTATATTTTGCAATTTTGGGTTGAATATCCATTTAAGAAACTGTAACAACTCACTCCTAGCGTTTATAATTATTATGTCCCAATTGATTCCAAATCTACTGACTCACATTGAGCTCTTTATTTAAGGCGTTTTGCCTTGTTCATTTCTGTTACCGGAGGTGTCTTTTTTACTCCACAGCAAACCCAATTTTGAGAGTTATTTTTTCACAAGTAAATATTTTATTTTATTCTTTATTATTCACCCCTCCTCTTTTTGGAGATTTGTATTTCTTTTGTTATGGACTAACTTCTAGTTTCCCGTGCGTTTACTTTTTCTGGTAATCCTTCTTGTACATTCAATGTATTTACTGTGTGCTGGTACGTCAGAAATATATAGTAATTGCATAGGTTTTTTTCTTTCTTGAAGGTTTTTTTCGGTTAACCTTTTCTTTAATTGATTTTAATACCTTTTGTGTTCCCATTTTTCCTTTCATCATATATGTCATTTTTTCTATTCGTGACTTTAATACGGCCTCTTACCACAATTCTTTTGTATTTTTAAATACTCCGAAAAACGCTTTTTTACCAATTTTGAAAAAACTTCTGTCCATTTGGTTATACTTTCTTATTATTTTTTCACCTGGTAACAACTTGTCGAAAACGGAATTAAATTTTTTCGTACGAATTTTCAATTCTGCCGGTGACATACTTGTCGTGTATTGGGATTCGGCGTTATCTGGTATCATCTCAAGAATTTTTATTTTGCTTCTTTGCATAATTTTTATTACCTGCTATGTTAAACGCTCTCTTAAAATTACCCCCAAAACATTCAGCCTTTCATTTTAACCATGCCTGATACGACAGCGTAGTAATAAGTCCAATGGAGAACATTTTGCAATTTTTTTTCATATTCATACGCAGCGCCTGTTTACCGTTGGGCCTGAATATGGCATGGGGAATGCCATACCTTGCAAACAGATCGTGTAAAAACTCACTGTAATCGTGGAAGTTGGCTTTTTGCATTTAAAGCCACTTAGTAAAGCTATTCATTAATGTAAGATAATTTGATACGTTTATTATACCTACGAAATATATGCGCAGATTTTACCACAGAGTACCTGAATTTGGCCAAGGTTGAAATCTCATTGTATGTGATTTTGCTGTCAGAGCACAAACTCTGCAGTCTCTCACTAATTTTTCAATGTCTTGATCTATTTTGGTCCAGTATACATAGCTTCTCATAATAGATTTCATCCTTCAGATTCCCGGATGCCCACTATGAAATTCATTATTATCCGCTTTTGTAATATGACAGGTATTACTACTTTTGGTGCAAACATCGGAACTCCGTCACATAACGAGTAAGATCGCTCAAGATCGTCTATCTTTCTTACTTTCTTTTAGTCGTTTTTTTTTATTTTCGAAATAAATAGGTCTTGTTCTGCCTTGACTTTTATTTCTTCCAGGGTAACTAGCAGTTCATGCACTACATCGCATAATATATTTTTAATTTCAATTTCACTTTTTAATGCTCAAACGGTTCATCATTTTTTGTTATCAATCTTGGTAAAACATCAAAATATTCTAATTCGTTGAACGGTTGGTATTCCATCCTGAAACTGTAATTTAATAAGATGGTTCCCCAACGTTGTAATCCATTCGCTGGATGCGTAGGAATTAATTTTTCGACCTACACATTGATAATAGAGGTCGGTAGTCAGTCTGTAAACGAAAACTCCTCCCGTGTATAAATTTGTGAAACATCGTCACTGTAAATATTATTGCTAACGTCTCATTTTCGATGTGGCTGTAGTTTTTTCCTGTCAGTAGTAACGAACGCAAAGCATTTCCGAGGGCTTTCATGTTAAAGTCATCGTATTAATGTAGAATTACCGCACCTATAGCATAGCCACTAGCATTTGAAGCCAATACGATTTCTGCTTTTAGATCGTAGTGTGCTAATGATAAATTTTGACGTTAGTATTTTCTTGATTTATTCAATCGCCTTTTGACACGTATCAGTCCAGTTCCACTTTAAGCCCATTTTAAGCAAGTTATTCACTGGAGCTCTCAAATTCTGAATATTAGGTGTATAGATTTAATAATTATTTGCTAGTCCTAGAAATACTTGTAACTTAGTAACGTTTGTTGTCGGAAGTAATTTCCTAATTGCACTTGTGTTTAACTGATCTCATTGACGACCATTTTTATCAATGATTTGTCCTAGGTACTTGATTTTAGGTAAAACAATTCGCATTTTTCCTGATTGAATTTGAACCCGTATTCTCATAATTTTTTTCAAAATCTCGTTTCACATGTTGTTCCTTAGAAACACTTTTAATTAATATATCATCCAGATAAGCACCTGCGAAATCACAATTTACAAACATAGTATCCATAGCTTGTTGAAATATAGATGCCGCTACATTTAACCAAAAAGTAAGTCGGTTGAACTTATACAATCCCTTGTGAGTATTTATACTTATTAACTCTGAACATTCTTTCTTCAACCTGTATTTGCAAATACGCTTCACAAAGGTGCACCTGCGGAAAATTACCTGTCAACACCCCCCGTTTAAATTCGCTGAACTTCGTAATGGGTAGTTATCGGATTCGAAACATTTTCTTAAGCCTGTCGAAAAATCAGCACAAACACGAATTTTCTTGTTTTTTCTTTATATATACAACTGGCACTGCTTATTTTGAATGGTTAATCTTCTCAATTGCACCTATTTTTTCAAGCCTGTCTTATTCTTTAATGAATTGACACAATACTGAGAACGGTACACTCCGTTTCGCTTTAAACACTGGCGTCGACTTTTCTTTTCACTTGAAATTTCGCTTTGACTTTTGAACACTAACCCAAACCATCTGACAAGCACACAAGGAAAACATTTTTATCAATTCCTCCTTTACATTTTCGAACTGTTGTTTTTTAATGGTAACTTGTCCACTTACACTTTTGCAGTAAATATTTATAGGTAAAGCCCACTACTCAAATAATTCCAATAAGTTTGTAGTATTTTTTACCACATAAGCCTGAGCTTTTACACAGTTGTTACGAAATAAAAATTAGTCATTTCACCAATAAAAAATATTTTTTTACCCGACAATTCACGTGAGTTTATCGAAGTTCTTTTTAATATAGTTTTTCCGTTTACTTTCCATGTGTCTTCATTAGTTATTCTGATATCTCTACCAGTGTCTAGTTGCATGTTTACATCAACATTATTAATTTTCACACAGATATTTTCTGTGGTTTTCTGTAATTACTTTTCCGAAGCAAACGTTGTGTACGAATTCTTTCTGTGAGAACTTTTCCTTTACTTTTACAGTGTGACTTTTTATGACCTACTTTTCGACACTTAGCACCTTTGAAATCTTACTCCGAGATGTAACCTTCCACTTCTGAAACATGAATTATTTTTTTTATTTTTCCACATTTTCCGATAGTTTGTATACATGCGCATTATTTTTCTTCAATTTCTTCGATATCGCGTCTCAGATATACGATTCTTTGACGTTCATCCGATATTTCTTGTTAGTTTTTTTTTTATTCTGTTCAAGATTCTTTAGAATTCTGGCACATATTTCTGCGTCATTTTTCACTGTGAACCTTTGAAATAAAATCTACCGTTTAAATGTATTCAGAGACAGTTCATCTAATTTGTATACTTTCACACTCCTTGTTAACGAATCTAGCATATGTGATAAAATCTTCTTCTTCCATTTCCATTAGATTTATACACTTCCAACGAGTAATGAATAACAAACGTTTGTTACTAAAAGTCAGAATATTTACTGTTTTTTCAAAGCAATTTTCTGTTTTTTTCGGTAGTTCAAAATCACGGTATTTTTCATGTTCTATCGGTGCTTTTATCTCGTCAGCCCAGTCGTTGCGTTCTTCACTGAAAACTTATTCGTATCTTCTAAAATAGGTAGTTATTGTGTCTGCCGAAGCAAAAATTACTTTTTCCTTCTCCGTATGAGCTTCGATCCATCGTAGCTTCAGTTTTAACCTACATCGAACGTTTATAATATTATGTCTCGACTTACTCCAACAGAACTCTGACGACTCTCTTTGAGTTCTTTATTTAATGCGTCTTGCCTAGTTCATTTGTGTTACCAGAGGTGGCATATTTTCTTCACAAAAAAACGCATATGAAATCTGGAATATGTTCATCGGCTGATTGCGATACATTAACAGTGTTGAGAGCTTTGTTAATTATTGGTTAATTTCAGGTCTCGCGACCTTCACCAGGCAAAGCGTGGAGATTTCCACATATTATTAAAAATAAGCAATTTTTTTCGTATGTTTTTCGATGGTAAATATTCTCGATATGAGACATTCTCTTTTTTGTGTGTTAGTGACCCAGATGTCTTTCTTGAACTGGCAGTGAAAAGTTCTGCGTGAAGGATTATAAAACAATTAGGATTGGTCCGAGAAATTGTGAAGGAGTTATCGGCATTCTTATCTTTTAATCTTTCTACTACAAATTTTCATAGCGTATGTCAATTTTCTCATTCACAAATTCTGGTGAGTTATTAATAATAATTTATAAAATTTTAAGCGACTATTGATTTAAGTTATTTCAACTTGCAGTGCTCTTTTATTTAAATGGCCTTATAATTATGCACTAATTTTTTTCATAGTTTTTGAATAATTTTACAATAACTGATTCTCTACCCATAGTAATTATTTCAATCTTTCAGATTATTAATACTATATAATAATATACAAAATATTAAAAATATAGCTCACTTGCTAATGTTTAAAGATAAAATTCAGCTGGCCTTAAAATTGTTCCCTGCACTGTATATAATATTTCAGTTTTGTTTCCTAACGTTAACAAAGTAATTTCTAAAGAAGTTACGGATTTTTGGCACTTACGTAAATCATTATACTAGTAAAGCCAACATATTTTTTTATCGATTGATATCTACCCATATTTTCTCGATTCGGAGACAAGAACCTTACCCTGCATGCATAATCTTTTTTCCCAGTAAACTCTACAAAGTTTTCCAAGAAATAGGATTCCCAATAATATTGCCAAATCAGAAACTATGACCTGGAATTGATATACAAACAATTCTGTTGCATTCCCTGAATATATCATAAAAAAAAACAGAATACTAAACATTTCAAACACCCTTGCATCGACCATAACATATTCATGATTTATTTACAGTGTAGCTCAACTTGTACAATGCACTGGAGTAACTCGAGGTAGAGCTTTACTGAGTAATAGGCACATTTTAAGCTGATATGTCATGAAGACAACGATTAACCTAGACTTGAAAAGTTCAGACTGTAGTGACCGAAACGAAAACATCTACTTGAGACTCTGTTCCATAAAGTAGCTCTTCGTGAAGAGAAGCTGCTCAAGTGGAACTTACATCTCACCATTAGAATACAAAAAGAAAGAGGGTGGTTTGCTACAATATAGGTGGCATAGTGGGTCTTAGCTGTAATTGTTAGAACTGTAAAACTAATATTGTTCGTGGGAGCACTTTCCACGGAAATAGTGAAAATCTATGAGAGACGGTTTGGTAGGTTGAGAAAAAAACACAAAGACATGGATACGCTTTTGGATTCTATCGAGATTGAAAAACGAGGATTGGGCGCCACTTGTCCATATATATTTGCAGTAACAATTTTCGATAGGAGGGAATCGGATACAAATGTAGATTTTAGTAAGTGGGTAGCAATAATTTTATTTTGATCTTATTTATCATTATTTTATTCTTTTTAATTTACTGATTAATTTGTTTGTTTTTTCTAACAAGGCAGATTGAAAGTTGTATCGTTGCTAGACAAACCCTTCACGAGAAGGATATTCAAAATCAGAAGAATACACTCTTGTTGACCAGGGAGTTGAGTTTCAATCTCATCCAGATATTAATTATGCAGGATGTATCAAAAAATACTTTTACGAATTTTGTAGTTGGGTCCTACGAAGTTTGTACATCGAACTTGGTAGGCACTACTAAGTTCGATGTACAAACTTCGTAGGACGTAAGACAAGAGACAAACAACGGATCGGTAGTTTGTGTAATAAACCATCGGCAAAAGTTCTCCCGTGGTGAACGATCAGATGACGAAAGACCCTGCACACGTTGCAAATGATACGGATACAGGAGATGCTCTTGACGTACCCTCAATGCGGTACTATGAGAGGTACGACATATAAGGCCACTTGACATGTCCTGGTACGCACGAGCGGGGCTTGGTCTTCTTTGATCTTTAGTTAGTGGTGTCACGCATCTCGTCTTAGCAACGCAGCGATAAACAGCAGCAAAGGCTAGATAACTCGGTTGCCTTCGGTCTGGAAACACAATCAGATACAGATAAGCAGCCTCATTACGATTCGCGCGGCCATATGTAAAAATCGTATCTGTCTGCTCACGATATGATTTTCCTGCCATCTTTCAAAGAATTCTTCTCAGTTAACTCGCTACTATAAACGTTGAAGACAGACTAACCAAAATTGTAGATGTATAAAACCTGTAACTCAGTCTACGTGGCAGCACAGCGCCACCTTATACTTTAAACTTAATAACTCGAAAACGAAGGATTTGTGGACATATGTTTATGTGGACATTTTCCTAGTTTTGGTGAGAGGAGCCGAAACCCAGAATTTGTAAAAGAATATTTGATACACACTGTATGTGATTTTATGCAAGTTGAAAGAGAGATTGAAACCACACTTTAAAATCGCATGGTGTTGGCTTTGATTTGATAATTGAATATTAAAAACGTTATATCGATAATTAATGTTCTCAAAATATCAAGTGCCTGGATGATTTTACAGTGCTGGGTTATTTAAATACTGCTTGTATTACTATTTCGTTCCCGCAGAGGCGATTTTTATAGTTAGTTTTGTAATTTCTGTTTTCCTCTGAAAATATTGAAAATTTATTCCTTTTTATTTTTTATTTTTTTCAATTATTTAGAAATTTCTTTCTGAACTTTACTTTTTAATAATTATCTTTATTATTTAACGCTTTTTTTTACTTTTTCATTGAGACATGTTTTAAGATGCTGCGATATTTTCTTTAATTCGTCAAATAGTTTTTGCCATTTTATTTTTTTTATGTACAGATTAATTTTTGTTTGTTCTTTTCTATAGTTTTCAATAAAATCACGACCCTTTTTTATTCTCTTCCGTGTTTAATTTCCTGCATAATCCAAAGAAGTCTGTCACATTTGCCATTTTTACTTCACCCGAAATTTCATATTGCCATTTAATTAGCACGCGCTTCTCTTTAAGAGAATATAACAGGAAGCACATAATGACAACTAGACTAAAAAAAAAAAGGATTTTTCTTTCCTTTTTGTCCTTCCATATTTCTTCTTTTTTTATATAAATAAGCTGCGTGCCTAAAACTAGATGGTGAAGAGATGCCAATGCACAGAAAGTCACACTGATTAGACTTTAAGGCCCAATTAAAGTGATACACGCGTGAAACACTCGGATTACAAGAGCGCAAAGCTTCGGCATCCAACCGTAAACATAAACACGGAGACGACGTTTACAACAGTGTCCTTTGAATTTATACATCCTCATTACTTATTCACTGTTACACTTAGTATTATTTCGGCATACCACATTTCAGTCTATGGGGAAAATGTCCATATAAACATATCTCCAAAAGGCCACCGTTCTACCTCAACAGATCCACTCATATCAAATGTTAAAATTTTCTGTCTATATTTCTGAGATGTATTACGTACACTATTTACATTGCTCGGGCTATCATCCCATCTTCGTTGCCATATTTATCACAACGTTTCGGTCGTTGTACGCTCCGGCCTTCTTCAGGTGGTTGGAATGTCGAACTGACCCCTTTATTTCGCTAGCTTAGACATCCGCGAATAAGTTTGACAGCGTTTGCTACGCTGTTCTGCTTCAACATTTAAAGAGTGATTATAGTTCTCACCGTTTATTTAATTTGATCTGATCTTAAAAAATTTTTTTTAAGCTTATCACCCAAGACATACACTCATTGCGCCTTTACATGTAGTGCTAGAAAATCTATTTTGCACATTTATAAGTCTAGCATTCGTCTGTTAGTTGAATATTGCCAGCAAATATATACTGAAGCTTCTGTTATATGTGTAGAGATTCGTGACAATATAAAAAGAAGAATCTGCAATATTATTGATACTGATCTAGCAACTCCACTTGTCATTTTCCAACGTCGTAACGTAGCTTCGTTGAGACTTTTCTATAAACACTTTTATGGTAATTTTTCTGATGAGTTTTTCTCTTTGGTGCGTCAAATTTACGAATTGAGTTGTAATACTGGATTGGCAGCTAGGTCTCATGATTTCAGTGTTTAAATCACCAGTTGTAAGCGTAAGTTCTACACCAATCATTTCTTCTAGCATTTCGGATTTTTACTTTTCTGTCAACTATGACAAAAAAAAATTTAAATGCAATATCAACTGTTATATTTTGTCTCATAGATTCGTGATAATTTATATTTACGTTTTTTTTTTTTGGTGGGGGGTTCACACTCAGTAACCTCTTGCCTTGTAATTTCTTTCATGGCCTTGGGCTGAAATGATGTAAAAAAATAACAGACTGGGCGTTCTGTTCTCCTTTAGCAACCATTTTTAAGGAGGAAAATTCATAATTCTAAACGAGCAGAAGAATTCATTCCTCCATCTTCGAAAGTTGTGTTTGCAACCAAACGCTATAAAACAATTTCTAAAAAATCCTTGACATGCAAGTTGAAGGACAGATTCAATTCATATGTTCGAATAATGAACAGCCATTTTCGAAATCCTTTCGAATGGAGAGTTTTATTAGATTATACGAGGCCTACAGGTAGTAAGTTACCCATGATTAGGTACCATATATGGGGAGAGTCAATAAAGTACCTCTGCATTCTTTTACATTCTGAAGTTTATTTCGCAAAATGCGTTTGTTGGTTTTTCCAAAGGCGTTGCTCAAAAAAGAAAAATACACTTAAATTCTTAGGCCAAAAATAGTATCAATATTTGAAAAGCAATTATATTTCCCCGATAAGAAAAGCAATGCTGCTATTAATAATGCTTTCGAAAAACAAATTTAATTTTTTAAAGAGAGTAGAAATAAAAAATATTGTAATAATATTAATTCTCATACGTACAACAGAAACGAATGATAAAGTAAAAAGGTGATAATTTTCGTGATAAATTTTTTTTTTCAAAAATAAAAATAAGAGTGAAAGAATTATGATTAATCCCTGACAATTGTAGTCCTTTTTAATTTTATTTTAACAATTTAGCAATAATACAGTTTTGTATACGAGGCCTGAACAAAAAAACGTATCGGGACGGTTGCTATAGTGACGGAGCTAAAATACGCAGAGTGAAGTCACCGATTGAACTTGCCACTCATGTACACGAAGTTATAACTTTCTCGATCAATTCCGTTCTTTATAGAAATGCTGGGAAGGAGAGTGTGTAGAGTGTGGTCGTCTCACACCACCGCAGAAATCTTTTTGAAAATGGTTCTAACAAATCGTGTGTCTATTGCTATGACTCCGAATACAAATCTCAGTTTCTCTGTGCAAAAGACAGAAGTGCGAATGAGTGAAAAAAATGGAAAGACTCTGTTGAGAATTTTCTTCGACTGAATTGTTCTTCATGAGTCTGCTCCACCTGGTCAGACAGTAAACAGGGAGTACTTCCGCGACGTGTTGAAGCGTTTGTGAGATGCTGTATGTCGGAAAAGGACAGAATTGCAGCTGCCCATTCAGCAATGTTTGTGTAGTGGTTTTGGGCCCATGGCATCATTTCCCAGGTCAGACAGCAACTAACACATTCCCCAAATCTGACACTTTGAGACGTATTCTTCTTTCCAAAAATGAAATCCCACAAGATTTCAAAACGTCGAGGTAATCCAAGAGAATGCGACAAAGCAACTGCTCGCTGTCTATATACAAGGAGTTCAAAGACTGCTACCAGCAATGCAAAACGATGCTAGATAATGTGTGTGGCACCAGAAAGGGGCTGCTTCGAAGGAAATTAAATGCTGAATTGATATTTGTTGTAGTTTTCTTTTTATAGCGCCAATCCCAATACTTTTTGATCAGAACTCGTCCTGTATATAGAAGAAAATGAATATCATTGTAACGAAGAAGAAAGTGGAATTAAAAAATAAATCTGAAAAAGGAAACAGAAAGATATCCAAAAGTAAACGAAAAATAGAATGAAGGCAAATGACACAAATGAATAAGATGGTAGTAAAGATGGCGACGTTTGCCACACGTTAGGGTTGTAGATGTAAGGGAAGAGACAAAAGAGCTGAACCAAAGAAAAAAAGGAAAGATAAGAAATTGAGAAGATTATAATACTGATAGCATGGATATTAGACGGTGTAAAACCGGTAAGCACAAGAAGAAAAGAAGTTGATGATTATGATAATGATGAAACAATGATGATGATGTGAAGGGTCATCAGTCAGGCTGCGGTGGCTGTGAACAAAATATGACGTCGATGATGATGAGGTTATTGATTGTAGCGTTGAAATTAATAAGGATAATTCCGACTGTAACAACTTTGGCGTCAATATGACTGAGTAAATTAAAAAAAAACATCTGTGCCAAAAATAATCGAATAATCATAATTCAATAAAAAAAACTCAACTAAAAACTATCATATTCAATCAATACTTTTCTTTTTACCATAACCAAAATATGAATTAAATCCTTTTTTCCCCGGTTTCATTTCAATTGTCTGAAACAAGTAAACTTGTGAATCAGAGATTGCCTTAATGACATTCGCGACTGACGTCATGAACAAAATGGTGGACATCTCAAACGATATTTTCTGTTGGATGTTGAAGAAAAAAATCTCGCATACCGGAAATGTAAGACGAGTTAAAAACAAAAAAAACAAGAGAAGAGAACGCAGATTTCAGTTTTGAATGCGATAAGTCAAAGTTCGAAACTAGTACTCTGAAAAAAATACTAGAAAGAAATGTCATGTTTTTCGTAAAAGAAACAGCAGACAAAAATGATTTACGTCGTCTTTGTATGAGTATCTCAGCTGGAAGGGATAATTCGATATTTTTATGTGATTTAATCCATTCTTTAGCACCAGATATAAAAAATGGCAAATAGTGTCTATATAGAAGTTTCTATTTTGTCAGGAAAAGTTACTGGATTCTTGGTGTCTGAATATTTAACTTCTTGTTTCTATAGTAATATGACTAACAATTGATTTGTACAGAAGTATTATGCTTTCCTGGAGGAAATTTATAATAATTGCTATAATGGATCCACAGCTTTTATTATATGGTTTAGTTTAGACATTCGAAGAAATTTTACTTATATCAAAGATTCGAGCCTGTTCAATAGCTAGATGTGTTACGGTTTTGGAATACCGGGACCTGTAAGCTTGGATGTGCGGGTGGTGTAAGGGATAATGGTTCCAATTCCTGTTTCGTTCCTCATATAAGCATAAGCGCAAATAACGTTTGGGAAGTTATGAATCCAGCTCATCACTCCCAGCTATGAATTAATCAAGACTTGTATCGCTAAAACATTATTATCTCAAAAACAAATTTCTTGAAATTTAAAAATATTATTTGGCTTTAAATAACCTGCAAAAGGTTGACACACCGTAGAACACAAACTACCCCATCAAAATATTTCCATGAGAGAATTTGATTCCTTATAAAATCGTATTTTAAGGAAATTAACTCCATTAAAACAGTTCTATATATTCAATCACTTGATGGTTATATATTGTTGTATATCATATATTATCAGAATTTCGTACTTACATAGTTTTAATCATTTCGCTACAAGTGTGAAAGAATATGAGAAAAAGAAAATAAAAACAGTATTTAACCCTAGAACACTAAGCATCGGTATATAGTACCCAGCGTAAATTTTCATATTTTTAATTACTATTTTCAGTACCTGATTTTCTTGAATAAATAATATGATTGTCAGTACCTATTAATGTTAATTCAAAGTACAAATTTTGAAGTTCATGCATGTAATATATTTCAAATAAAGTTTTATATTTAATATTTTTCTTTGATATTTTCAAAATCGGGTATGATATACCCATGGTTAGTAACTTTAATTGATGGTTAGTGTTCTAGAGTTAATTAGAGAACAATAAAAGGACAGGTTTTAAGAAAACAGAAGATAGAGTTTGACCTTGGTTTTAAATTTTGAAGGTCAAAGATGTCTAGGAAGCAAGACGCCGAAAGATAGTGCCACAAGCGAGGGATGCGATAGAAGAAATTATTTATATGGAATTTATGCTTACATATAGCAATTAAAACGCTAAAATGATTAGAACTATTTGCAAATAGACTACTGAGGTAATATTCTTAACGTCAAGAGGAAAGTACATTAGAAAAAATACCATGAAAAGGAACAGGAAATCTACATTACAGCCGTAGAAAATGAGTGAAGTCGAGATGCCATATCAGCACCTATAAAATTGCAAATTCTTCTTTTGGATTATATCAGTTATTTCTAAATAGATTTCAGAAGCACCAGACCAGAGGTTCTAGCAATATTCATTGCATGGAAGAATGGTAAAATAGTTTCTGGCGAGAAAGATTGTCAGCAATCCAAGCATTTGATTCAATATAATCATTTTGCTTGATGTCAGCGGAAAATGTTAGCCACGTATCACTATCCTAGAGATTAACATCATAAGTTCATTCCTTAATTAGAACCCTTCTTTATCATGATGGTCTCCTGTAGCCAAATTTGTAACGGCACGCTTTAATTGTAGGTTGGGATTACGGGTTCGATTCATGTCGGGTAGAATATTTATTAGGAAAATTAGTGATGTAAACTTAAAGAAAATTGACCAAACTAACAGAAGGTTTTTAGTAACACATACACAAATTTAGCATAGATGAGAATAACACTGACATTAACAGATATATTTACCAGAATTACACAAAAATATCTTGAAATAGTAAAGAATAAATTTCTTCGATGAAATCGCCGTTACTTTAGTCATGGCCTCTAAACGACTTCGGAATCCACCGCAACAATTCTGGTGAATGCTGCCATATTTCTTGCTTTCAGTTCACCTTTTGTGTGACAAGAAGTTTTATTGGTCTCTCGCTCAACGGCACCTCACACATAATAATCAAGGGAGTTTCAGTCTGGGGAGTTAGGTAGCCAGATGCAAAGGGTCTTGTTATCAAAGAGATTGTCTGCCAGCCATGATTATGTTCTCCTGCTTGCGAGGCAGGGTGTAGAGTCCTGTTGTTAAACATAGGGTCTTACGGCAGTCAACCTCTTGACACAGGACAGCCCTACCTCCTCAAAACATTTGATGTGGGCCTCCGTGCGGAGTCTGATGTCCTGTGGAAAGATGGATGAAGGCATAACATTGCCATCACTAGTGATCACCTAAACAGATTAGTAATTAACATTAGCTTCCTCCAACACTTTACAAAAGATCTTGACACCCAAAATCTCTAAAATGTTCGTGCGAATCCCAAGCAGTAAAGAAAGCTGATTTTTTTAAGTTCTAGTTGCACGTGCCATGTTTAATGGATGCCAGTAATCTTTTATCTCCTGTTAATTTACCCTCTGAAATTTCTCCACTGCCTTACCCGAGTATTGAACTCACACTCTTTGGGCCCTGTCACTGGATTTAACTAACGCCTTTATCCAATGTGTCATGTACTGAGGACAATTGTGTATGAATTTCTGGGTATTATAAACCTAATGGCTTCAGCAACCATTTTTACCAGTGCTCTTATTGCAAATTTTGCTGTTATCATCGGTTTTTACCAGACCTCATATTGCAAATTTGTTGTTATTATAGATTTTCTCTGGCACTCCTTATTACTGGTTCCCATATTTTATTTATTTCTATGCGTGATCGGCTCAGGAGATTTTTGGGGCTAACATATGTGCTGATTCCTTAAGTTTAGGAATTTTCCAATGGTGTTCTTTGTCTATGATCTCAACCTGATCCTACAGAGAGCGGTGATCTCCCTTCTGTCTCCATATGTGGTCAGCCACGCCTGAGTTTTCCACTTCCCCTCGTGTTACAGCTTTCTGGTGTTCTTGAAGCCTTACCTTGAGGTTAAGGCAGTGCAGAACTTTCAGAGAGAAAACTAACAGGAGATAACTTATAACTGACATTCATTAAACATGACCCGTGGAACTAGTACAGTCTACCCCAGTGAGCGAAATAAAGGGTTCAGTTCGACATTGCAACCACCTGAAGCGTACAACGGCCGAAATGTTGTAATAAATATGGCGACAAAGATGAGGACAATAGTCCGAATAATGTAAATAGTGTACATAATAGCTCATCTTAGAAATATAGACAGGAAAACTACGGCTGACATTTTTA
Source organism: Acanthosepion esculentum (assembly GCA_964036315.1). Lineage (NCBI taxonomy): Eukaryota > Metazoa > Mollusca > Cephalopoda > Sepiida > Sepiidae > Acanthosepion > Acanthosepion esculentum. Next base: position 93,741,794 of record OZ038500.1, on the reverse strand, counting down.
ATATTATGTCTTGAACATTTTAAAAACATCATAAATTATAAAATGAAACATATTTTGATATCTGACAACGAAAGAGAATATTCCCATCCATGGGTTTATCGAATTATTGGAAGAGAGATAATCCATTAACACCACAATCCGTCACATCTAAATGCCACACTGAAGCGGATTCATTATCATTGTTTAAATTTTTTATCAAATAAAACTTCAATATAATAAATAATTCTACACAATATAAAAGGATTAGATTATGATAAAGAATATGTAATATGTAGTATGTGGTATTTTCTCGTAATATTTACAATATAGTTTATATTATTATTTTTTCAGTGAGCCAAAATTTGTAATTAAAATCCACTATGGCGCTACATGATCTCAGACATGAGATTTATTTAAGGATTACTAAAACTACTAATATACTGCTTGGCCCTCCTTTCGTTGGTACTTTAGTTAATTTGCCCGATCTTTACGTCCTGAAAATTGAGAGATATAGCAAAAAATACAACGGATGCAAAGAGCTAGAATGTACACGAAATGGTCGGGAGCCGTGAGCACCAACGTCCTGAAGGGACACGGCCCATAGAAGAAGATTTCTGAGAATATCAAAATGAGGAACCGTTGGAAAACAACGATCGACTACATCCTAAAATGATTGGTTATGGGCTTGAACAGAAAGCAGAACCTAGTCACACAGAATATTTTTAGATATCATGATACATTAGGATGGAAGGGGTCTTGCATCTCCACTCATGTTTTTTATTGTTTTGTTATGTTTTTTTTTCAATTTTGTTAACGGATAAATGACTTGTTTTCCTCATTATAGTTTTCATAGAATGACTTCTAGCCTAAGCTAAAGAGCTCGGTCTGTATTGATATTTAACCTATGCGTGCGTATAGATTTACCTTTTCGAAGGGCCTGCGTTCGAAAGTTAATGTAACAGTTATGAACGGGAATTGAACCTTTCTTCATTGACCGTAACGATAACGATTAAGCTCTATTATTTCTATAGTGAATTCCCAAAACTCATGACTCAGTGTCGAATTTAGTTAATATCAATATGTCTTGATTCGTCGTAATATAGTCGCCAGTAAGAACATTTTGGAACCCATTTCTATTGCAGTGGGCTTTACTCCCTCTGGATTCTCCATTAGTGTGGCCTTTTATCAGACTTTGTGATTACAGCTTTAAATAACGGAATCGTGTTGCACATATATGACGCTTATTGATGTTAAAATTAAAATTGTTTCGTATATCCTCAGGGAAAAGAAAATGACACTAGCAATTATTGGCCACCATAAATATTATGCCTGGTTAGTTAGCCAATGTTTAAAAATGGGAGATCGTCTCAGATAACAGAAGATAAGAAATATGGACCTGGTTTTTCTTGACCGAACAAGCAAGCGCTAATTTATAGGCCATCTGTCGTCAGTTACCATCGATTGTTGGTGAGTTTATTTGTACTCGTCATTAGTAAATATGACTAGCGCTCCAGAAACGAGGTATTGACTTTATGGCAGAGGCGTTGTGCTAGGTAAGCAAAAAGAAAGAGAAACATATGGAAAAATTAATTGCACAAATAATAATAATTATAATAAAGAGATAGCGTTATATTAGAAAATAAGCAGAATCCTTGATATTCAACAATATCATTTTAATACTATCAATCATGTTTTTCAATGATATTTTCAATAATGTAAAAAAAGGAGTATTTAAACATATCTGACTATATTTCTGAGATGAGATATTGTAACTATTTACATTATTTACAATGTTCGAACTGTTGTCCTCACCGTTATTAATATATTCACGACGTTTCGACCATTGGGTATTCCGGACATCTTCAGTTGATATTCCGATTCGAACCCTTTATTTCGGAAGCCGGGGTAGATTGTTGTAGTTGCAAATACCATGCCATTTATGGATATCTGAATTTTAGTTATTTCCCTTTGATAAATCGACACTCCAAAATCTAGTTTATCTCTTCTGTGGCCAGGTATTGAACACAAAACACTTTGGATCAAGACTACTTGAAGGTGGAGTAATCCAGAGAGAAAAACAGAGGGGCGAAGGGGTGGGAAAATGAGAGGTGAAGAAATAAACAAAAAGAGAGAAGGGATGAACAGAAAGTGAGGAGAAGAGGTGAAACCAAAGAGAGGTGAAGAGGTGAGGAAAAAGAGAGGTCAATACGTGGACAAAAGAGAAATGAAGAGGTGGGCAAAGAGAGATCAATACGTGGGCTAAAAAGATCTGAAGAGTTGAGCAAAAAGAGAGGCCAATACTTGGACAAAAGAGAGGTGAAGTTGTGAGCAAAAAGAGAGGTCAATACGTGGACAAAAGAGGACTGAAGAGGTGAGCAAAAAGAGAGGTGAATACGTGGACAAAAGAGAGGTGAAGATGTAAGCAAAACGAGAGGTCAATACGTGGACAAAAGAGAGTTAAATAGGTGAGCAAAAAGTGAGGACAATACGTGGACAAAAATGTGTGAAGAAATGAAGAAAAAGGGAGAAGAAGTTAACACAAGTTGAGGTGTAAAAATGAACATAAAGAGAGTTGTACAAAAAGAGTGGTCAATATGTTAACAAAGAAAGCTGAAGACAAGAACAAAATGAAATGTGAAGTAGTGAACAAAAAAGGGGTGATGAGCTGAGCAAAAAAGCGAGGTGAAGTGCCTAGGCAGAAAGATTTGAATTGCTGAACAAAAGAGAGGTGAAGATATGAACAAAACAGAGGTGAAGAGGTGAGCAAAAAGAGAGGTGAATATGTGGACAAAAGAGAGGTGAAGATGTGAACAAAAAGTGAGGTCAATATATGTACAAAATAGAGGCGAAGAGGTAAGCAAAAAGAGAGGTCAATATGTGGACAAAAGAGAGGTGAAGAGGTGAATAAAAGGAGAGGTCAATATGTGGACAAAAGAGAGGCGAAGAGGTGAGCAAAAAGAGAGGTCAATATGTGGACAAAAGAGAGGCGATGAGGTGAGCAAAAAGTGAGGTCAGTATGTGGACAAAAGAGAGGCGAAGATGTGAATAAAATGAGAGGTCAATATGTGGACAAAATGAGGCGAAGAGGTGAGCAAAAAGTGAGGTCAGTATGTGGACAAAAGAGAGGCGAAGATGTGAATAAAATGAGAGGTCAATATGTGGACAAAATGAGGCGAAGAGGTGAGCAAAAAGTGAGGTCAGTATGTGGACAAAAGAGAGGCGAAGAGGTGAGCAAAAAGAGAGGTCAATATGTGGACAAAAGAGAGGTGAAAATCTGAACAAAAAGAGCGGTCAATATGTGGACAAAAGAGAGATGATGAGATTATGGATACCATATCCAAATAGGATAACCTATTTTGGCAGATGACATCTGGAAGGAAGAATGGTTCACTGTAGCGTCTCTGGGATGAGGTCCGAATAAAAAATACAAAGAACATCGCTGAGCAGTGATGAGGAAATGAAAAAAAATACTGCCACAATTTCTATACGGTTTGTCGAGTTGGGGATATTAATGTCAGGTTGACTACTTTGCTTACCAACCACAGGATTGGTGAGTAATCCCGCTTATAGAAATTATAGAACTATCTGTGTTACATGTAATGTTTTGCTGAAATAATTTTATCGGATAAATATCCTTATCTCTAATCTGTTGTTTATCCTTTTTCTCTTTAACAGACTCATCACAGAGTTCTTGAATATAAACAGAATTTCTATCTTCGATAAAGATTGTTTACCTCATGTACGACGTAGAATAGACAAACTGAAAAGTCGGAGTAATACAACTTGAAATTTTTTATGGAATTCTTGGAACCGGAATTGCTTCGGTTTTCTGATATTAATACTACAAAAAAGTTTTGAAAAAAGAGTGATAGTGGGTAGTATTATGAATTTTATCTTCTAGGTGTTGTTAGAAGTGCTAGCTGTGTTGTATAGTTTCTTGCACTTCCAATCTAAAAGCTAGTCATACGAAATCTAAAAGCCTGATGGAATATTCTATACCTACCTGTCACCCCTCCGGGATAATGCACTTTACACGCATAATCACCTCTTAACCAATCAGCATCTTAGTTTCAGCAAACTAGGTTTTTCATTGGCTGAAACCTTAAACCTGTAGCAAGTTTGAGGAAAAATACCTTTTCCTGAGTACCGCTTTTGGAGCCGGTCCTGAGACCACAAACTCAATAAATAGAAGCTTTTCGATTCGATTCGAACAGTCAGAACCTCAACCCTGGAGAGATGCTAAACAAATCCACGCTAGTCAAATCTTTGACCTAACTACACCTTTCGCGTAGTAATTCTTCTGACTCAACAAACAGCACTTCGCATCCTCAGGAACATTACTTACAACATAATAAAGAAAGTGAATTAACCCACTACTAAAACAGTATTTGTAAATCTCAATCCAACATCAAGACAATAGCTAAAGGTACACAACTCTTACAAACTTTGAACAATAACTTTAAGAAACGCACACATACACACTAGTGACTGAACTCCCACAAAAGACATTTTGTAATACGATAAAACATCTTGTTTAATTTCATACACACATTTTAACCACAAACCTACACACATTGAAACTCATCATAATCCTTCTACATATTTTATTACAACTGGTCGCAATTGATCAGCATGATCTATCTTGATTGTGCATGTTCAATTGATAAAAAATGAATGTTATTTGTTAAACCTTTAATCATGTTGTCCTCATTTTTGATTTCTCCTAAATGATTTTACCTTCAATGTTCTTATTTTTATATTTGTTGTGGGTGAATGTCTTGTGAACACCTACATTTCTAAGCCTTCTCATAACCTAAGCTTCTGATACGCAAAATACATTTGCCAATCTGGAACAAGATTGATGACCCCGACGTTTAAACCAACACAAAATTGATGACCCCAACGTTTAAACCAACTACAAAATTGGTAACACCGACGCTAACAACACCAAAATTGATGACACTGACGCTTACGTCCATACCAATACAAAATGAATACCTTTTGAGTTTATAACATACGGCAGCAACAAAGTTAATGATTCCGACGTTTGAGCCTGCATCACAGCAAAATTGACAACCACGACGTTCACAACACACAGCAAACAAAAGGAAAAATTGATAATTCTAGCGTCTACGTTTGCATAGCGAAAACTGATCCAACACAAGCATCAGAGACTGCGATCTTTCCTTCCGCACGAAACATTTCTTTTTTCCCTCCAAAAATCACACTGAATCAACAGGGCTGCACCAATTCCCCAGACTGAGGCTGCAATCAGACTGGAAATGCCTGAATACAATTCTAACTCACAAACGTGGTTTATACAGCTTGATGCGATCTTCCAGGTTCGACACATCACATCGCAGCAATGGAAGTTTGCATTCGTCGTAGAAAAATTACCTGCAGAAGTGACTGCAGAAGTGGCAGACATTCTCACAAGCCTCTTGCCTGATAAACCATATTAAATACTCAGGTGAGCCATAATACACAGCACGGGCTGTTCAGAAGAACGTAGAATAAAGGATCTTCTGGCTAATTTAACCTTAGGAACTAATAAAGCATCATAAACTCTTGCGCCGAATGCAGTCTTTACTCGGCAACTACGCCATGTCTGACACTGTCTTGAAACAGATGTGGCTGGATAAATTACCACCTGAAGTTGTACGGATATTAGCCGCACTCACCGACGAGGTCGACATCCAGAAGTTAGCAGAGATGGCCGATAAAATATCAGACACTGGACCAACTCGGCAAGTTTTCTCCGTAAGCCCATCAGAAGACCTCACACCAGATACCAATCAACAGTTTAAATTTCTGACATCCAAGCCAAAGAAAGTCTCCCTACGGCTTGATGAACTTCAAAACAAGCCTAAAAGAAGTCGGGGCAATTCAATTCCCCGACACGATAATCGTAAACAACGATCAGCGTCGCGACGCCCCCGTCACCGTCAACATGGTAATTGCTGTTACCACGACGTGTTTGGCGCGCGCGCGCTAAGAAGGGCTTGCCGCCATGTGCCTTCCGAAAGACGTTCGCAACAGACTTACAGAGAAACGGCCAGCCTGGCAACTATGAGAAGCGTTGGCTGCCAGGGTGACAATAAAAATCGCCTGTTTTACATTTGTGACCGTAACAGCAATCTTAATTTTTGGGTCGAAACCGGTGCGCAAGTCAGCGTCATACCACTAAAAAATTGTGACAGATCGACAATATAATCTAAGGAAGCTTCATTAAAATTGCAGGCTGCTAATGGCACGTCAATTAACACCTATGGTGAGCTAGTCATGTCCCTCAACATTGGCCAAAGACAGGAATTCATCTGGACATTCACAAACGCCGATGTTGTAATGCCAATCCTAGGCGCAGATTCTTTGGCACACTTTGATTTATCCGTCGACTTGTCTTCGCGTACGCTTACCGACGCGCGCACGAATCCGCAGTGCCGCGGATTAACATCAAGGCACTCTACAATTGGTCTAGCAGCTGTGATACCCAAGGCCAATGGCTATGAGAACTTATTACAAAAATACAAGTCATTTTTATCACCATTTACATATGCGGAGCCTATGAGGCATAATGCCATAAAATGGACTGGACCCCCAGTACATGCCCAACCGCGTCGTCTACACCTTAACAAACTGTGGGTAGCTAAGGACGACTTTAAAAATATGCTCAAACTGGGCATAATCAGACCATCCTCTAGTCATTACGCTACTCCGCTCCACATGGCCCCAAAGGCCGATGCTCACAACTGGCGTCCGTGCTGGGATTATAGGCAATTAAATGCCCAAACTATCTAGAACAAATACCCAATCCCCCACATCAAAGATTTTGCCCTATCGCTGGTAGGCGCCACGGTTTTCACAAAATCGGACCTGCGGAAAGCGTTTTATCAAATTCCGATCGAGCAATCCGACATCCCAAAAACAGCAATAACAACTCCCTGTGACCTATATGAGTTTACCAGAATGCCCTTCGGTTCGCGCAACGCAGCTCAGTCATTCCAAAGACTCATCTATGAAGTCCTACACTTACACTTATATCGATTATTTCCTGATAGCCAGCGAAATACATGTAGAACATAACGACCATCTTCAGATAGTTTTGCAACGCCTACAACATTACGGCTTAAAGTTTCTATTCGCTGTCTCTAGCCGGACTTTTCTTGGCTACGCAATCGACAAGCACGGGATAACTCCCTTGAACCAAAAAGTAAAAGCTATTACTGATTTTCCACCACCTTCACGTCAACTTAGAAGATTTCTAGGGATGATAAACTACTATCGTCAATTCATCAACAATTGCGCTAGCATACTTTTACCATTAACGAATCTCTTATCTAAGCATACAAAAGAACCCAAAACTTACTTTGTCCGCAGATGAGATGGATTCCTTCAATGCTGCTAGCAAGCATTACAGAATTGTGTCAAATTAACATATATCACATCCTCAGATGACGCAAAACTGACTCTGACCACTGACGCATCGTCTAACACGGTCGGTGCAGTTTCCAAATTATTAACAGAATTGAGAATACTCTGTCATTCTTTTCTGTTAAACTCAACTCGGCACAGATGAAGTATAGTACCTTCTCACGCGACATGTTGGCAGTCTACTTAGCCATCAGGCATTATCGTCACATACTAGAAGGACGTGACTTCACAATATTTACAGATCACTACCTATTGACGTATGCTCTGCACGCGAAATCCCAGAAGCAAAACCCTCGTTACATTCGCTATATGGACTATATAGGGCAATTTACCTCGGATATCCGCTATGTCAAAGGCACCAGCAACACAGTGGCCGATGCGTTATCTCGCACAACCCTGAATACTATTCAACCTGCTACACTCAATTTTGACTCCTTAGCAAACGGACAGCTGAGTGATGAAACATTGCCAGCCGGCCGATCTGACACTTCCTTACAGATCGAAAAAAGACCACTTCCGTTTACAGATAGGTCTGTATACTGTGACGTCAGCACGGGCAATCCGCGCCCTTACATAATACCACCAACGTCTAATATTTGATCAATTTCATTGCAACGCTGCTTTAGCACCCGGGTGAGCGTTGCGGACCATATCGGATAGATTCGTTTTGGCCCGGTATGGCAACTGATATTAAATAGTGGTCCCGCACGTGCCTACGTTGCCAAGCAACCAAGGTCGGCAGAGACACCAAAGCGCCTGCATCAACTTTTCCCAATCCTGATAGAGGATTCTCCCACCTGCACGCGGAATTAGTCGGTCCATTAGAGCGTGTAGACGGCTACAAATATATACTCACCATAATAGATCGCTTAAGCGCTGGCCAGTAGTCATACCTCTCCCATCAATACCAGCTGAAGCAGTGGCTAACGCAATTTTTACTCACTGGATTACAGTTTTTGGATGCTCTTCGGTAATTACCACCGATAGGGGTCCGCAGTTCCAGTCCACACTGTTCGGAGAGTTTACTAATTTATTGGGAATCAAGCACATTCTCTACCACGGCGTACCACCCTTGTGCCAACACTGTCAAACAAGATCTGAAATGCACCAGTGCAGAATTAGTCTTCGGGACACCCTTAACTTTGCCCGGACAAATTTTCAACACTATCACCGATGATCTCCCTTCCAGTCATTTTGGCAGCGACCTCAAACAGAAAATGACCGACAACATTACACCCCAACACGGGCATATCAAAAACCTTATTACGTTCCTGCAGACCTGCACCAAGCAGAGTATGTTTTCCTCTGCAGAGATACGGTCCGTAAGCCTCTCACACCTAATTATACAGATTTATCATCTCTCAGACATTAAAGTACTTTGTGATAGACCTTGCGGGGAATCATAACACGGTCAGCATCGACCGATTGAAGACTGCATACATGACAAGCCATTGACCACGCCTCATACAACACACCCAGAATCTTCTTGCACACAACCATTTTCAACAGCTGATATCTATCTTGATTGTGCATGTTCAATTGATATAAATGAATGTTATTTGTTAAACCTTTAATCACGTTGTCCTCATTTTTGATTTCTCCTAAATGATTTTACCTTCAATGTTCTTATTTTTATATTTGATATGGATGAATGTCTTGTGAACGCCGACATTTCTAAGCCTTCTCATAACCTAAGCTTCTGATACGCAAAATACATTCGCCAATCTGCAACAAGCCCGTGTCTACGAGCATAAAACAGATTTACGTTTAGACATGTTTTTAAACTCGCTCGTAATAGACAAGAACAAAACTAGCCATAACTTTAATCTTACGAATGCCACCCTAACTGAAAACGGACATAATTCCTTACGTTGAAAGTACTTGAGGCTCTACTAATAACAGTATTACAAACTATATTGATTCACCAACTTCATGGAATCCATTCTCAAAGAATCCTACGCATGTTCATCTCAAGTAAAAGGCATATATGTGAAAACGTTCCTGTAGTAACGTGCGAAAAAACACCAAACATAATGTCAACTAAACACAATCGCACGCCTACACAAATACACACACACATGCATACAAACATACACATAGTACATAAGTTCAAACACACACACACAGTTAGTCAGCACTGGTGCTAATAAAACCGTGTCCGATGGAAGCAGGAGATAAAATGTTTACTAATATTAAATATGCAGAGTTCTCTCTCTCTCTCTCTCTCTCTCTCTCTCTCTCTCTCTCTCTCTCTCTATATATATATATATATATATATATATATATATATATATATATATATATATATATATATATATATATATATATATATATATATATATATATATATATATAGTATTTACATTAGTCGGACTATTGTCCTCATCTTTGTCGCCATATTTGTCACAACGCTTGAGGACACATGGTACAGTGGATAAAGGCGTTGGTTAGATCCAGTGACAGACCCAAACAGTGTGAGTTCAATACCCGGTTAAGGCAGTGGAGAACATTCAGAGGGAAAATTAGCAGGAGATAACAGATAACTGACATCCATCAAACATGGCTTGTGGAACTAGAACAGTCTACCCCAGTGATCGAAATAAAAGGTTCGGTTCGAAATTCCAACCACCTAAAGAAGGCCGGAGCGTACAACGGCCGAAACGTTGTGACAAATATGGCGACAAAGATGAGGACAATAGTCCGACTAATTTAAATACTGTACATAATACCTCATCTCAGAAATATAGACATATATATATATATATATATATATATTGTGAGCTTGAAACTCTGAGTAACGGATTTTTACATTTTTGTCGTTTCTTACCAAGCAAATTGATAATGCCACGAAATTAAACATCTGCAAAATGTAAACTGGAGCTCTTTTCTATATAAATCGGTGTTTTAATATAGAAAAGAAAGAGATTACTATAACTGAGAAATAGCGGAATACTTCTTCGCCTTGACGTGTCCATTAAGCACATCATCGATCATGTCTCTCCACAACATCTGTCCTTAGTAGCCACGAGTAATGTTTTACTTTAATCTTTTTTATATCTCATAATTCTTGCCTGCCAACAGTTTACACAAACATGTTAGGAAGGCTATGCGCTGCTTTATTCTACCCCTCGTTCCTTCAATATGTCTTGTGAGGAACAAATTTGTCAAACCCTCCTTTCTCATTATCTGACCTGAAACTTTCAAAATCTTTCTTTCTAATATTTACATATAAGTGTTCTTTTGTATTCCACTTTTTATAAAACTTCGTCGTTGTTCACGTGTTCATTCTCTTTATCCTCACCATTCTTCTGTAGAGCCAGTGTTCTCTTGTCTCAAGTCCCTTCTCCATTTGTAAGGGGACGGTCCAGCATTCACTGCTATATAGGAGTATTGATATTGCTCAAAATTCAGTACTCAATGAATTACATCATACCTGATGAAATTATGGATACCATATCCAAATAGGATAACCTATTTTGGCAGATGACATCTGGAAGGAAGAATGGTTCTAATTAGCGTCCCCGAGGTGAGGTCCGAATAACAATAGAAAGAACATCGCTGGGCAGTGATGAGGAAATTAAAAGAAATACTGAAACAATTTCTATATGGATTGGTGAGTAGGGGATATTAATATTCGGGTAACTTCTTACCAACAACATGATTGGAGAGAAATCCCGCTTATAGAAATTATAGAACCATATGTTTTACATGTAATATTTTCCTGAAATAAGTTTATCGGATCAATAAACTTATCCCTAATCGTTTCCTGTTGCTTATCCCTTTTCTCTTTAACTGACTCATCACAGAGTTCTTGGATATAAATAGAATTTCTAGCTTCGATAAAGATTGTTTACCTCATGTACGACGTAGAATAGACAAACTGAAAAGGCGGAGTAATACAAGTTGAGATTTTTTATCCGGAATTCTTGGAACTGGAATTGCTTCGGTTTTCTGATATTAATACTACATATAAGTGTCCTTTTGTATTCCACTTTTTTATAAAACTTCATCGTTGTTCACGTGTTCATTCTATTATATTCTCACCATTCTTCTGTAGAGCCACAGTTCTCTTGTCTCAAGTCCCTTCTCCATCTGTAAGGGGATGATCCAGCATTCACTGCTATATACGAATAGCGATATTACATAAATTTCAGTTCTCATTTGTTTCCAATGAAATACAGCTTACTTGAATCCATATCCAAAGAGGATAACCTATTTTGGCAGATGAGATCTGGAAGCGAGAATGGTTCACTGTAGCGTCTCTGGGATGAGGTCCGAATAACAATACGTAGAATATCGCTGGACAATGAGAAAATGAGAAGATTGCTGCAACTATTTCTATATGTTTTGGTGAGTCGGGGATATTTATGTGCGGTTGGATATTTTGCTTACCAATGACAGGATTGGAAAGTTGTAGCCACGTACTGAACTCACAAATCATTGTATGAAATCACTTAATTCAACCAACGATTTCATCCACTGGGCCATGTCTCCTTGATAGTTAACACCCGGAAGAGACATGACATGTGGAACTAGAATAATCTACCCCGGTTGACGAAATAAAGTGTTCAATTCGAAATTCCAATTACCTGAAGCGGGCCGGAACGTATAACGAAAGCCGGAGTGCGCAAATCGAAGAACCGAGTTCAAATTTCTTTCGAGTTTTTTTTTATATTCTCTTACGTTTGGGAAGGTAGATCTCTTCTTTTTCTCTTCGTATCAGTCGATCATTGTTATCTAAAAAACGTTTCCTACAACCTAAAAATAGTTTTTGTCCTTAAATAACCTGGAAAGGGTTGATAACACGTAAATGATTCAATCACTGAATCCAACTTCATTCTTAACTGTCACGTATAATTACATTGGTCATTACTTGTTCCCAAAAAACCGACATTATTTATAACTCAACGCAATATATGGATGGACAGATTTGTAACTCCATCGTAGCAGGCCTGATGCATTGGAAATCATGGCTTTGCAACGTCTTTATCATCGTACCCATGCCTCATGACGTAGTAGACAGGTGCCACGGCTACCAAGCTGACGTTCAAATCCATAGAGTTATATAATGAATTCGCTAGCAGGAGAGATAGAGAATTAAAAATGGGTAGATATATAGGTATATATTTACAGGTTCAGAAATGGCGATAGAAAGAAAGGAAGAATTCAACAGTCGGATGACTAATAAATAGAAAGTTACAAAGAAGAACCGAGAAAAAACTGATACTAATTTCACTCGCGTATCCAGCCGAACTATGTTATCAGGCCTCAGGCGCATGCACTAACCTCTCAACACCAGCGAAATGACTGAGATGGACTACTTTACTTACTTTCCAACTAAAATAATGAAAGTGTGTTTCTGTTTCTTTATCTTTCTCATTCTTTTATTAGTTCATAAAGTTCACGAAATTTAGCGAATTACGAACTGATGAGAAAAAAAAACATAAAGAATATCTCTGGGAAGAATTTTGTTCCAAAAAGTATCTGGGAGAATATTTCAGTTCTACAATCCAACCGATGTAGAAATGCAAAAATTGAACCTTACAACAAATAGAGAATTCGATAATCTTAGCTTAAAGTGAGAATTGCAGATAATTGCTTGCGACAAACTTTCAAATATAAAAGGGCTGTTCGCCGTATAAATGATTATATTCTCTTCCTTGTCTGGATAAAATACTCAGCTATCACAGCCAACATTCATGAATGAAAACACATAGAGGCACGCATAGAAGTTCAAGCATGAAGCGCACTGTCGCCAATCAGTGTTGATTTCTGTCCATTTATATCTTTGCACAAAGTCATTGAGCACATTTACCTACTAATATAGCATACTTTAAAAATATTTTTTGATCATATATATACCGGGTGTGACAGCAGAATTTTCTAAATCGTGTAACAGCATGATTGTCCATCCTACGAAATAACTAAGAAAAACACTAATCTAATTAAGTTTCTTTTTTCCATGTTTTCAGTTAATTCGTTTAGACATCTTGATAAAATTTGTCATAAGAATCACAGAAAAACCCTTTGAGTTATTCAGCTAGAAATAGAACTGGTTAAAATCATTTTGTGTCAGCCTTGCTCTCTTCCCAAATGAGCATTGGTAAGAAAAAAAGATCATTCTAGCTTTCTGTAATGGTGCCAAAGATTCGAACTCTGGCTTCCATCTTCAAAGTCCATTCAAGAACCATCAAGAGAATGAATTTAAAAAAGTGAGAACAGTAGAGAGGAAAAATGGATCGCGAAGTCACAGCAGAAAGAGATCATCATTTAAACTTACAGATATAGAAATCAATTAGAAAAGATCCAACTCAATCCATAAGAGGTTTGGCACGTGAGAGGGGAATTTCAGCTATGACAGTCAAAATACAAATGAAAAAAAGGACTTGAAAATGAAATCCTACGTGATACATGTCAGATACCTGGTTACTCCAGGACAGATTAGAAAGTTAGAAGAGGCGAGGATTATCTTGAATAAGTTAGAAAATGTCCCTGGAATAACACACACACACACACACACACACACACACACACACACACACACACACACACATATATATATATATATATATATATATATATATGAACTTTAAATTAATCCTTAATGAACTTCCGATCCATAGCTATGATTAATTAATGATGAACATCTTGGTTTATGATCGATTTCATCACAATTCTTCTGTTAAGCGTGGAGAGTAATTATATTTTCTTATTGCTCAAAGTAGTGTCCAATAGTGTTATAAAAACATCGGAGAATTCCAGTAAGATACCTTTAATCATTTCTAAGATACAATGTTTCAAAACTTACTTTAACTATTGGACAATCTTACTATTACCCAATTTAGACAATTCCTCTGTTACGCAAGGCATATATATATGTGTGTGTGTGTGTGTGCAAATAATAAATTATGAACTAAAATTTGACATTGTTTCAAATAAAATGAAGCCTCAATACCAAAGTCGACGGAGCTTACATATAATATATTATTAAAGATATTTCAATGTTTCTGCTAGAATCGACTCTCTTTTTATGCAACGTAAAACAGCTGAAATTGAAATTATAAGTAAGTCATGTTGGATCGAAAGAAAATTGAAGAAAATACAGACACATTGCAAAGTCATAATAATTTACAAAGTAATTCTCACGTAAGTTTTTCAGATGACTAAAATCAATAAAACTGAAAGATAATATGGGAAAGGGAACAGGAAATAAAAACAGAATGAGAGATAGAAAATATAGGAAAAATTAATCAAGGAATTAGTGAACATTGTTTAACTGAAAACATTTAATCGGCTATATTTTAATGAAAGCTTCGGCTGGTTGATTTTGTCAAAGTTCTGATGTTTCTTTGAACAGCCTATATCTTTTGACAAATAAATGGAAGTCACTGTAGACCATTTCAAACTTTCAGCATTCCAAAGAATAGCTGGACGCAGCAAAACGAGTTCTTGAAAATGACTGAGATTATCAAAAGTGCTTAAACAGTGACACAAACATGAACTTCGGACATTTTCCGCAAAATTTGAAACCAAAGCACAACAAAAATGGGAAAACTACAATAAAAAAAACTAAACAGAAAGGTCTTTTATATATATATGATAGAAAGTGTTAAGAGGATTTGATGATTATAATTAAGTAATTCAGTGAGTCTGAAAGAAACTACAACAGGATTCAGAAATCGCTGAACGGCCGTTTCGTCCTATATTAGGGACTCATCAGCAGTGCGCATCCACAGCCGAGAATCGAAACCCTAACAGTTACGTTATCATGCAAACGTATTACCAACTGTTCCAACTGGCGTCTGTGACGAAGCGGTAGCAAACCAGACTCAATATAGCGCCGCTCGCTCACATATATTCCGTGGTGGTACTCAACTAAAATTCTCTGTCACCATAGGACTGCGCCCTCGATAGCCACGACTACTATCACCAAGCCGCTCAAACCGAAGCATTAAAAGCCGGATCAAGCAATGATGTAGACATGATAGAAATTGTTAGGAGGATTTGATAATTATAATTAAGTAATATATATATTATAATTAAGTAATCTATATATATATATATATATATATATATATATATATATATATATATATATATATATATATATATATGTACAGACAGATAGATAGATAGATAGATAGATAGATAGATAGATAGATAGATAGATAGATTGATTTTATCAAGTATCTGTAAATAGCGAACCCGACCAAAAATTTATTTCTGAAAATAAAGTCTAATGTATTCTTCTATATATACACGTGTTAAACCTTTTTTACATACACTGTAAATGCAATTCTCAGCGTTTTTTGTTCATTTCTTTTGTAATAGGCGGTTTCGGGGGAACTGAAGCTGTCTATAGTCTGTTTTCCTTGAACTTAATATTTTCTTTGTCAGCAAAAGTAAAGTACGCTATGCTTTGCGGAAGATTCTTTATGGGAAATTCATTAACTGGATCTAATTAGAAAGAATAATATTTGCTTGTGGCACTGTGGTTAATTTGCGTACTTAATACATTCAAAAGAATGTTGTTGCTTAAATGGAAAAAAGATGTTTTCATTTGTTGCGGTTTTACTCAAATTACAGGTCACATTAATAAAATCACAATTTTGTCACGTTCTGGCTTCCTTCTCAGTACATATAGTTGTCTGGCGGTATGTCAAAAGGCAGTACTGCTAACCGCTAGTGAATTATTTGTTTAATGACGCATGTAACAAAATTGAATCTATACTAATATATAGAGCTACATATGTAGACAGCTTCTTTTTACTTTATTTAACATTCTTTCTCGCAACTTATCAAGATGGAGGACTCCTTGGCAATACCAGGCGCGTTAGGCTTTTAGATGTGTGTATGGCGTAGTGGATAACGGCTCAGAATTAGAAATCGGTGAGCCGAGTTCAAGTCGAGTTTGTTATACTCACTTACGAATAAATACCTTTGTGAATGGTATAAATCCAAATCTTCCCCTCCCGCTATGGGTTAATTAGCAGGACTTGTTTCAGTAAATTTTTATTATCAATACAAAATGTTGATATGTCGTAAGAAGCTAATCAATCAATAGATTTTTTTTCAGAATGTTTGGGATAAGACGACAGGAAGCATTCAGCTTCTAGTTTTTTCTTTGCTTGGTTCTTTGCTTATTTCTTTGCTTGTTTTTGAATACTGATTTTGTTTTTGTATTTTGTTTCATGCATTTTCCAGAAACAGCGGAGTTTCCTGAAAACAGATCTAGTCAAAGATATAACATATATCTTGGGACAATGAATAGCAAAAAAAAAAAACAAACTCGTACTTAGTTTTCAAGAATCTGTCTACTATTCCATATTCCTTATAGACATTTTCTGTGAGATCAAAGTGTTTCTTTTATCTAATCCCACTCTAAAGAAATAAATTGATGTAATCTCACTGTCACGTAGTCGTAGTGTTTTTGTTTTGTTTTGTTTTTTTCTCTTCGATGCATAATTCCTTTGTGAATTGCAAATAAATACTGTCTGCAAGTGTCACTGATGTCCAGATAATGCTTTGGAAATCGCATGAATAAATTTCTCTTAGCGCTCCAACTATTCGCCAGCCACCAATGATCATCCTATATTCTTATACTAGATAAAGAAAGAACTGCAAGAGAAAAGGTGACTCCATTATTATGACTATTAGTAACAACTGGCGCCTGTAATTGCTACTTTGCTTTGTCAATAATAATACACGAATTTATCTTAATGAAGTGCGTAAATTTTCCTAGAAGTCTGAAATGTAGAACTCGTCTTGTTCAATCAGAATCCAAATAGCTTACTGGATAATGCAAATATATCGTCTGGTGTCACCCATGGTTTAATTGGGCAATTGCCCAGCAGGAAGGTCGCATATAAACGATAGAAAGCAGCGTGTCCTTGACCTGCGATGATTATGATCTCGATTCTAATTCATCTTCCAACACAATACAAAGAGAAGAAGCAACTATATTATATAGTTACAGAAGACATATTGTTCCGAAGCGGCCATTTGCAATTTCAAAAGAGAAAATGGTCCTTTATTGAGTGGCAAATTAATGATATACAGCATTTAGATTACAACAAAGCAGCTGAAATTAGGACGTAACCCCAATAAACCCATTATTAATTGTTAGTACCTTTAATTGCTGTCATCTAGAAGGAATAAATTAAAAGTAGCTTTTACAACAATGGTCCGTACATGCAAAATATTTCGATATTGTCATTGATCTGTCTCGAAGGTGATTGTAAAATTTTAAAACCATGTTTCTCTTCTATAAAATCGATCTTTTCTCATATATTTCAATGTAACATTGGAATTAATAATACCAATATCATATGACGAGATGTGCTAGTTCTTTGGGCACTGGGGATTTTCCTCTAGACAGCATTAAACGTAAGGGTGACCTGAGATCTCGGGTTTTACGAGATAAAATTTGTTTTCAGCATGGAATCGAAATTTTATTTGCATTTTCATTAAGGAAAATACATTGAAACTATATGTTCATTACCATCCGGACAAGAGAAGACGATATTATAACCCAGATAAAACATTTAAAAATTCACATCTATCATTAGTAGCTTTTGAAGTCTCTGTCTGCTATTGCTATTTTGTAACTGAAAGGTAAGCAAAGTAATTATAAATAATTCATGGATTTTGAGAATCCGGCATTATTTTTATAGTTATTATTATAAGGGTTATATTACATAATAATAATAAGATATGTATGTATGTGCTTTGACACAGATATATATATATCTGTCTACATTTCTGAGATGAGGTATTATGTACACTATTTATATCATTCGCACTACTGTCCTCATCTTTGTCGCCATATTCATTACAACGTTTCGGCCTTTCAGTATCTGCCTAAATTTCTGAGATGAGGTATTATGTACACTATTTACATTATTCGGACTATTGTCCTCATCTTTGTCGCCATATTTATTACATCGTTTCAGACCTTCAGTATCTGCCTAAATTTCTGAGATGATGTATTATGTACACTATTTACATTATTCAGACTATTTTCCTCATCTTTGTCGGCATATTTATTACAACGTTTCGGCCTTTCAGTATCTGCCTATATTTCTGAGATGAGGTATTATGTACACTATTTACATTATTCGGACTATTGTACTCATCATTGTCGCCATATTTATTACAAAGTTTCGCCCCTTCAGTATCTGTCTATATTTCTGAGATGAGGTATTATGTGCACTATTTACACTGTTCAGACAAGTGTCCTCATCTTTGTTGCCATATTTATTACAACGTTTCGGCCGTTGTACGCTCCGGTCTTCTTCAGGTGGCTGGAATTTCGAATTGACCCTTTTATTTAGCTCACTGGTGTAGACTGTTCTAGTTCCACGTGCCATGTTAATGGATGTCAGTTATCAGTTATCACCTGTTAATTTCCCTCTCCACGGGCACAGTGGATAAGTGTGTTAGTTAGATCCAGTGTCAGGACCCAAAGAGTGTGACTTCAATAACCGGTTAAGGCAGTGGAGAACTTTCAGAAGGAAAAATTCACAGGAGATAACTGATAACTGACATCCATTAAACATGGCACGTGGAACTAGAACAGTCTACCCCAGTGAGTGAAATAAGGCCATGTGAATGCGGCGTGATTTTTAAATTATCACAAATTCATACGTTTTTAATTCTCAAAAATTCATCCGTTAACTTTATGGCTCATTTTGATGAAAGTATTTAAATTAAACCCACGTGAATGCGACGGGATTTTTCCATTGCCAAAAATTCTA
>OZ038500.1:93632628-93717628 GCA_964036315.1 Acanthosepion esculentum | reverse complement strand
ATATATATATATATATATATATATATATATATATATATATATATAATAAAGAAATTAATGGTCAAAGTTTAATTTGAACAGGAAAATGTAGTATTTAAAAGGGTTCAATACACATAAAAAGAAAAAAAATTAACATGCAGATCTTTTAAGTATAGAAAATTAGGAACTCCGATTTCAATAATATATATATATATATATATATATATATATATATATATATATATATATATATTGAGATATGCTTCATTGAATTTAGAGATTTTTTTCTACTTAATTTCAGTTGGATCCTTTCATATTCGCGAAGAATATTTTCGGTGTCATTAATAAAAGTCAGGGAGAAAATTACTGTGTTGATACATATTATTTTATTCGGGTTATTTTCGACATGGTACAATGTCATCATAATGGTGTTGCTTATTTCGAGACAAATAGTGTTCATAATTTTCAAAGACAAAATTGCTGTGTTCATCTGAAAATTATTTTTTTTTCCTTGTGAAATGAAGAATGCTGAGTTGACTACGTAAATGGTTGGGATTATCTGTCTATATTTCTGAGATGAGGTATTATGTACACTATTTACATTATTCGGACTATTGTCCTCATCTTTGTAGCCATATTTATTACAACGTTTCGGCCTTTCAGTATCTGTCTATATTTCTGAGATGAGGTATTAGGTACACTATTTACATTATTCGGACTATTGTCCTCATCTTTGTCGGCATATTTATTACAACCTTTCGGCCTTACAGTATCTGTCTATATATCTGAGATGAGGTATTATGTACACTATTTACATTATTCGGACTATTGTCCTCATCTTTGTTGCCATATTTATTACAACGTTTCGTCCATTCAGTATCTGTCTGTATTTCTGAGATTGGGTATTATAGACACTATTTACATTGTTCGGACTATTGTCCTCATCTTTGTTGCCATATTTATTACAACGGGAGGTTGGAATGTCGAACTGCGATAGTCAGTTCTAATTCCACGAGCAATCTCTAATTAATATCAGTTTAATGGATGTTAATTCCCCTCTCGAAGATCTCCACTGCCTTATCTCACATTCTTTGGGTCCCGTCACTGGATCGAACTAACGCCTTTATCCACTGTGTTGCACGGTCTTCATCACCGTATTCGTGTTTTGCATCATATCGGCCACAAACAGCAACCCCGAACTGATTCCAAAAGGGTAATGCCGCCTACTTAATAGCCTATGTGCTACGCACCTCGACACTGCAAAGAGAATCCATAATGAGGCAAGCTGGACTTGTTCTTGCATAGTTTAATCCAATGTTTCTATGGTTTAAATACTAATCCCATAATTCGATAACTAAACCTTACTTACTACTTATAATACTGTTTCTAAAAAAATCATTATTCTTACTCTTCTATAAATCTTTAAGTCTAACCTTTTACTCTTAAAACGAAATTTAAAATAAAATGTGTGTACGTTGACGACTCTACATATAAATGTAGTAAATGTACTCACCCGCACATGCAGGGACACACACAAATAAATCCTATCTCCCATTTACAGTACTTTACTTTTACGAAACCGTTCATTACAAAATTATCTCTTACTTTTATTTGAAATTCTTTCCCAGTTTGGTGATCTATTCATTGCAATAATTCGTTGGCCTAATCTAAGTAAAAATACCCTAAATAACTAAAGAAATACGTTAACTTATCAATTAAGTAACATATTCACATTTACTATATGTTAAACTAGCTGCATGGCCCGGCGTTGCCGGTGCTTGATTCAAAAATCGTACGAATCATACAGCAATCGCTATCACTTGACTTAAAATATTTTAAATATATACTTGCCTTTAAAGGAGTGCCCTTTGCCGTGCTGATGTTGCTACATGCCTTACTTCTTGCCAATCTCACACTGCGAATCTTTTCTAAGCTCTATACTAAACATTAAATCTGTTACGAAAAAAGAACTAAACAAAATGAACACAAAACGATCAGCTTTAAAAAAGGACTCGTAACTGGAAAAATCGAATGAAAAAAGAATGTGAACAAATACTTTTTCACACCAAACCCAGTTCTGCGGAATCAGAAACAACGTTGAGGTTAAGCAAGCGAATGAGCCAATTGGAGTAGAGTGCCATGCAGATTTAAATTTTTCCCACTTGTTACGAATGCAGGTAGTTAACATTCGTATCAGTCAGCTGTTGGCTCTCATGCTAGCCAATAGAATCTTCCTGCCTATTCGTGGCAGCCAGCTATAGGCTCTCACTCTGGCCAGTAGAAAATGGCCGCAAACTACATGAAAAAGAAGCATGAAAAAATCGATTATTCCCACTATCGATGGGAGTTGTGAGTCGGCCTTGGCCTGTACAATAACTTGGAGCATGTGCATGTAAATTTTGGTGTAAATCCGTCGAAAAGTGCGGCCGTGCTTTCGTTACACACACACACACACACACATACTGCCTTTTACGGATAGAAATATTATTCGATATGAATCTAGTCATTTAATACTAGAATCGTCACTCAGAAATTTTCAAAGTTATAATTAATACGATCTGACTTTACATTCACAAGAATTAGGTATGGAATTGGAAAACCGCAACGTCAAAGGGATAAATGGCAATCAGTAACCAAAAGGATAATAAATAAATTAATTAAAAATAAGGAAGTGAAAAATTCTCATCCACTGACCACCCACTCCGACATACGACAACACTCCTCAACGCCCATCCATAAGAGTTGAACTACCCTGAATTGCTATTGTCTCTATATTCCCTTATAGAAAGAAACCCCTCCCCTCCATCTCCCTAAATATGTTTGGAAGATTTTCCCCCACTCTTTTTTCACTAGTTTTTCCATGGCTCCGATCTCTTAAGCCAGATCTACTTGGAAGCAGTTAAAACTGCATAGGTATTGTCCTTCAGCGCTCTCGCCCTCGCTGTACCCACTATGCCTATTTTTGCTTGGGCTCTGCATAACGAATGTCCCGCAAAGCCCCTGCAGCCAACTCCTACCGGATCATAATATATTATCCATGACTTGCGACGACTTTGTTCGACAAGTTCATGGAGTTTGGACCCTTTTCTCTCATTTGCCAATGTAATAAATACTTCCCATGACACAGACAGTACACAAAAAATGCACTGCTTCGTGTTGTTGGAGTGTAATATCAGATCTGATCTGAATTATGTTAGGGCTATGTGTCTGGGGATCTTCAGCTGGGTCTCTAGGTCCGCTATCAACTGCCAATCATCTGCGCGAGATAACAGGCTTGTTCTCTCCCTGTCCTCTGTATCTGTATCTTTACTCCAGCTTTGATGAAGTTAATTTGATTCAGCTTCTTTCCGGGTTGATGCATATCAGCCCTTCTTTAGTCTCCACGTTTGCAATTACTTTAAGGCCTTGGTCGTGACGCTGAAGCTACCGACCATCACCGAAAGCATTTGGCCAACTACTCAGGATATGTTGTAATGATCCTTTCCTTCACATAGTTGGCAACTGGGGGTATCGCTCTTCCCGCATATATGCAGGTACGTTGGGCTCGGTATAACATCATATACAGATTTGATCAGAATTCTAATCTTGCTAAAATCTGACCGCTAGCACTCTGACGAGGTAATTCTTTTCTGATCAACGTTCTCCTATTTCGTCCAGGCTCCCTGCCATTTTACAGTATCGTGCTTCATTTACGCCCGCACGGACTTCATCTTGGATGAGTTGGTGGCTTTCTGTGCCTTTGGCAACGTTGGTTTGTGGGCTGGGGAAAAACTTAAACCCCGCTTTTCCTTTAGGTATTTAACTCAGTATAGTTCATGTCTAAATCTCTCCTGCGCCACTGCGCTCCCTTTCCTGTCAGATCTTGTTTGAATTCCAGCTGCTGCCACATTTGGATCTTTGGATTCTGCATACAGCATCTGCGCTCTCGTTCTCGTGAATTTAAATTCTTCTACAAGGCTACTAAAGGGGAGGCGCAATGCGTTGTTGTTACCAGAGAGGCCCGCACCACATAAGCATCTCGGCAAACCCAGCTATCTTCTCAACCGATTACTAATTGCTCTCTCAAATTTTTCCCCGGTGGTAATAGGAACACCATAGACGAACAATGGCCTTAGTATGCGGGGCAATACTGTATCATGAAAAATTTGTCGATCTTCCTCAGCCACTCCTAAATATTCTTTATAATCTGTTGGATCGAAATATATCGAAATACACACACACACACACACACACACACACACACACACACACACATATATATATATATATGTTTGTGTGTGTGTGTGTGTGTGTGTGTAATAAGAACGAAAAGAATATAAATTGAAACGTTCACAGCATTAATTCAAAAGGGGGCTCAATGCCAGTAGTAGAGCAGTAGCTATTTATTATAAATTTTGTCGTAATTGCTTTTCGTCCTCATGTAAACATTTTGTAATATATATATATATATATATTGATATCTATATATATATTAGGGTTATTATTTTGTGTAACCGTATGTTTCCGTATCATTAATCGATGATCTTTTATTCAAAAGTAATAGAAAACGCATTAATTTGTTTTAGTTATTGAAAAAATTATATCCAAACCGAAAACTCGATTTTACCATAATCCCAATAAGAATAAAAAAAATCAAAATATTTCAGAAGCTTTATTTTTCAATTTGCTGATGATGAAATTGAACAGGACTTATGTATTTTAATAGTTTTTAGCTATGGCATAGCATACAAACGTTCAAATAAAGAAAATACTGCAAAATTACATAAACAATTAGAAAGTGGTATCTACAATTAATAATAGCTATAGAAAAAAGAATGTGGAATAGCTATCTTAATTATACTATAATATACAATTATTGTATTTTGTTAGACAAAATATATTCCAGCTGGACTTTCTCCTTCTTTTTACAGACGTCATAAAGTCCTTGAAGGTACTTGATTGCCCGTCCTAGACACTCGTTTGTTCTGGGAATTTCCTGTTTCAGTTTGTGTGGATTCCAAAACTTTTCACAGAGGTTAACGCATTTTTATGAGCCTGTAAGCTGCTACATAGCTTCTGATAAACATCTGTACTGTAGATTTTGTCAATAGATCAATGGTCCGCTCATCTGAATGTGATGATTCTACAGATTTCGAGTAGAGAGTTTCTTTTCTCTGATAGAAAAATAAATCACAAAAGAGTTAGCATTGCCCTAGAATTCCATCTTGTTTTACTTAATTTAAGTATTTTTAAAAACTTCCCTTTAAAAAATCTTCCAGTTTCTTCGACGTGAGTGAAGTATTGTTACCACGAATTTTGTCATCCATTTCTACGGTATGCTACATTAATAGTGTATCTGTAAATGCCAAATTGAAAAAGGTGTCTATATATTAGTCTTTTTATCTGTTTTATGGCATATTTCTGTTCACAAACAAAATCGCTAAGCTTTATTTCGGAGACAATAGTCTCGAATCTTCAACACATGCCTTGTCCGATATGATTGTACCATTTTACAGAATGTAGCCAATGCCTATGGCACAGTCTGCTGAAGGTTGCTGGTAATGAAGTTATTCAACTCATATTGGGTCGTTTGTATATTGTTGTAATTAAATATGTGATAATGTTCTTTGCATGAGCCTTGAGATATATTTAGAAATAAAATTGATGGTAGTCGAACGAATTTAAGGCAAAACAGTAGAACACGTTTTTGGTAGGTGTCCAGCTTATTATAGATCTCTTGAGACATTGTTGGATCCGACGCCAGGAATTTTAATTAACTTACTCAAAACTGTTTGGGATTCTCGTAACACAGGAAACATTTAATGATTTTTTTATCGTTGCTTTTAAAATAGATAATCGGCTAACAGGGCCCGACAAATGAATAACAGCGAAGAGAAAAAAAGGATACTTTTTTTTTGGGGGGGGGGGTATTTCAGTTGGGGGATAAGTAAATATATTAGGTCAAGTAAGAAAACAGTGGATTCGAAAAATAGGTGGTTGGCACAAATCTGACTGTATGAATTCTAGTCGACAGATCGGTCTGTTGAAAATTCCGAAAAGTTTTCTCTTCAAATTCTTTCGGGAAAATGTATTTCTCAAGCCATTCTTATTATTCTTTCTAGTAAAGGTATTTTTTTAAGTGGAGATGTAGGACAAGGCCGAAAGTATGGGACACCCAGTGAGGACCTGACTCACTATTCAGTAGTAATAAACTCAAGGACACATGGCAAAGTGGATAAAGGCGTTAGTTAGATCCAATGACAGGAGCCAAAGAGTGTGAGTTCAATACCCTGTTAAGGCAGTGGAGAACTTTCAGAGGGAAATTAACAGGGGATAACCGATAACTGACATCCATTAAACATGGCACGTGGAACTAGAACAGTCTACCCCAGTGAGCGAAATAAAGGGTTCAGTTCGACATTCTAACCACCTGAAGAAGGCTAAGGCGTACAACGGCCGAAACGTTGTAATAAATATGGCGACAAAGATGTCATGTCTAATGGATATCAGTTATCAGTTACCTCTTGTTAATTCCCCCCTCCACGTTCTCCACCGCCGTAATCAGGTATTGGACTCAGACTCTTTGGGTCCTGTCACTGGATCTAACTTACGCCTTATCCACTATGCCATGTGTCCTTGACGAAATAAAGGGATTTTCCAACCAACTGAAGAAGGCCGGAGTATACAACGACCGAAACGTTGTGATAAATATAGCAACAAAGATGAGGACAATAGTCCGAATAATGTAAATAGTGTATATAATACTTCATCTCAGAAATATAGACAGATACTGAAAGGCCGAAACGTTGTAATAAATATAGCAACAAAGATGAGGACAATAATCCGAATAATGTAAATAGTGTACATATTACCTCATCTCAGAAATATAGACAGATACTGAAAGGCCGAAACGTTGTAATAAATATGGCGACAAAGATTAGGACAATAGTTCGAATAATGTAAGTAGTATAGATAATACCTCATCACAGAAATATAGACACATACCAAATGTACTTTTCTATTCAAAATAAGCAATTTCATTTTAGTTGATGGACAATATATATGCCATCATTTCACTCCTTATCAGAAGGAAGTGGTAAATTTGTTCGTTAAAAATTTTCGAGGAATGCTTATGTCTAATTAGCGAAATATGCATTATATTTTTTTTATGTTATCCCTAATTAGTGCTATGGAGAAACAGTTGGCTGAGCGATCATCAGGACTCACCTTCTTTTCCACGATTTATTATTGCGTCATAGTCTCCATTACATTGCGACGTACTTTTGATTACAGACGCGTCCTTCAATAAACAGAGAAAGAATAATTTTCCAAATCGAGGACAGAGTATGCGACGTGAGTTTCTAATGGCAAACGAAGCTTTATTAGCATTCTTCATTCTCCCATGCCTTGCTTGACTTCTTTATCCCTAGATTCGTTATTTAAGTTGAGAGCCATACACTTTAACATTCGTGTATATGCTGCTGTATATTACATTTCTTCTGGTTAAAATATAACTGGTGTAGTAGTATATATTAGCGTTTATAACCTTTCATGCACCAGTTTACTTACTAAATGTGTCTATTAAGATTTAGATAAGATGGACAAGAGATATCTCGGAGAAAATTAAACATGATTTGGCATTCTGGCCTTCTTCACAAGATCAAAGGCTGGGGTATCATCTCTGCCCGTATATTTGACTTCGATCACTCGTTCTTAAAAAATCATTCTTAACAAATCGTTTAATGAAATCGTATTGAAAGGACACAGATCAAGGACCTGGAAGATGTATATATATATATATATATATATATATATATATATATATATATATATATATATATATATATATATATATATATATATATATATATATATGCTGATATGCTGATGGAACTTGCTTTAATAGTAATCCCAATATATCTAAGTGTAACTTGCCCCTGCTCTCGAAAATTACCTTCAATCAGTTGTTAACACTGGTCAAGAAATGGCTTGTAAATTTTGACGCGTCCACAACGTAACTGCTATCCTGGAAGTATGATAGAGATCCAGTTAACCCGCCATCAGAATGGCTGATAGTAACATCTAACAAAGCAACTCATTGAGCCTACTCGGTCTCACATTACTGACATAAACAGGGGCGATTATACTGAATCAATTACTATGTCTACTGCAAGGATGTCTGGCTTGCAGTGTCGTGAAGGCTATTTTTCTCGTCAGAATCCATCTTGTATATTTATAAATCTACAGTGCATTTAATATTGCTGCTATATCTGATCTGGTTCTCAACAAAATCTAATGAAGACCCTGTAATATCAGTCTGACTTGGCATCTCGACATCAGTAATTTCCCCACCATCATGACACGCCTTCCCTTTGTCTTTTCTCTAAATATTTACATGACGGTTTTTATAAAGAGTTCTCCTTGGTGGATGAAGGGCGCCTTTCCTTTTTGTATTTGTTGTTGTGTTTAAATGAGAGTGTGTGTTGAGTGAGTGCTTGGGATGAATGAATGTTTTTATATTATCAAAGTCCCGCATTGATTTAGCCGAGTTCACTGATGTATCTACTACATTTAGTGATTTAGGGGTTATTACTAAGATTATTTTGCTTAGTTCCTTGTAAATAGTTTTTTTTCTATTGTAAATACTCATTGGGGCTAGTTTTAAAATTATTGTTTTATTGCCCTCCCTTTGTAGTTTGTAGTAATGGCAGCCCTTTATAAAATACGGGCAGACAATAAAAATATTGACTGAAGTAATGGCAGTCCTTTATAAAACACGGGCAGACAATAAAAATATTGACTGAAATAATGGCAGTCCTTTATAAAACACGGACAGACAATAAAAATATTGACTGAAGTAATGGCAGTACTTTATAAAATACGGGCAAACAATAAAAATATTGACTGAAGTAATGGCAGTACTTTATAAAATACGGGCAGACAATAAAAATATTGACTGAAGTAATGGTAGTCCTTTATAAAACACGGACAGGCGCTAAAAAGAATCTTTAAAATAATGACATTGCTTTATAAAACACGGTCTGTTTCTAAAAAGAAACTTTGAAATAAAGACAGTGCGTTATAAAACATGGGCAGGCACAAAAGACAATTTTTGGTGTAATGATAGTGTTTTATAAACCACGTGAAAGCGTTAAAAGTAAGTTTGATGTAATGACAGTGATTTATAAAACAAAAGGAGATTCTAAATACAATGTTTGAAGTATTGAAAGCGCTTTACAAAACAGGAGCATACACTAAAAAGTGTTTGATGTAATGACAGCCGTTTATAAAGCACGAGCAGGCGCAAAAATGATTTCGATATAATGACATTGCTTTATAAAACATTGGCAATCACTAAAAATAACTTTTATAATTGTTACGCTGCATTTATTATCTTAAAACCAATTTGAAGTTACGTTATGTACAAGAACTTTGTTATGGGATCAGTGAATTATTAGTGTTTACATGTTTCCTTATCGAACTAACATCACTTAAATGATTTTTCATTCTCTTACTTATCGACGATGTTGTCTGGTGTACATATGCGTTTGATTTCCGTTTCTATAGGTATCACAGATTGTTTATGGGTAAACGAATTCTTTAAACTACATTAGCCATCTGAAATTTAGATCTCGTAGAAATGTTGTTGTTGTTATCTGTAATTATTATATTCTAATTTTCTATAGTATATTGTAAGTTAAATACGTATTTCAAGTGTAGACGGCTAAATTATTTGGAGTTAGGTAAATATTTATAGACTGTATAATTATCTATAATATAGATCTTTGTGCATTAACTTAGTTCAGGCATAGGCAATTATTGGTCGTTTATATATTTACCAGATATAGTCGTGTAACGCGTGATCTCGGCTATCGTTCAACCTCCAAATATATATATATATATATATATATATATATATATATATATATATATATATATATATGTATGTATACATATATATATATGTATACATATATATATATATATAAATACTGGTCGTTTCTATATACCTCAGAACATTTACTTTATTTGTGGATATATATATATATATATATATATATATGTAAAAATTTGCTCGTCTTTTCCAGAATCTATAAGCATTTTCTTGGTTCGTGGATAGGCACGCTAATATATGATTCTACAAGTGTATTCTTCGTTCGGTAATAGGTAAATAATAGTCATTTATATTTCAGTCTATACCTATTTACTTCGTTTGGCGATATTCAAATATTGGCCGTTAACACTTGAATCTATCGGCATTTACTTAGTCTTGTGTAAATTTGGGTTGTACGAGTAGTACAATATACTAATATATATATATATATATATATATATATATATATATATATATATATATATATATATATATATATGTATATATATGTATGTATATATATATATATATGCATATATATATGTATATATATATATATGTATATATATGTATATATATATATGTGTATATATATGTATATATATATATATGTATATATATGTATGTGTATATATATGTGTATATATATGTGTATATATATGTATATATATGTATATATATATGTATGTATATATATGTATATATGTATCTATATATGTATATATATATTTGTATATATATATGTATATATATATGTATATATATATGTATATATATATGCATATATATATACATATATATATACATATATATATGTATATATATATTTATGTGTATATATATATATGTATATATATATATGCATATATATATACATATATATAAATAAAGAAATAAAGAAAGAAATGCGATACAAAGAAATAAATTAGGAAGGAAAAAATATTCAATTTAAAGACAACAGAGAAATGGATACAGAGAAGCAGGAAGAGGAACAAAAAATAATCCTAAGAAGGCTACAAAGAAGAAAAATACGAAATGGAGAAAGAGAAATAGATACAGGAACAAAAGGGAAAACATCCATTGAAACAAAACGAAATAGAAGAAAAAGAGAAAATGAGAAAGACGAAAAAGATTCAGAATACAAAGCTATTGAAAGAAAAACAAAGAGCCATGAATTCATCTGCTTAAAAACAGAAAAGAAATAAAATAACCGAAGAAAACTACTCAGAGAAACGCCAGCGAAAATGTATAATGTTTCCCACCCTAAAAAAAAGAAGAGGAATAATGTTTTCCTTCATAATGATTTGAAATTGAAATATCAAAGATTTACAATTTATCTTGTCCGTGCGCTTTTTCTTCTCCCGCTCATTTAATTTGTGAATACGCATGCGCATATCAGACAATGAATTTACGTAGATATTACCTTCGAAAATTTGGAATAAGAACATGGATTCTATACAAATAGTTATTTTCAATAAAGAATTAAGTTATCTAAAGTTTTCTTTGTTCGTGTTTCGAGAAACTCATGCCAAATATCAGCACCATTAAGAATTCATTTTTTTTTTGTTTGTTCTCTAATTCCGCCAGTATTTTTGACTTTTATTTATTTAGGTTAGATTTTTTTTCAAACTTTTCAGGTTTGCTCTCATTTGCCTCAGCAGTGTGTTCACCGTAGGGCAAAAAGAGACATCATATTCGATCGGTGAAAAATTTCCAGATATCCTGTTCAACTGAAACGGCTTAATAGAAGCCGCTTCCAGTCGTGTGGAGCCTGTCTATTTATACAAGTGTCTAAAACAGTAAAATGACGAGGGAGACATATAAGTAACTGAATACATATGTATATATCAGCAGATTATATAAGTCACACACACGAATTTACAAGTCGACGCGTTCACATGAAAGCAGATTTGTATAATTGTCAGAAAGTATCCATTTCGTCTCTGCTGTATATCATTAGAAGTCCATATACATATATATATATATATATATATATATATATATATATATATATATATATAGTGTATTTAGGCAGCAATTATTTAATGCAAGTTTCATTGAATATGACAGACAAGATGCTTTGATTAATTTTGTTATACAATTTCTCATGTGATCTTATAATTTTTTTTTTTTCGGTAGATAAATTATATAAAAACTGAAATTAATAAACATAGTATATATATACATTTATATACGCATATATATGTATACATATATTTATTTCATATTGTATCTATACATACATATATATATATATTAGCATTGTATATATATGTATATATATACATATTAAGATATTTTTTATGTTTATACGTTCTTTTTATTGATACAAATATTTAAGTAGATGCTCTGTTTATAATGAACATTATTAATAACATTTACCGACCTGAATGTCCAAGAAATTTTCATAGAAAATATGCGTCCTCCGACCGACCGAAATCGAACCCGTATCCTATACGGGAACAGTCATATGGCCTGATTTGCTTTATACCGATTGATCCACAGGGGACCGTTTCGTTTTGAAATGTCGATTTTTGTTTTTAAACTACAATTTTTGTTTTTAAACTACAATTCTCCATGATTTTCTCTCATACATTCATATCTGCTCGGTGCGTATCCAAATGTAAACGAATGACTTCACACATGAAATGGACAAAGTCTGACAAATATTTTAAGATAAGATTATCTTAAAATAATTTTGGGAATTTGTCCTTTTCATAATATATATATATATATATATATATATATATATATATATATATATATATATATATATATATAAATATATATATATATATATATATATATATATATATTTATATATATATATATATGGACATACATGCCTATATATATATATATATATATATATATATATATATATATATATATATATATGACATATATGTATAAATGCCTGTATGTGTGTGTGTGTGTGTGTGGTGGGCAGATTGGAGTGTGAGTGTGACGTGTTGTTTGGGGGGGGGGCTGCTGTATGCCTCACGTAAATGCATATTTCCCACCAGTGACAGTGGTCGATAATCGAATCGACGTACATGCGACCATTTTCAATGCTCATATTCGAAGAGGACACCCCCACTGGCAAGATTCGGAAACACAGAATTTGGCAGACACACACAAACACACACACACTCTCTCTCTTTCCCTCTCTCTCAAACTCATTCACTCTTTCTCTCACTCTCTCTCACTCACTCTTTCGAAGTTTATTTAATTCCTCTACGTCTTGCTTTTACCATCTTAGTTACTTTCAATCTCATATTAATGAATTTAATTTTAAATTTCAGAAGCCTAATGACTACAGCTATATAAACTGAAATTAATAAACATACTATATATATATATATATATATATATATACTATTAGAGTTGTTTGTAATACAAATGAATCTAGATCATAATTATTATTCATCAAAATACTCAAAAATTAATACCAACAATTTTTATTAATTATACTACAGTGGAGTACAGTTATAGATACGTGGATTTTATTACCGTAATTCATCTTGTATTATACGCCTTCATCCATAATACGCACACCTAAATTTGCGATGAGAGTGTGGGAAAATGCTTCTACTCAAGCATAATACGCACCCCTTTTTGGGAATCAAACCCAATAAATTGTACATCTCCAATTTAATTACGACCACAATTTCCTACTCTTATTTTTAAACATGGTTTTATACATAATATAGTTCTAATTTAGTTTTTTGCTAATTTCTATTTTATTTTACGGCAAAGATTTCGTGTAGCTGTGCATAATACGCACCTCCTGATTTTGCTTATTATTTTTTAGAATTAATTTTTTTTAATCATATACCCTTGCAAAGCAGTAAAGCCACTAAGATACAAGAGTGTTATATAGGAAGAAAGCGCCGCTACCGACTCTTGAGATTGAACATAGATCCCCAGTGAGCAAGCACAGGCGATCCCATTATTGAATTAAGTACACCTCATGACCATAGAGTCTATATTTATTTTATTGCTTCTTGGATAGCTATCATTGGGCATGACCTTTTTCTCTGGAACGATCATACGTCATCATAAATAATCAAAACGTATTTGGTGATTAACACAACATATATATATATATATATATATATATATATATATATATATATATATATATATATATATATATATATATATATGCTCACACATGAACCTTAAACGGCTATAAATTCTATAGACATATGCACACACAAACACAGGCACATCGTTCATGAAAAGTAAAAAATAACCCCTACATTCTAAATTCTTGAAGAATACAAGAGACGCAGAATGCCCTCTGGGTGACTCTAGCAGAGAGGGAGAATATATCACCCATCAGACTGGTTTTAATGGAAACGACCTGGATATGGACCCGGCTACAACGTAAGATTTAACGGTTTACGCTGTTTACGTATCCATAAGGGACGCTGAGGTAAACAACGTAATTCTATCGGAGAATGTAAATCGAGTGATGGGATTATGAATCTGGAATACACCCACAGCGTTCAGGATTCCATAGTTGAGCAACAGCACCCTGGAGAAATCCTAAGTAAACCAAGAATCCAGTGGCCCAAAGGTAACCAGAAGACTATTTGGACAAATCTTGACAAAGAGCTTTCTTTTATCATTAATAACAATCTTAAGGGTCACATAGGGCAACAGATCAGTTCATTTTGTAGAATAATATACGACGTTTGCTTTGAGTGGTTTGGACCAGTAATGGAAATGAAAGATAAGAAAGAGGAAAAACGACCAAATCGACGACAAATCCAGAAAGGAAAGTTACGATTAGAACAAAGATTACTGAAATATTATGCGCGCAACATCGCGACCTAACATGCGCAAGTGAAATATTTGCGTAGTCGTCCATAACGATTTTTACGAGCGCGTCAATAACGGCAAACGCGTTCAGGAATTTTCATTTCGGACAGAAGCGGCAAAGAGGAACAATCGTTTTATTTATTTCATTACGAAAATTTACAAAGAGGAACGATCAATTAGCTTTTCTTCATACCCTGCCTGGTGGCAAACGCTACTGGTGGCGCCTGGAGTGGCGGTCCCGCCATAGCCACCGGAACCTTGAGATCATCCCTGGTCGGCGGCTGATGAAAACAGCGTATCGCACGTGCTAACACACGTTGTATGTTAAAAAAAAAATTTGCACACACACGAACATTAAACGGCTATAAATTCAATAGGCACATGCACACACAAACACACGCACAGCGTTCATGAAAAGTAAAAAATAACCCCTACATTCTAAACATAGACATACGTAAAGGCGTACACACACACACACACACACACACACACACACACACACACAGAGAGAGAGAGGCAAAAAACAACCTAAGATCAATAAAAAGCGCATAATTTTTTTCTAAATTAATATAAAAATTCAGGAAAAGAGAAAATCGCTAGACATGTGCTGATAGCTCCTGACGAGTGGACCGAACGACTACGCAGATTACGTCTACGAAATTCTGGAATGGGGGTGCTGGATATAACATCAATAAGCTATGTGACAAATTTTATATCAGTATTAAACCTATTTAAAGAGCGTGCGATGGATAAATTGTCGTCTAAATTATGCAAAAATTAAAATAACACGGGCATTTGCCATAATTACACAAAAGTTAAATGGAAATACTAAAGAGTAAATTATATTCAATAAAATCAGCATTGGCTTTAATCACGGACTCCAGGTCTCCGATCAGAGCGAGTTTTCCGAGCTGCCGTACCTTCGTAAACATCATTGGAAACATCCAACTTTTTCCGAATTCTCTGCACTGTCCTCAGCTTGACAACCAAACACTCTGAAATGTTGGGTTTAGAGCGTCCGGTGCGTATGCCAAGCAGTACGACATGCCGTTTCCAAAGTGCACTTTTTCTCACAGAAGGTGGTCAACTGACCCTACTGTACTGTGCAATCAAGAAACTCAGTAATAAAAAAAACGCATGCGTGAAATGAAAAAATATATAAAATGGAGACAATTTACACATCGCACCAGATAGAGACCACATGAGGTGATTTGGGATTTTATCACTTGTCATATATATATATATATATATATATATATATATATATATATATATATATATATATATATATATATATATATATGCATGCGTCCCCGAATGTAAGGAAACATAACAGGCATTTCAGTGCGACGCATAAGATCAGGAAAAACTGAGCAAAACAACAAATAAAAAAAACGATTTTAATATATGCGTTTTATATATATATATATATATATATATATATATATATATATATATATATATATATATATATGTGCGTGTGTGTGTTTGTGTGTGTGTGTGTGTGTGTGTGTGTATGTGTGTGTGTGTGTGTGCGTGTATGCGCGCGCGTATTTGTGTTCACTGGTGTAAATAAGGTGAGGCATATACATATATAAGTGTGTATAGGTATATCACAATAGTGGTATGCATGAATGTATGTGCACAGGTATCAATATAAATCAATATTTCTTTCATTTTAACCCGAGGAAGCCAACTTAATCGCACTAACTTGTCTGTTGTCTTTAATGAAACATGTATACATAAAGGATTGCTGCATAAGTATACAATCCACACATACACACACGCACACACACACACACACACACACACACACACATATATATATATATATATATATATATATATATATATATATATATATATATATAGGGTGACACAAAATAAAGGGAATTTTTGAAGTGCGTATCGCCAGACATGAGCAAGTGGCAACCCTGCGAGACAGTGACCTTGAGCAAGTAAACATTTCGCCATTTTAGTAACGAGAATGAAATTCACAGTATCCCAGCTGAGATGTTGCAGCAGTCAATGAGGAATCTCATGTAAAAATGAGTCAATAGGTTTAAAATATATGTCGGTTTCAATATATATGTTTCTTTCTGTTATGAATATGTTGAAAAGGGTAAGTGTTTCGTAGCTGTTTTCCATAGTAAATTGGATGTTAGGATTTATATTATTAATGGATACTGAGAATGTTTTTCTTTCAGTTATCACCTGAAGTCATTCAAATCGTTTTCAGAATCTTTCTTATATTTTTAGTTGATGTATATCTTGGTGGAACCATTGTCGCCACGGCTGTTCCTGATTTTTGTCGATATGTTGTTTCCTTGAACATGAAGTAAGTGTTGTTAATTTGAATCCAAGGTTTTCTATGATGAAATTTCCCCTGATACAGTCTTGTAGCTCATGAGGGAATGTTTCTAGCCAGTATTTGATGTGAGATGTTGATATATAAGTCCACAACATCCAATGAGACTATATAAGTTTTCTGGTGGATGGTTGCGAACATTCGACTCAACCTAGCCAAGCGATTCTGTATAATAGTGTCAAACCCAATAAGGAATAACAGACCAGAGGAGATGAAAAGTTTAATCAACAATAGTATTAAAAAAGAAAACAATTTAATACCCACATATTCTGAGAACCAAAAAGAAAAAAAGATTACCCCATATATGTCAACATTCAACCCAAAGAAAACAGGGATCTACACACGCATACTTCTAAATCTACCACTGCTATTAAAAGACAAAGAAATGAAAAACCTTAGAAAAATACTAAATTACTTAAGAAGTAAATGACAACCAAACTCACATAAAAAACTAAAATCCTGATGAGTTCCAAACTGCAGAACGCAATTAAAGTATCTCAGGTGAAAAGATGCAACGGACCCCACTGCAGAATATTCAGCTACCTATTAGAAAGCTACGAATTTCACTTCGAAGACGTATCCAAATTAGAAATTAAAAATAATATCTCGTGTAACTCGGACTATTTAATAAACCAATTAAAATGCCCCAAACATTACATTGGTCAAACCGGCTGAACACTCCGATAAAGGATGGCATTTCATCGCCAACAAATTAGGGACTCCCACAATAGAAAAATAGCCCTTTGCCAACATATAGAGGAATGCGAAGGACGAAATTTGCCAAACTTTAATATCTTCCCATTCTACCAATATAACATAAAAACCACCAAACAAAAGCTTATTAAAATAACATTTTTAATAGTAAATATAAACCAAAACTCACTTCATGACATAAACCAGAAGTACGTCCCTCAAAATAGATATCATATTTTTCTTACCATAAACAACTTATAAAACCAGTTACACCCGTTGCTTTTCTTCTTTTATTCGGACTTCAGCGTCAGCGAATCTGATTAAAGTAAAACGATTCTTTCTGAAAACCAACATGTCAGTAAAAAAAATTAATAAGTTTCTGTAAATATACTGTTATGATAGGTAATCACTCTGACAGATGTAGTCTTGTCATGAGAAGATAAATCTCCCGTAGGTATAGCGATACTGCCTTTTATACATTACCTCATTTACATATCACTACACGTCCCTGAACCTAAGAGGCTTTAAACTTTTAGTTGACTTCTATGAACAACCCTGACAGACATAATCCGTCTATCAGGGTGAGTCTCTTTGTTTCCTTTTATAGGAGATCGAGGGGTTAACTGATTCTCCTCATTTGAATGATCATGATATTGCCGATCACTCTCATCTCCAGATGGTTCCGCCGTTACTACTGGATACACTCATTCTCTCCTCCCACTTTCATATCTCTGGTGGTCTTCCTGATCACTCTGAATAGTGGATTCATTCATCCTTTCTTGTGTCATCTGTTTTCATGCTTCATCTTCCTCCTCCTTTTTCATAACTTCATGCTCTCTTGTGGTTCTAGATTGGTCTTTGTGAGTTTGTATGGCCGCTCCTTTCATTGTTATCACAGCTGTGTTAAATCCCTTTTGTACCACAAAATCCGCCTTTTCAGGACTTTAATCCTTATTCTTTCTGTACTACACACTTTCATTCATTGCAAATTACATGGCAATGGAAGCACTTATTTGTCCTCGCCCTGCATACGGAATGGCTTTGTAACTTAGGAGTAGTCTGGATAAATAACTCTCTATATCACAATCCACCGGAGACAATGTTTTTAATCAGATTTTTACCGTTTAAGCCATTCTCTCTGCAATTCTTTTTGACTGTGGGTTGTTGGTGTTTTGTCTGGAATGCAGCCAATACGTTATAACAATGCCTCATAAACTTTCTTCAAAATCTCCAGTTGCATTGTCAATACTATCCTCAACACAGAAATCCGTGAATAGGAGAACCTGAATACGAGTCTACTAATATCAGAAATAGTCCCATTGCTTGAATGTATTCATGATCCATATATACTTGTTTCCATGGCTCCATTTCCTTTGGCCAAGTGTGAATTTTAGTTTGTCTAAATATCTTTATTTCTACACACTTTGTGCATTTTTTTTGGAGTTTTGGGGTACCTTGGTGTGCTAGTGATCCAGCCAAAATGAGCTGACTCATTTTATAGTTCACCAATAGAAGAGTTAACCAATCAGAAGGCTCAAAATATTCAATAGACGTGTATAAAGGTGGCCATGTTTTTTTCCGGAATATTCACTGCCAGACTGAAGAATTACGGAAGAGCTGCTGGTGGGATTGGCGATATAGTCAGATTCAGTAGAGCGTGAGTGTTAATCTTTAACAGATTACGTATTGCGCTGGATTCTATATTCATAGACTATGGTGAACATGGTCAACATTTTTAACACACTCTTTCACGTCTCTCGAATTGCCTGGCCACCATGTTTGCAACTTTAACCTCATTTGCGGACCCAATATCCCTTCATGTATGTCATCGTGCATGGCTTCAATTACTTCTTTTTTCTCAGAGACTGTGGAAGTACTGATAACTCCAGTACATATAATTCTTTTTCTGTTGTAATTTTATAATGCTTCTCAGCCACATAGTCAAGTACAAACTCCATGTATTTCTCTTAATTCTGTCCGTTATGTTATCCAACACTGGATCCTGCCTAATTCTCATCCTAAGCCGATTTAAGGGTAATACGTCCCTTTCTATCTAGTGCAAAATACTATTCTCATAATTTTTAGATGCTTCAACATTTTTACTCTCAATATTTAACCGAGATAATACATTCAAATGCGGATTAGTATTACCTTTAATATCGTCGGGTTTTGTTACTTCTGTTTACCGTAAACCGACGTTTACTGCTTTGTATACCTGTTGGGATTCTTTTGTCCCATGAAACGTAAGATTAATTTAATTAAATCCCTTACCCTTAGGGCTTTTATGAACTGTTCTGAAATTAAGTTGGATGATGAACTTAGGTTTATTACTACTACTCTCTGTAACAATGCCTATCCATTGGGCATTGTTCAAGCAATTATTAAGAATAAAATTGCTGAATTCAACAAAGTTAAACCTGGTATAGTAAAAAGATGTCCTGTGTACCTACGCCTTGCTTGCTTGGGTAATATCAGTGGTAGATATTACAAGCAGGTTTCTGTGGCAGTTCGACATTGTTACTTTGCCGCTAACACTTGTGTGGTTTTCTTTGCCAAGCTTGTCTTTCCGTCTATGCGTAAGGATGTTCTCCCTCCACATCATAATAGTTCGTTAATTTATTCTTTTAAATGTAGTTGTGGTTCACGCTACATAGTGAGAACGACGCAAATGCTGGGTGCTATAATAAATCAACACGTTCCTGCGAAAATCCGAAACTTTAAGTACACTCCTTCAGACATTTTGACCAATACATACGGGTCTTCAATCGCAGTGCACCTAATAAATAGCCATAATTGTGCTGCTAGTTTTAATGTGGACTCATTTACCATGCTTAGCAGGACCAACTTAAATTACCACAAAGTGTTGGAGGCTATCTATATTCTATCTTTGAAGCCCTCTCTGTGTAAACAGAAGGACTTTGTATTAGGCCTCCATTTAATTACCATCTAAACAATACACTTTGTCCATTTTTAGTGATAATTCAGTTTATTAACTTCAGTTTAGCTCTGTTGAGCGAGGTTTGGAACCGGTTAGCTAGCCTGTTTTTGAGTTTTACCCTTAATATATACAATATCAAAGACGGGCGTCAATCTTCCAAGGAAGTGTAACCTTTGGCAACTATGTTCGGGGGTAAAATATAAATTCTAAGGGCTTATGATCAGATTTTAATGGAAATGTCCTTCCCAGAAAAAAATTCTAATTCTTTCCGTGTTCCACGCAACCGTCAATGCGTCCTTATCAATATTCAAATAATTTCAGGGTGATCCACCTGCGGCAATATTGCGGTTATAGCACAGACACTGGCATCAGTAGTTAACGTCAATTGTTTCACTCGGTTGAAATTTATTTAAAATGTGACATTTTTAAGTTTTCCAAAGCTACTTCCTGTTGAAACTCTGTATTCTTCATCCCTATTTCGTTAAATGGTAAAATTTTAATCTCGGTAGATATCTGTTATAGAAATTGGTTAATCCTAAAAAACAGTTTAACACTTTTTTTCATTTCTGGGTGCAGTTATCATTGATGTCTTAGTAATGAGTTTATCATCCGGTGATATACCGTATTTGAATATTTTATATCCTAGGTACAATTTTGTTTTCTCCTAATTAAACTCACATTTATCGCAATTGTCATACTCGCGCTATTTAATTTTCTCAAAAATAGCTCCGTTTTACTTTTGACCTCTTCTTTATTGCGTGCAACGATGCCAATATTTAACAACCCCCACCACATGGGTCGTATGTGGCACAAGGCCGGTTTAATGTGGGTTCTGCGAGCCCGTAGGCTCGGCCCAAAATATGCTCATTAGAACACGTATAAACGGGTTCAGGGACTGTCTACCTCCCCGGACGAAACTTTGCCCTGCGGCAAAGTCTCGTCCGTGCAACGATGCCAATGTCGTTCTGAAATAAAATTATATTTTTAATCTCCTCTAAAAGTTTTTTCGATAGATTTTTGGAAAATGGGAATTGACGTTTTTACTCCAAACGGCAAACGAGTCTATTTTATTAATCCAATAGAGGGGTTCATTGTGGTGACACCTTGAAACTTGCTATCAATTTGTATCTGATTATATGCTGACTAAAGGGCAACTTTAGCAAAGTATTTATATCAGCAAAATCATGGCACGCAATTTCAATGTTTAGCAACGGGGATGAATCTGAACAGATCTGGTAATTCCCGCCCACCTTATAATCGCCACAAATTCTTAAATCTCCACTGGGCTTGTGTATCGCCGCAATGGATGAAGCCTAATCGCTACTACATTGGCCGATTTTTTCTAATATTCCTTGTTCCACCATTTTCTTCAACTTAGTGATGGAATGAATATGCATACACCTAGTGTCCCCGTCACAGTAATATGATTGGCTGGTGTCAGCCATAAATACAGACTGATGTGGAGGTACATTGCCTACGTCTATTGCGTAAGCATATTACCTAAGCATATTGCCTACGACTACGACGAATACCATTAAATTACGGGTACCTGCAAGATTGTCCTACTCGGTTACAGTAGCCAAACGCACGTAGCTACTTGGAACAAATATATCCTTTTCCGGGAGATATCATGTTATAATGTCAATTTGTTTTAATGTTTATATTTTATTCTTCATATTCATATGTGGAATACAATATAATATATACACTAAAACATATACACATTGTAGACAAAAACATTTGCGGTTTTTCTCTTTTTTAATATATATATATATATATATATATATATATATATATACAGACCGATGTGGAGGTACATTGCCTACGCCTATTGCCTAAGCATATTGCCTACGGCTAGGACGAGTACCAGTCGATTGCCGCTACCTGCGAGATTGTCCTACTCGGTTACAGTAGCCAAAAGCACGTAGCTACTTCGAATAAATATATCCCTTTCCGGGAGATATCACTTAGCAACCGCCAAATGTAGCATGTGAACAGGAACTTTTCGCGCTTAAAGATAAATGGTTTGACTGATTTCTGTAAGCCCAATATTCGCTTCTTATCTCCTTAATAATCCAACATCCGTTTCAAGAGAATATATGGAATTTCTCAGCTTCGATGTACCCACTCTTAACACGTCAATTCCTAAAAGACCGTGGCTTTTGGTGTTTTCCACCATTATGATGAGTATTCCATCAAATCTATTTTTTGTCTCAAACGTGCCTTTAAAGAATCCTAAAATTTTGATGATTCACCCATCCAACTGTTTCAAATGGAGATCACAATTCTTTAACTTTGGTCTACCCATTCTTTCCAAAAGAAATCTTCGCTATCATCGTAACACAATTTGCGGTATCCACCTTCATGTGTAAAGTTACTTCGTTCAAGTTCGGACACCTCGAGATGCTTGTCTCGATAGAACTATTACGACTGAGTAATGAGTTCGATCCTCACGTGGTACCCCATTCTTTCGGCCTTGTGCCACATCTGAGCTACGCTTGGAAAATCACTACTTCGTTCAAGTTCACCATTTCCCTACATTTGTTCTGTGATTTTATCTCAAATACTTACGTACTTTCAAATGGAGAATATATATTTTCCAATTTTTCCACTCGCTACGCATACCGTCTGGAAATGATTCCTCTTTTTTCACTTAAAACACCATCTCCCAAATGCCGGAGGATAATCTCTCTTCTATTCATGTTCCTTATTGGAATATCTGCATACAAGTAAGCTTTTAGTAGCACTGTAATTTTCCAAGCTGCCTTCGGGGTCATTAAATTATTTAATCAATTTCAGACGTTTTAAGAACTCCACACATACTTCCAGATTCATATTATGAGCATGAAGCCGCTCCAGAGTTTTACGTTTGTACGAGATCCTAAATATTCCTTCAATCAGTCTTAGCAAAATTAGCTCTTCTTCGATAGACATTTGTTCAGAAATCATTCTTTCAAACTCTCGACGTTTCTTTCAAACGTTGGACATATTGCATAATAGTTCCATCTGATCTCTATCGACTTTCGAGAAATTTCAGTTCTTTCTGCTACAGCCAATCTTTTTTGATTCTTTCATGATGGCAGCAATTTCTTCAAACGCTAACACTTCTAACACTGTTCGAAAGACAATGACGGAATTTTTTTTTTATATGGCCTCAAACAAATTCCTAACTTCATCTTCTCCTCCACGAGCTTTGGTGTCCTTTAACTTCTTTACTCTCGGTAACGTTGTGAATCATCTAAGCAGGCTTGCACATATTCTGGGTCCTGCATCCTGGTTAAATAACTGTTCAGCGACGCCATACTGTTATGATAGGTATTCTCTCTGACAGATGTAGTCTCGTCAAGAGAAGATGACTATTTATCATTGTTAAAATACAATAATTGTGGCAAAATCCAAAATGGGGAAATGCGGCGAGGCTGGTCAACAATAATTATACTATACTTAGCTAATCAGATTCATGACCCATACATAGCTTGAAAATTAATCATTCACCAGAAGTCAGTCATCACCATTCACACCTGCATATACCACAATAACCCATACTCACAGAGAACCCTACAAACAAGGCCCGTGACATAAACATCTCTTATATACGAATGTCCATATATATATATATATATATATATATATATATATATATATACAGAGTCATCCGGATATAAGAGACCCGGACATAAGAGAAACCCGGATATAAGAGAGATTTTATCTGGTCCCAAATTAGAGCTAGTGTTAATGTATATATAATAGACCAAACACGGATATACGAGAAATCCGGATATAAGAGACTTCTTCTCGGGTCCCGACAACTCTCTTATATCCGGGTTACACTATATATATATATATATATATATATATATATATATAGTGATGGCATAAAATGAACCCTATAAAAAATTAAAATATAACAAAATACACCAATTAAAATACCTCATATTAATAGTATCCGTCCAAAAAAATAAGAATGGCTGCTGAATTGTGTCTCTAAAAAGAATCAAGAACATCACTCACTAATGGGGGGGGGAGGATAAAATAAATACCGGCATGGGAAAATCAAAGTCTGGCCCAGTTTATATGAAAAATGAAGCGAAAAACAAACTGGGGAGGTTGTGATCATGACTGCACAACACTTCCTCACATTAACTAGGTACACAAAAGAGTCTATCTTAACCAGAGCGGTTTCCGGTGGAACCCTGCCGCGTTGTTACCAAGGGAAGTTAATAAATAAAAACAAGATAGCCCTTTTACACGAACCAAGCTCGCTACTTTCAGCCAACTTTCACTGAACTCTGTCGATAAGAAACGTTTTTCTATCAGTTTTGACGTTCATCTGATGAGAATAGCGTTCGTATCTCAATATTTCCTCCATCGCCTTTCTTGCTACGTGTAGCATCGTTAGAATCAGCATCCATTTCATCCCGGGAATACGGGATCGACACACTATCGGCGATGTCATCGAGAGATAACCCATTCCGAACCAATCGGCAAGTAAGCGAAAACTCAAGATTGCTGTGGTATTCCGGCACTGGCGCCGATCGAACCCTCCTCTATTTGCCGATTTAAGACTATCCAAGGCCGTGAAAGGTTACTGTTCTGAGGAATGACCTTCAAGTCCACACGACACTCACAACGAAACCCGACATATTCCGGATCTTACGACGGCGCTAGAAATGCGGGGAGTGGATGTTTCGTTAGAAAACTTGTTTAAACTAAGCCTTCAGAACCTGCATAGCTAAACCTATCTCTAGGGAATAACAACACCCACCACTATAATGAGCATTCA
This sequence comes from Acanthosepion esculentum, assembly GCA_964036315.1. Classification (NCBI taxonomy): domain Eukaryota; kingdom Metazoa; phylum Mollusca; class Cephalopoda; order Sepiida; family Sepiidae; genus Acanthosepion; species Acanthosepion esculentum. The sequence continues at coordinate 93,692,184 of OZ038500.1, read as the reverse complement.
TCTCGAGCGAGCAATTAGCTATATTCGGTGGTGAAGGACCTAATGCTATCCTTAAGCCTCTCCTACCACTTATCCCCAATAACCGCCCCCACTAGTCCCGCTGCACATACCTAATTAGCTGTTGCCGGACGTCTCGCCTGTCCAGTAACGAGAGATTGAACTTCCAGCCATTCCAGACCTACCTAACGCCATCCGGACACAGCAAGTCTATTGTCCGAATAGCATAACCAGTGGAACGTGGGACAATCTAGCAGATCTATATCGGCACTTCTTACTGACATTCTATCCAGCCAGTCTTTTGCCTGGTACAGGTGATTCCATACCTTTAAATCTCTCCCCGTATACCTTATCCATGTTATCACATCTGGGACCTTAAGGAAATTACGGGGATCCTCCACCGACTTCCCGTCGAAGGAGAGCAACTTTAAATAACGGGCCCAAGAGGGAGTCTTTCTGAGTAGAAAGGTCCCTCTCAAAGTTCTGACTATTTGGCATATTTTTTCTTTTCTGGGGAATTTTCTTTCTTCTCTTTGGATTATTTTGGAGGGATGAAAGTGGAAGTCCTAGAAGGTGAGGCTCCTTGACTTTGGGGTTGCACCTTCAAATTTTGCTGTCGAAGCTGGGACAGATTTGGTCTTGGATATGCTTCTCCGCACTCACTTAGTCCAGCCCGTTTCCCTTTCTTGGTAAGTTTCCCCTTTTTTTCTCCGTCTTCTTCCTCCATCCCCTTTTCAAAGAGAAGGACCGAGATGGCAGCATTTCCTCTGTTTCCATATCTAAGAGCGGCCATTGTTGCTTTTGTTGTTGATTTTGTTGTTGTTGCTGCTTCCATTTTTGTTCATCCACTGCTTCTGCGGTTGCTCTTCCTTTTTGGGAGAGGTTGTGGCGCCGTGTTCTTACTGGGGCACGAGTCACCATAAGATCAACAGTAGGGTCGACGGCCTTCTATAACCACAGGTCTCATTTTTCCCTGCCATATTAGAATATTGGGCATTTCTGAAAAACTCTTGCGGGTCATTGTTACATGTAGAACATAGTCCACTGTAACAATACTTATTATTTCTGAGACGTCCTCTACTTGTCCTGATCGGGCGAAATAGGCCCTCAACTGGTCGTTAGTAATATCCACGGGCAGACCACGGACGGCCACCCTTGTCTTTCGGGTGCCTATATATTCGAAATGTTTTTGCTGTTAATATATTTCCAGCTAACTGGTTGGCTTCTTGCTCTGGGACCAGTAAGATGTCCCACATGGCCTTCGATCTTCTAGCCAGTAACTTCGGCCCAATTTACAGACTCTTTAGCGCCTCCTTCGTTGTTTCTCAGCTGACCCCAATTAACTTCCGAGTTTTACATCGGTGGTCAGCAGGGATATTATTTTCGTATTCACAGCGTCCAGTACTTCCGGAATAAGAAACTCAATTCCTTTCGTATAATCCTCATATTTTGCCTGAAGTCGTGCGTAGTAATCTACCTCTTTTGGGGGTCTGTTTTCAGTCCACGCGGATTTTTATGTGGTGCAGTTTGTTTTACCTGAACAGGCAGTGTCTCGGGAAATTCCGAAATTGTTATCTGGGCACAAGCACAGACAAATGATTAAAAAGGTCGTCCTCAAATCACTTAGCACACAAGAATCATTTATATAAAAATAATGACAAAAACAAAAAAGAGGAGGGGAACACGTATAAAACTAAAACCAATTACAGTAAATTAAAAGAAAAGAAAAGTTTAACCAAACTCAAATGAAAACTTGCTTCAAGCGAGACGGGGGTTTAGATAAAATACGAAATGAAAAACAAGGAGGAGGGAACACGTATAAACCCCAAAACAATTATAGCAAATTAAAAGAAAAGAAAAGTTTAACCAAACTCAAATGAAAACTTGCTTCAAGCGAGACGGGGGTTTAGATAAAATACGAAATGAAAAACAAGGAGGAGGGAACACGTATAAACCCCAAAACAATTATAGCAAATTAAAAGAAATGAAAAGTTTAACCAAACTCAAATGAAAACTTGCTTCAAGCGAGACGGGGGTTTAGATAAAATACGAAATGAAAAACAAGGAGGAGGGAACACGTATAAACCCCAAAACAATTATAGCAAATTAAAAGAAAAGAAAAGTTTAACCAAACTCAAATGAAAACTTGCTTCAAGCTAGATGAATGTTACCAAAATACAAAAAGAAAACAAAACTCAAAAATGAAATTCCAAAGAATATCCAAAACCCAACAAAATAAACCCAAGTGTAAAACAAATTAAACCAAAATTCTACTTGTAAAAAAATTGTTTGTGACAAATACGACTCAACTCGTCCGGAAAGAAATTCGACTTTACAACAGGACATAAACTGGACAGTGAGAAGCACGATAACTCTCCAAGGAAAGAGAAGATAACTCTCTGCCTTTTATATAGTACCTCATTTACATATCACTACATATACATTTATTATAAATATTACATAAAAATATATGAAACCTTCAGTTGTTTTTTCCAAATTTCCTATTATTTTTCTAACACTTTCACTTTTTGCCGATATATATATATATATATATATATATATATATATATATATATATATATGCAGAAATATAGTCTTAAAGTGTGCTATATTTATGGGGTAAAGTGCTCAATATCAGAGATAGAGCGTGTGTAAATATAAAAGTGGACATGGAAGTCAGCACTTAGAGGCGACAGTCTGTTTCATGCTAGTGCAATCGTCAGGCGACTAGTGCTGTTATTTTTCTCGGCTATTTATATAAGGGTCAGTGGTGCATTATGGGTAGTCTATTTTGGCGGTTACTTTTACCGGAAGTGGCTTATTTGTTTATTTATTTATGTCAAATTGTTTTGCTTGTTTTTTATTTGTTTTTTTATTTTTATTTTTATTTTTTATCTTATATATTTATTTATTTATTCTTTTATTTTGATCGTTGTTTTTGGTTAACGTAGTAAAAATTTGTTTATATAGCTTATTGTTGGTAGTCTATAATGGCCGTCATTACCGGAAATCGCTTGTTCGCTTATTTATTTGGGTCAAATTGTTTTGCTTGTTTTTATTTATTTTCATTTTTATTTTTTATCTTATATATTTGTTTATTTGTCATTGATTAAATCTGTTTGTTGAATTTGTGGTTTTTTCTGACTATTATTTAGGTGGGAACAGTTTTTAATTTATCTATTTAGGTTGGTTATCTTTATTTGTTTTTGTTTTGTTTTGTTTTTTAAAAAACAAAACAAAACAAAAACAAATAAAGATAACCAACCTAAATAGATAAATTAAAAACTGTTCCCACCTAAATAATAGTCAGAAAAAACCACAAATTCAACAAACAGATTTAATCAATGACAAATAAACAAATATATAAGATAAAAAATAAAAATGAAAATAAATAAAAACAAGCAAAACAATTTGACCCAAATAAATAAGCGAACAAGCGATTTCCGGTAATGACGGCCATTATAGACTACCAACAATAAGCTATATAAACAAATTTTTACTACGTTAACCAAAAACAACGATCAAAATAAAAGAATAAATAAATAAATATATAAGATAAAAAATAAAAATAAAAATAAAAAAACAAATAAAAAACAAGCAAAACAATTTGACATAAATAAATAAACAAATAAGCCACTTCCGGTAAAAGTAACCGCCAAAATAGACTACCCATAATGCACCACTGACCCTTATATAAATAGCCGAGAAAAATAACAGCACTAGTCGCCTGACGATTGCACTAGCATGAAACAGACTGTCGCCTCTAAGTGCTGACTTCCATGTCCACTTTATATATATATATATATATATATATATATATATATATATATATATATATATATATATATATATATAATTATGAAAAGGTCATATGAATTTCTTGCTTTCGAGCCATTCCGAAAATGAGATGAGGATTTGCCTTTAATTCGATACAAAAAAAATATATATTAACAACTTTCGATATGAACAATGAATGATAAACAAAGATACAAAATAAATATTATCGGCTTTTTTAAGTCACACATTTTCTTTTTTTTTCTTTAATCGCGAGAAACGCCAGCTTAGGGGAAAAAGTGTTAGGATTCATTATTTAAGTCGGCACACAAATACACCTTTCTTTCTTTCGTTTTTCTGATTCAGACTTGAATGTCGAAATGCGTAATCAGATCTATTTCCAATCAAATCTATTTTCAATGGAAGGTTTTGCATTTGTCAAATTACGTAAAATCTTTGTCGGGATTTCTGTATCTCCTTTTAAAAACATATATATTGAGGCTACCATCATAACTCTATAATCTTTTTTTTAGATAAAATCTACCAATAATAATACCGGGTAAATGATTTTCTTGCCTTTAGATCGTCTTCAGTAAGAAAACGGGCACTCATTTTCCTCCTCCTTACATTATTACATATTCAGTAGTTATGATTTTTATCCGTGTTCAGGCATATTGTTCCCGGTAGATGTTACGTAATACTCGGGTATCTTTCCCGGGTAAAACAGGCATTTCTAGTATAACGGTTATTCTAGAAAATCTTCTCATCTACAAATATACTAAATTATGTGGTCCTTTTTTTTGAAAATCAGAATTCTAAATTCTGTTTATTTTTGCCTGATCTTGCACACCAACCGCCAGTGTCCTCACTCATTCTTCCTGATATTTAATAAACTCAGTTTCCTCCTAAGAAGAAGGTTACTTGAATTCCATCAGCGTCATATGACAATTCCTTGAAGGAACATGTCTCTGCCTACGAAGAGAATCATTCCAAAATATGTGCTTTTTTTTTCGTGTTCTGAGACATATTCCTTCCGCAATTCCTCATAGATTTCTTTATATTTATAAAAGGTAAATTTGCAAGGCAAAACACCGATAGATTATTTAAGATTATTTAGAGCTACAGATTGTAGAAAAGGATGGACTGTCGCGACTTTCCATGTCTTGAAGGGTCACAGAGCATCAAAGAACATTAAGTCTGTGTCATGACATTTGGCATTAAAACTATTAGAATTGTCCCACCGCGGACGCTGCGTCGTGGTTCATCTAAAACAATCAGACGGTAGTTTTGTTTTGTTTTTCATTTTTGTAAAGATTGGAGTAAATATTTTATCTATCGGTCTATTCTGTAGAGAACACTAAACAGAGGAATAATATTTAGACAGCGGGGTGACGACAATACAGATGTTACCCGGTTAAGAAAAAAGGTGATAATTTTTTTTTTTTGAATTTGAAGAAGTGACACTGATTTATACAGATAATACGTTCATAGGTTTCCAGTGAGAAAATAAATATAAAGAATTTCCCAATGAATTGTAATGACATTGTTTTATTCTCATTTTCCACGCCCCCTTATCTTTCCTATGTTGGTATCATTTTCTTAAACGTTGCAATTTGATTATTCGGACCTTCATTGTCGAAATAACGCCGACATTATGCTAATTTGCCATTTTCTTTCATGTTCTTTTCGTTTTTCCGCGTGGATGTTAAATAGATTTTTACGTTTATTTGGTGAGCATTATTTAGTCGTTTTTGGTATTTTAAGTTGAAGATTTACATTATCGCAAATTTTTTTTTTTTTTTACATCACCATTTCTCTCCCTTTCCCCTCTTCTCTTTTTGCCTCTTTCTCTAGATAGTTCCCCTCTCTATATCTCTTTAGATTTTATTTTTATTCCCTGTCGTCACCACTCCGGTTTCATTTTATGCTTATCTAATATCATTCTCTCGTTCATCTTACCATCTTTTTGTCTTTCTACCACTCTCCTCCGAAGTTATTTAATTTCGTCTTACTATCATTCTCGCGTTCTCTTCTTTTCTTTTATTACATTGTTCTTGTTTAATTCTTTTTTTTTGTTTGTCAATTTCCTCTCATTATCCTTTTGTGCCTGTTTCTTTCTTTCTCTGCCTAGTTGCTCTTTCTCCTCCTCTCGCTCTGTTTCTTTCTGTCTATATATCAGTGTAAGCATATAGCTATCATTATATTTATTCCCTCTTTATGTAGTTCTATTCTCTCTCTCTTTTCGTATTTCTTTTTCATACTTTTTCCTTTTTCTCTTTCCCTATCTTTCTTTTGCTTTTCTCTTTTCTACCCTCCTTTCATTTTATCTTTTCTCTTTTCTACCCTCCTTTCATTTTATCATTTCTCTATCTCTCTCTCCATATCTCCCCCCTCCCTTTCTCTCATATATACATCCTCATCTTTTCTACCTCTATATTTGACCTTTGTCGATTTCTTCTCTCTCCGGCCTTGGGTTTGACCTTTCTTTTCCTCGCTCATTTATCCATCGCCATGTTCGTTCATTTCTCAGTTATATCATTTGAATTCTTTACATGATCTTTATTTTTTGTTAGTCAATTTTACTCATATTTTCAGTCTATTGTTCTTTGTTTATTTTAGTTACCATTCGTATCTCATTAATTCCTTTTAATCTCTTTGGGATTCTTTGTTTCTTTCTTTCTTACGTGATATTTCTTCTCTGCAATATGATAGCCTTCTTTTTTCTTTCTTTCATTCTTTCTTTCTTGTTATTTCTTGTCTGCAACACGAAAGCCTTCTATCTTTCTTTCTTTCTTTCTTGATATTTCTTCTCTGCAATATTATAGCATTTTTTCTTTCTTTCTTTCTTCATAGTTTTTATCTGTAATATGATAGCCTTCTGTCTTTCTTTCGTTCTTGATATTTCTTCTCTGCAATATGATAGCCTTCTTTCTTTCTTTCTTCTCTGCAATATGATAGCCTTCTTTCTTTCTTTCTTTCTTCTCTGCAATATGATAGCCTTCTTTCTTTCTTTCTTGATATTTCTACTCTGCAATATGACAGCCTTCCTTTTTTCTTTCTTTCTTGATATTTCTTCTCTGCAATTTGATAGGCTTCTCTCTTTCTTTCTTTCTTTCTTTTTTCTTTCTTTCTTTCTTTCTTTCTTGATATTTCTTCTCTGCAATTTGATAGGCTTCTCTCTTTCTTTCTTTGTTCCTTTCTTTTTTCTTTCTTTCTTTTCTTTCTTGATATTTCTTCTCTGCAATTTGATAGGCTTCTCTCTTTCTTTTTTTCTTTTTTCTTTCTTTCTTTCTTTCTTTCTTTCTTGATATTTCTTCTTTGAGATATCATAGTTATCCGTCTTTTCTTCACTCGCTCATTCTTTCATTTGTGCTTGATTTTAATTTCTTTCTTTCTTTCTTTCGTTTTTAACTTGCTTTCTTCACCATCGATTGTCATTTTCTTTTCTATTACTTTTTATTCTTCAATTTCTTTCTCTTCATTTCTTTCTTTTATCTGTCCTTTTCTTTTTCCATTAATTTTCTTTTTTTTCATTCTATTTTGTCTTTTCCATCTTTTTATTGACTCTATTGTGTTTCTGTCATTCATTTCCGATCTTTTTCTCTTTTTCTCTTCATTTTTTTCCAGTGTCTCTTTTTTATTTTCTTTCTCTTCTTTTCAATTATTACTTTTTCCTCCTCTTTCCTTCACCACTCTCTCCTTTTGTCAATCATCTCCAACTCCCTCATTTTCTCTCTCTCTCTTTCTCTCTCTCACCTTTATTTCTATTTTGCTGTTTCATAAACGCTGTATCGTTCTGTTATTTCTCTCTCCCCCTGTCTATCTCACTTCATTATTATCTTTCCTTCTCTTCCCCTTTTCTTCATTTTCTTTTTCCCTCTCACTTCTTCCCTTCTCTATTTCTCTTTATCTCTCACTCCGTTTCCTCTCACCTTTCGTTCAAAGACGTAACATGATCAAAGATTTTCCGTTAAATACCATCCGTATTCCTATAATTACAACAGCGCAATACAAATTCACTTAAACTTTCGCTATTTTTTAAATGACTAATTTATTTCCATCTTTTCAGGAATTATTTTCCTTATTTTGTTTTTATTTCTTTCCATAATGTTAAACAGATTACATTTCTGTTTCTTATTCTTTCAAATTGTTCCTTTTTTTTCTGAGTATTTCAATACGATCGATGTTGCGAAACTGTGTTTCCGAAACGTCATCTGCTGAAATGCTCTGTCTTCGTTTTACCGAATGATTATTGTCTTATGAAACCAAATTAAAATATCGGCAAGTAAAAGAAAATAAGTAAATGTAATTATGTAGCCGAAAACGGACATCTTCAGTAATGCCGCTAATACGATCCAGATAAAAAATTGAATTCATAATCTTTATGTCTTTGTTGAAAAGATGAATCCACAAAATGGTTTTCCGTGATTGCGTTTGCTTTACTAGTTTTCACACAAACATACACATATATATACACACGTATATACACACATAATTATATTTACACACACACACTTATATATACACACATATATAAATATATATACACACATATATATATATATAAACACAAATATATACGCACACATATATATACACACACATATATACACATAGACATATGTATATATACACACACATAGTAATACAGACTCACGCACACATATCTACACACACGCATACACACACATATATATATGTTAATTTATATATATATATATATATAAATTAATATATATTTATATATATATATATATTGAGCACTTTACCCCATAAATATAGCACACTTTAAGACTATATTTCTGCATATATATATATATATATATATGAAAGAAAAGATATATATAAATTAATATATATATTTATATATATATATATATATATGGAAATTTCTCAGAGTTAACCTGTAGATAAATATAAATGACAATAGGAAAACAGTATTGAATCCGCCAACACAGATATAATGACAATATTCTCCACACGTGACATTAACTGGCGTTATTTTCAGTTAACAATGTGAAAATGGCCTTCCCTACATTCCAGTTGCTAAGACCACTCTGTCTTTTGTTTTTATTAATTACCTTGTTTAATTAAATTCATTTCGTTTTTTGCTTTCAGAAAGTCCACATTGGACGAAACGCGTCAGCAATTAATACTGTTTTCCTATTGTCATTTATATTTATAATATATATATATATATATATATATATATATATATTTATATATACATATATATATACGTATGTATGTATATATATATACACACACACACATATATATATATATATATATATATACGTATGTATGTATATATATATACACACATATATATATATATACATACATATATATACATATATATATATATATATATATATATATATATATATATATATATATATATATATATATATATATATATATATAGGTAACTATACTCGTGTCGAAAAACCTTGCAATTCTTGATTTAACAATAGCCAAATCAATCTCGAAGGGAAAAAAGGTTTTAAAAAAGAAAGACCCAGGAACATGAAAGTCTGTCGAAAATAATAGCACAGATACAGGTTCAAGGCCCAAAGAAAAACCCCGATACGAGCAAACAACTAACTAAAGAGCTCGATACAAACGTAGAGCAGACCTAGTCAAACCTAATGAGCCAGACAAACCTACCAAGGTTTCACTTAGGCAGATCTTCAGGGCCAGCTGACCCTGACGATCTGCCTAAGTGAAACCTTGGTAGGTTTGTCTGGCTCATTAGGTTTGACTATATATATATATATATATATATATATATATATATATATATATATATACGTGTTTTATTAAAGACGGCAGACAAGTGACTACGATTAATCTTTTTATTTAATTTTTTTTTTGTGTTCAAACAAATGTTTTCCTTTTGGGACACCGTCTGTAAAAATTGTCCAAAAGTTCTATTACTTCGAGCACTTTCGGCTATAGTTTTGGCCATTATCAAGGATGATTTTATTTTTACTTTTGATTCGGTGTATGGTTTGTGTGTATGTTTTTAGAGTTAGAGGTATGTCTTATTTTATGAACACAGCATATGGTGGCCGTGTTCGTAGTTAATATTATTAAATGTTGGTTTTTCTATTTTTTATTATTAAGGCTTCCATTATTTGTAACCTTTTTTTTTACCTGTGGATGAAGTTTTTATGTTTGGATTTTCTACTAGTATGCTTCGGAAGGAGTCTGGTAAGTTTTAATTGCAACGATTGAACGTTATCTATTACTTCACATATCGCTTACAGAACTGGGTTCCGGATCAAACCGAACTCATAATTACATCGTTTACACGACTACATGCCTCAAATTAAAAATCAAATATAAAACCATCCTTGATAACGGTTAAAATTATAGCTGAAATCGCTCAGAATTATAGAACATTTGGACAGTTTCTACACACTGTGCAAAAAGGAGAAAACTTGTTCGAACGCAAGAAAAATTAAATAAAATCTTAATCGTAGTAGCTTGTCTGTCGTCTTTAATGAAACATGTATAAATGAAGGATTACTGTCATAAATACACAAGATATATATATATAAATAAATACACAATATATATATATATATATATATATATATATATATATATATATATATATATATATATATATATATATATATATATATATATATAACCCTTTACTCTACATTCAATATCATCACTTGATAAGACACCGGAGGTGTTGAAACAAAATGGCTATTTTTGTAGTGATTTTATAACATTTATGTTATAATTTTTAAATAAATAATTATATCTGCTCTACTCTGTATTGAGCACTTTTTTAAGAATAGTAATCGTTGGTTATTGGAATTTATTCTTCCGTATACACCCATCCTATACTTGTATATATATATATATATATATATATATATATATATATATATATATATATATATATATATATATATATATATATATATATAATGGATTAAATCTGACAATTACTTAATATATTTTCTGTTTATGCGTTATTTTTAATTGTTATAATTTAGTTAAGTACATAATGTTTTTTTTTCAAATAAATACTATTAATTACACTGACCGGTCTGAATTTTCGGGAAACTTCGTAGAATCTATGCGCTTCTCCGACGGGAATCTAACCCGTAACCTCAATGGGATGTGACGTGTCGTTAACCATTGAGCTGCAAAGAAACGCCTGGTTAGCAATGTCCGAATTAATGTTTATATAACAAATCTTCGACTGTCTTTCCCGAACAGTCATATCTGCTCACGAAACATACCAAAACGTAAACATTCAAACATGGCCAGATATAAGAGTTGATGTGGTCTCAGAATTGTCTGACAGTCATGCCAGTGTTCGCCAGATTGTGCGGCATAGTGCAGAGTCTTGTTGCAAAATATAGTATCTTCCAGCAGCCACGCTCTTAACCCAGGGCAACACTACCACCTCAAGGCACATGATATACGTCCCCGTGTTGAGTTTGTAAGACGAATGAAGGCATAACGTCGTCATCAGGAGGGACACTGAAAACATCTTCGTAATCACCATTAGACTCACCCAACTCTTTCCGAATCCTCTGCACTCTCCACAGATTGACACCCAAACACTGAAATGTTGGTATGCGAGCTTTCGGCGCGAATGCCCAGCAGTACAGGATGTCGTTTCCAAATAGTGTTTGGTGGAGTGAATTGAGTCATGATATTTTCTTTCTCACAGACGGTACCCAACTACACCTATTATACTGTGCAGTCGACAAAATTAAAAAGAAACAACGCGCATGCGCGTAATTAAAAAAAATATAAAATAGCGACAATTTACCAATCGCACTCTTTACATACAGGACACTGCGTTCGTTTTCGACGTATGATGATCAAGGTGCTCAGTTCTTAGAATCAACTGTTAGACGACAAACTTACATATTTGATTACAACGGTGAAGGCTTATGAAGAATCAGCTGCACTTTTGGGGAGATCTGAATACAGACAACTGATGGATAGTATGACGCAAGTCTACAAATAACCCCCCTCCCGCAGGTTTTGAATTCAGACTTGTCCTCCTCCTAGATAGTTCGCCACCCAAGGCTAAAGGACTCTGTCGTAATATTTGCCAATAGATGACGGTTAGAAGTGATGAACTCATTATCTTTCCCAAGGGTAAAAGCACGTAAGTGAATATAACGAATTCGACAAACATGACTCGACTCCCCGATTCCTCATTCCGAGCAATAATTTATTACTGCCCAATAGGGGAAGGAAGAGTTACCTTATCCGACACGTTTCGTCCTCCGATGAACTTTATCAAGGCAAATGTAAGGATTTTATTTTGCAACAAGTATTTATAAACAAAAGTAAAAGTGTCATAAATTTTTCAATTTTTTTTAAATTTAAGAAATGCTTATAAATATTCAGGAGATGATCTAAAAAAACTTCGTCAATTATGGATAATGCTAAGAGAGATCATTTAATGTCTAATAAACACATATGAGTAAATATTGTTGCAGTTGACTTTTAAAAAAAAATGTGTTTAATATTATAATTATTTTAGTTTGAGATTAATTTATGTATTATATATTTTAAATTAGGTACCGCCATGAGATCGCTGGAAAATGAGCATAGCCGCATAATAACGGCCTTAATCTTGACGAAAGCAACATTTTATCGTCAAAATGTTTATGTTTTTATAAAGAGGAAAGAACAAAGTAATTTTTAATTATTTTTCAAATTTTTTTTTATCTTTATTAGTGCATTCTAACTTTTGATTGAAAAACATCATTTCTCTTTATCAGCGAGTGTCCTACTAAAGAACATGGCGGATTTTTGTGTATTTTTTATGGCAGTCATTAATTGTGAAAATCTTGCAAAAATAAATATAATTGTCAGATCTTAATGAAACTTTCAGAAACTATTCACAAATGATAGACATTATTATAATTATTTTTTTTGAGTCATTGTAATTTTGTATATTTATTATCCCACCCCCCCCCATAATTAATTTTATTAAAACTCATGAAATTCTAATTTGTACAGTTTAAGTGATTAAGTAGTTAAAAGCAGAAAACTTTGCGGAAAGCAAATCATTTTTTTTTTCTAGTTGACCCCTTCGACCTTAAAATCAGCTCTGAATTGTAACATACAAAACTTAATATAACAAAGATATTATTTAATTTCAAAAGCTTTTAGTTGCTTATACTTGTTTGTAGGAATATGGATAAGATTTTCTGAAAGCAAAAAACGTTTTCGATGAAAAATAAATTTTTACAACAATTATTTGTTATTTCATAATTTTCTTTTACATTAAAGTTGTTAAATATTCTAAAATTAAGGAAAATCTTGTACACCTTAGTCAATGGTGTTTTTAAGTAGATAACTATCATTTACAGATTATAAAATAAAGCTGGTTACAATCAGAAAGTTGCCAATAGCTAAAAATCTAATATAACATAATTTTTTTTTGTGCCCCAAAATAGCTTAAATTAAAATATACGGAAGACCGGAAGCATCAAGAAAAAACAATAGTCTGTGACGTGGTTTGCGTTTGTAGTAAAATAAACATTTTGACGATAAAATTCTGCTTTCGTCAAATTTAAGGCCGTTATCATCATGATATGCCTACTTAAAAATATCGAGGTAAATAAGTTGTTCCCATAAAGCTAAACTCTCACTTGTGACCTTCCGTACTATAACTTTTCCTCCCGTAAGATGAAATCACGCGTATCTCACTTGTCAATCAACACCTCTGTTCAGCCCGGCTTTCTTTCGTTTGAAAGTACTTTTTTTTTTCAGCGCTGAAAGTAAGTAATGTTTGTTTCTTACTACATTCATTAAACTTTATAATTTCTAATTTTCTTAAATTAATTTTTTTAAAAACATAAATGATTTTTTAAACGAATTTTAAACGGAAATTTTCACTTTTGTAAACAAAAGTTAAACGATGGTTGACGATCGATTTTCTGTCAATTTTGCTGATCAAAAAAAAACATTTTAACAAAAATTTTGGACGTGCAAGAAATTATTAAAAAATGTAAAAAATAATCAAAAAATACTTTCATCTTTCCTCTTGATAATGACATAAGCATTTAGACGATAGAAAATTATTTTCATCAAGTTTAAGGCCGTTATTATCCTGCTATGCTCATTTTCCAGCAATCTCATGTTGGTACCAATTTTAAATAATATCGAATCTTATCAAACTATAAATCTGCACATATTTCAGTTTCTGAAATAATTACTATAATCGTAAACTGATATACATGACTATAAAAATCTTTAATAATTAATAGAAAACAGTTAAATTTACAAGATTCCCTATTATTTTTATTATTATTATTATTATTATTATTATTATTATTATTATTATTATTATTATTATTATTATTTTCTTTCATATCTGGCGTTTACACATTTCTTTCCGGGTCCCGCCCACGGACCTAAGGTTAGAAATGGCATCGTGACACTTTCCACTGCAAAAAAAAAAAATAATAATTACATAGATAAAGCCCTTCGTAAAGTGTGGGCTGTACTTGTCAGAACATTTTTTTGTATCTATTTGAGGCATGGACTTCCAGGGAATCCCATCAATCAGCCTACTGGAATCTTTTCCAACCAGTCCAAGGGCTCCAACTACAACAGGGATTGTTGATGTTCCCATGTGCCACATTTTTGAGATTTCTATTTCAAGGTCCTTGTATTTTGACAGTTTTTCAAATATCTTCAAAGATATATTGCAGTCTGCAGGGACTGCCATATCAATAAGGAGGCACTTTTTTTGTTCGTGGTCTTTAATAACAATGCCTAGGCGGTTGGCTTTGATTGTTCTGTCAGTGTGTATTGTGTAGTCCCATAGAATTGTAACAGGTCCTATCTCCGTAACCGGCTCAGGGTGGTGTTCGTACCAGTTTCTTTCAGTTTCCTTCCCGCAGTAGTTGCAAATTTTCCAGTGCAGATATTGGCCCACTCTGTCATGCCGGGTTTTATATTCAGTGGGTGCCAATATCGTGTAACCTGATACAAGATGATCAATGGTTTCTGGATATTTATCCAGAAACCATTGATCATTATTATTATTATTATTATTATTATTATTATTATTATTATTATTATTGTCCTTTTAGGGATATATTTGGATTATATCTGAAATCTTACACGCACACAAATATGTATGTGTGTTTGTGTATGTGTGCGTGTGTGTGTGTGTGTGTGTGTGTGTGTGTGTGTGTGGGTGTGGATGTATTATGAAATGGACAAAGTCCGACAACTGTTTTAAGACATTTTTTATGTATCTAAATGTAAAAAAATGAGTCACACATTATGAAATAGACAAAGTCTGACAATTATATTAAGACATTTCGTTACATTTGGATACGCATCGAGCAGATATGATTGTACGAAAGAAAATCATGGAGAATTGTAGTTTAAAAACAGTAAAATCGACCTTGCTAACCGAAACGTTCCTCCGTGGCGAAAATCGGTAAAAGCAAGTCAGGCTAAATGACGGTTCCGTATAGGATACAGGTTCGATTCCTGTTCGTGGACGCATATTTCCTATGACAATTTCTCGGATATTCAGGCCGGTATATACCGTTAATGCTGTTTATTATAAACAGAACATTTACTTAAATAGTTGTATCTATAAAAAGAACGTATAAAACATAAAATATATACACACATATGTATGTATTATATATATATATATATATATATATATATATATATATATATATATATATATATATATATATATATATATATTCAGTTGCAGGAACACCTTTATATAAAATCTATAAAATCTGTAAAAGTAACGAAGTGTCTTCATTTATAATGCAAATCAGAGAAACAAGACTGAATTATGTAAAACTGCTTTATTTTTTGGAAAGCGGATCTATTTATGCTTCTATTTAAGCATAAATATATTAACTTTTTAAACTAATTTTTTTTTGTTTTGTTTTTTTTTTACATTTAGATACATAAAAATGTCTTAAAACATTTGTCGGACTTTGTCCATTTCATAATAAACACACAGACACACACACACACACACGCACACACACACACGCACACTCACGTACACACATACACACATATATTAGTGTGCTTGTAAGATTTCAGAGATAATCCAAATATATCCCTAAAAGGAAATAATAATAACAATAATAATAATAATGATCAATGGTTTCTGGATATTTATATACATATATTCAGTTTGTAATCCCGGGTTTCACGCTTTTGCGCTCATCAGAAAAACTGGTTTAAAAAGTGGATATATTTATGCTTAAATAGAAGCATAAATAGATCCGCTTTTCAAAAATAAACCAGTTTTACATAATTCACAGTCTTGTTTCTCTGATTTGCATTATAAATGAAGACACATCGTTACTTTTACAGATTTTATATAAAGGTGTTCTTTTGATAATTTTATCTGATTAGATTAGCCTTAGATATCTATATATAGAGATAAAAATCATCAGTTTTTATATTGTTGCCAAGTTTACATAAAGCTTTTCTATCGATCTGCTCTTTTGTCATATCGAAAGAAAATGTGTAACTACCGACACCGAAGACGTTGTAATGAATATGGTTTTACTTCTTTGTTCTGATGAAAGATCGGGGCCGATCTGAAATATCAAATATGTATATATATAAAAATATAAATAAATACTTTCACAAACAAAACATTCAATATTTCTTAATTTGCAACTTTTCAGTTGTTTTTTCTATATTATATACATATTAAGAAAGTATACGTGGCTTCTCATTATGCTATATATATATATATATATATATATATATATATATATATATTCAAAGTGTTCTTCCCTTGGATTAACTCCCATATGACTTAATTTTTACTTTCAATCTCTCCATTAGTGGTCTTAAGAAATTTATTCTTCATCCATTTGCGGATGGCGATAACACGTTAAGTTTCCGTATGATCACCGAAATTAAGCAACGTCGGGCCTGGTCAGTACCTGGAATACCAGATGGTGTACGGGTGGTGTAAAAGTTAAATTTATCTGAATTATTAATCGGAGACCCAAGGTCCAATACCAGTTGGGATGCTATAGATAAATGAATATACTTACGCGCAAATACTGTTGGGAAAGGCATGAATCCATCTCTTCTTCCAAGAGATATGGGATAATTAGTTGCACATGTCTCATTAAACCGTTATAATCTCGAAAGATTCTTACATTGTAAAATAGAATTTTTGACATTAAATAACCTACGAAGAGTTGATAAATTGTTGAAAAGGAACCAATCAAATCACTACCTATTCTTTCACAACCGTTCAAAAAGTTATACATTATACACTAAATTTGTTTTTAACTTCTGTGTATAAATAGTAGTTAACATGAAACATTCGCCATTAAAATAAGATCCGAAAATAATTTATAACTGAACTAAGTAATTGCCTTTTTCCGTCTTGTGGAGATAGAAAAACGGAAAGAAAAATAAGAACAACGAAGAATGCTTACAAATACTTGTAAAATCCAAGCTTCGCCGAATATTTTCGATCATCATCAACATGGACAAGAAATTCGAGCAAAGTTCCCGTCATCTCACAGAAGCTGTCACGCCGTAAGTTAAACAAGGTTTTGACGTACGAGTCTGCGCCATAGTTATAACATAGCCCGAGACCGTAAGGAATGACGGTTCCTAGAAGACGGCAGTTTACTAACTCGAGCTGTGTGTTTCTTTGTACAAAAGTCATGGCTTTAGGACATCCGAGACAAGGTACATATTTAACATGGCGAACTGAAGGAAATGTAATGCAAGATAAAATGTTGATATCTCTTTCTATCTCACTATATATATATATATATATATATATATATATATATATATATATATATACATATATATATATATATATATATATATATATATATATATATATATATATATTGAAGAGCTGTGATACAGCGAAACAGTACTGTCTGCTAATGACATAATTTAACTCTTGAAAATATATTTCAATTGAGCACTGTTGAATAAAAAACAAATTCTATATACAACATGTAAAGCTCTTCAGCAAAATGAATCGACCCCTATGGCTGATTGGCATTTGTTTACATTCTTAAACACAATACGCTAGATTTAGCTACCTCATTCTGTCGAAGGAAGGTAGCTCAGCGGTAGAAACTCTGACTGACACCAAATCGGTTGGGTTTCAATTTCATTCAGATGTCTAGTCTCATTGAGGAGTTTTTGATACAGCGAAACAGTAATGTCTGCGAAAGACACACACACATATATATATATATATATATATTACACCGAAAATATGTCCAAGTCGCTGCAGATTTGCAGTTGTGTTTCGATGTGTATCAATGCATGTCATCAGGCAACAATATCGCTCTACTTTGTATTGAGCCTTCATCATACATATATATATATATATATATATATATCGGTAGGTAGATGCTTGTATCTATTAATACACTGGAGAGTAAAATTTCTTCAAACATGTTTCATTGAAAGTTATAAAAAAAAATCTGATACCATTTTAATTAACTTTTTCTAATGTTCCTGTAGTTTTGTTTTTGGGAGGACTAAGAGATCCCAGAAAAAGCTCGTAATGGTTTTAATTCCAATCCCTTTCGCCCAAACCATTATACAATTTTATAAGGTATAACGTATCTAAGTAGGCTGAGCGAGAGGATGCAACACGATTTTATGTTGGAGTCTTAACTTTGAAAATCACCAACACATTCAACCTTAAATTGAGTCTAGTTAGATAAGTAAATATAATTGTATCTATTTGCATCTGTTAAGTAGAAGAGATATAAAGTGTATGTAAACAAAGAGACAAGCAAGAAGTTGGCTATTTGTTTTGTCGAACAACGCAATACGCCATTTAACTTATCACATACTGAAATGTGTCTTGATACTCTTCTGAAAAGACAGAACTTGATCTTGTTATTGAGGATATGACATATTTAGGTTCCTTATGTGTATGCCTTATTTCCAAAAATACAAAGTAATTTAGGTTCATGCCTTTTCCTTTGCTCCGTTATTGATGCACTTTCAAGAAAAAACATAAAAGCTTTGCAGCTGATCTCTGCTCTGTCTTAGCTCTAACAGTTCAGTGGGGCAAAACTGGTTTGTCACTTTCAGTATCTTAAAAACTGGGCTATATCCTTTCATTATAACCAATCCGACCCTGAGTGTTTCCAATCATAATGAATGGTTGCACTCTCAATGAGGTTCCATGCTTTAAATATCTGTTGAATGAATCTCGAGTACACTCTGGACATCAAGTGCAACTCATATATATGATCCATTGCTAAAGGTACTGTAAAAATGGTGGACTTCTTGTACTGCTCCAGAAAGTACCCAACTCCTCCTGCTATGCTTTTTCTTTAAAAAGATAAAAGTCAGATTAGACAAAAAACAATAGTATTATTACTCCCATTTCAGTACTGGAGCTGCTCAATACTCACCTTCCAGATTTGGTAGAGTTCAAAATTGTTTATCCAGTAATGTCAGGGGAAATATTCTCCACTCTACAGCCTTTTTCTTCAAAAACACAAGGTCAGTATTGCTATGTCCATAGCAAAGTTCACATGAGTTCCATTTAGTTCTACCAAGTCAGACCTTTATGGCCAGGACATGCCATACTAATTTCATGGAGATTCAAATCACCCACACTTCCTCCATGTCCTAAATGTAAGGAGGAAGTTCCACTCAAACAGCATTTTTTTCAAGTACTGCTACTTTGTGGAACAGGCATTCATATGGATGCTTCCCTGGACACTTTAACCTTAACTGCTTCAAGTCAATGGTAACAAAATGATCTTCCTTATTCTAATAATCTTCACTACCAACTACCTCCACTTTCACTCATCATAACCATTTGATCAGTAATGTACTACATTGAGTGGCTCTTGAGCTTTGTATTGGGTAAACTATAGCATAATAAAAATCTATTTTGCAAAAGTAGCAATTCTTGCTATTTCATGGTTACTATCTTGCTCTTTTCTGTATTAAGGCAAATAAATTTTTGCTAAATAATTTTCAAATATTAAATCATTTATATCGAATAAAATGTCTTAATTATGGCAGAGTTTCAAGTGGAAAAAAAATCTGTTTTCAATGAAAATACAAACTTGAGGACAATAGTGAATGACTTTTACTAAAGAGTCATTCCTCCTGTCATGCTTTATTCTTTATAATTATTGTATATTTCATCCGTGAAAAGGTTTTCGTTCGATAGTGATTAGTAACTAACCAATCTGCCTGCTTTCTGATTTTTTGAGATAAAAAATAAACTAAAAAAATACTTCCCTTCCTTTGTTTTTTTAAGTTACACATTACAAAATATAACCCACATCAAGATTTTTGGGAATGATATTTTAATATTTGGTCAGATTTGGCTCGAAGAACGAAGTATTAATGGTCAGAGAATATTAAGGAAGAACCTTCTCCGGAAATCTTTAATTTCAATGTGACTTCCCCTCTATATTAGTGCTTATAATGTCGGTTAATAACTAGAAGCCACTTCCTGGCCTATCAACTTATCTACCTATTGTGCACTTTAGCTACTTAAGAATTATTTATACTACTTTGTATCTACCACAATACTTTGGATTTCTCTGAGGTTACATCTTAAACCTTTTTTCTTTCTTCCATCAGTTAATGTCTTTCAGAAAATTGAATGTAAAGCAGCATTTTCAATAAAAGTTTGTTGAGAGGCCATTTTTCGAGGTGCAATTTTGTATCCTTTGGAGAGATAACAATTGAATGTAAAGACAAGTTACTTGCCAGTTTTCTCTCCCTTTTTCTCTTCTGCTTAGGGTGAGGAGTTTGTATTACAGGAAATTGCTCCCCTCTTAACTTTTCACCCGATATTAGTGAAACAAGTGTTCTTCCAAAAGCACTTATTTGTAATAGTATTGTATAACAGCTGACAAATAGACTTGTCCGATTACATTAGAGCCAATCTCTGTTGCTGAGGCATAATTATAGAAATTATTGTATATTTCATCTATGAAAAAGTTTTGCTTGTTTTAGTGATTAGTAACTATCCAATCTGCCTGCTTTCTGAAATTTTGAGAGAGAAAAAACTTAAAAGTACTTCCTTATTTTTTTTTTTTTTTTAAGTTACACACTACAAAATATAACACATCAAGATTTGTGGAAAAGATATTTTTCTATTTAGTCAGATTTGGGTTCGGCTGAGAACTTTTCAGCACACTCTCATATATGCCGTACGTCACTTCTTTCTTTATTTTTTTTATCAAAATTGCTTTATAAACTCATTACTGGATTGAAAATATTTCTCAAGATGGTTAAATATGGTGAAACGTGAATGAATGTAGCTCAACAGAAAGTAACATCTGTAAATGTTGACTCAAATTGATTCAAGCTTTGTCAAAAATGTTTAATTGTTTAACCGTTTGAACCCACACCACCGCATTACCGGTGGTAGAGGAAAATGATGTAATGCCCAGCCACCGGTTCAACGGTGGTTAAACACTTGTAACTATTTTTATATCTACCGTGAACATTACGTACCAATTATTTGCGAATTTTGACTCAGGTGCCCAGGAAGAAGTGTTAAAATTGTTCAGGAACACAGGGCTCAAAGGGTTAAGGCTATGGTTTTATAAATAAAATTGTATCTATTTGCATAAAGTAGGAGATATATAAGCTGTATAGAAAACTATGAGTCAGACACTAAGTTTACTATTGGACACCCATCGTTTCCTAGAATAATATGGTATAACAGTGACGTTGATGCTTAGTTTGAATTGTTTTATATAAAAAGACTGAATAAATTTTAATTGGAAGCTTTCTTTAGAATAATGGAGTTATCAACTAGAATTTTGTGTAAGGTTACTAATACTTTAATGCAATACACATTATGACATGAACACTGAAAAACATATTTTTTGTACGTCCTTAATTTTTTTAAAATTATCTAATCATGTTTTTTTCGTATTTTCTCAACCTCCCACGAGGTCAGCTTGTGACACAAGGTCGGTTTAATGTGGGGAACCCGAGCGCGGGCACACGGGCAAGGAACAAAAATTCCGCGAGCCCGCGCAACCGTCTGTTGCGCTGGCCTCGGTGCGTGCACCGATCTTTCTCTCTAGTGCAATCAGTATAATTTTCCTCAGTTGCAACTTTCACGGAGTCGCCTCTGAGTGCACTCTGCCCAAAGACAGAGACGCAACTGACAAGTAGACGTGGAATTACTCAAAAAGAGTAATTTAGACGCAAAATTTATGCTAGTGATTTTCTAAGCTCGCCTTAGATGACAAGGCCGAAAGTATGGGGCACCCAGTGAGGATCAAACTCACTACTATGTCGTAATTGATCTAGCAAGACATTCTTTCTAACCATTACGTCACATTCTACAACATATATATATATATATATATACACACACACACACACACACACATATATATATATATATATATATATATATATATATATATATATATATATATGTATGTATGTATTGGCTCCTGTAAAATTAATTTCGGTTGAGCTCTTTGTGAATTTGTAAACAGTGACTATTTAAGCTAATATTGCACGACTCTTCGGCAGAATTGAGTCACTGTCAGTCACTGTGTGTTTATCTAAATCTAAATATAAACACGCTAAAATTCACCTTCATCCCTGCCGTGCGCCGACGGCTTAGTGGGAGAAGTTCCGACTGACGCAAATTCAGTCGGGATTCGATCCTAGCTAGAGGCAACCGGACGTCTAACCACACTGATGAGCTGTGAAACAGCGAAACAGTCTGTCTGTGGGTGACAAATATATATATATATATATATATATATATATATATATATATATATATATATATATATATATAGTTGTATATTTAGGCAGCAATCCTTCTTTTATGCAAGTTTCATTAAAAACGACAGACAAGGTACTACGGTTAAGTTTTTTATTTAATTTTTCTTGTGTACGAACAAGAGTTTTCTTTGCTGGACAAAGGGTGTGTAAGAACTGTCCAAATGTTTTAATTTTCCGAGCGCTTTCGGCTATACCTTTAGCCATTATCAAGGATGATTTGATTTTTCTGCTTAGTTGAGTGTGTGCATTATGTGTATGTATTAGTGTGTAGTAGGGGTGTTTTAATTACCAAATACGGTTAGAACATTGTGGCTTTGTTCGTAGTTAATATTGTTGAGGGTAGGCTTTTTCTATTTTATTTTTAAAGCCTCCATTATTTTTAACCTTTTTTTTACAGGTGGAAGCAATTAATATATTTGTGTTTTCTACTAGTATATGTCTAATGGAGTCTGGTAAATTTTTGTGTGTGTTTAAGAGGGTTCTAATGGATCTGTTATCGGATAGGTGTAACGTAAGGCGTCTAGATAAGAATGTGGTTGTGTAACCGATGTAATTATTTATGACTCCGGTTTCGTTAGAAACGCAGTTCCTCAAGGGGCATTTGAACTCATAAATAATGTTTGTTCTTTGCAATTTTGACTTATCAGGCGTGTTGTTATTTTTGAGGATGAGGTTAGCTGTCTTAAATATTTTATAATAGATAATTAATTTGATTTGTTGGACTCTCTTAGCAACCACGATGTGTATAAATATATACGTGCGTATATATATATATATATAATCATATATATATATATATATATATATATATATATATATATATATATATATATATATATACTTTAGTACATATTAAAATTGAAACAGCTTTGCGTTGTAGCAGTTATGAGTTCGGACTTCTTCGTGATGTCATTTGCGGCTGCGTGCTATTGGAAATTTACTTGGCGTGACACGTGTGACGTAGGTTGCCGACCCCTTGTTTAAGAAACCAGGGGCAAAGGAATGTTAACTCCGTCAGATCATCAGTCTAATGAGCCATAAAACGAAATTCATCATCCGAATTACGATGAAGAGAGAACTTAGCAAAATCAACAGGAGATAGGACAAGAACAGTGCGGGTTCGACAAAGACACTGGAACAAGGAACGCGATGCGTATTCTCGAAATACAAATGCTGAAAGACATGTGTCTGTGTTTCATGCATATGCACAAAGGTGTCCGGTAAAGTTCGCCGCAAACATTTGTTCGAACAGCACGGCAGCTTTGATGTAGTAGTGAAGGATATTCGAATGATCAAGAAACTATACTGGCAGCAAACCGCCTGCATATGGACAGAAAAATGAATAACAGCAGATATACAAAAAAAGAAAGTGGCTTAAGACAAGGATGTGTCTTCTCACCGGACTTATACGACCTATACAGAGAGGCAATTCTGTGAAAATTAGATGTCCTACCAGGATTTATTATTAATGAACACATTATTTACAACATAAAATAATCAGATAATACAGTGTTGATAACAGACACGGAAAGAAAACTACAAAAGGATGATGCGAAAGTGCACATTACAAATTTAAATACTGCGGAAGCATTCTAACAGAAAACGGAAAGAGCGAAACATTTATTGGAAAAAAATATTTGACATAATCTATTTACATTGATATTTAGATAATAAAAGAAATTATCATCTATTAATCTGTTCCATGACAAATAGTTTGTGTAAATCCTGTGTTCATTCATTTTTCGCTTACGGCCATATCACGTTGAAACACCGATTCCGGCACGTGCACCGAAGTTAACAAACATTGAGCACATTCAGGACTTGGATGGGTGACCGATTGGGAATACTAGGTTCTCTAAGCTTGGATGTGCGGGTGGTGTAATGAATAATGCCTCAAAATTGTTATTCATAAAACCGAGTCAGATTAGAGTTGAGATACATATATTCATTTATTTTTACTCATTTCAGCAAGAGAGTTTCACTAATACGCAGGTGGGTTATAGGGAGTGAAATTGAGAGAATAGACTGATTACAGGGAGGATTGAGGAAAAGACAAAAGATGAACGGGATTCAAGAAGATGGCGATAGATGTTGCATTGAAATATTGTTAATCATTTCACCGCAAGCAAGGTGGGCATGCTTCTAGTACGCATGGGTTGACAGATAGTGAAAGTGAGAGAAAGGACTGAGTATTGGGAGGATTGAGGAAAGGAGAAAAGATGAACGGGATTCAAGAAGATGGTGATAGCTGTTGCAGTGAAATATTGTTAATCATTTCACCGCAAGCAAGGTGGGCATGCCTCTAGTACGCATGGGTTTACAGATAGTGAAAGTGAGAGAAAAGACTGAGTATTGGGAGGATTGAGGAAAGGAGAAAAGATGAACGGGATTCAAGAAGATGGCGATAGATGTTGCATTTAAATATTGTTAATAATTTCACCGCAAGCAAGGTGAACATGCCTCTAGTACGCATGGGTTTACAGATAGTGAAAGTGAGAGAAAAGACTGAGTATTGGGAGGATTGACGAAAGGAGAAAAGATGAACGGGATTCAAGAAGATGGCGATTGATGTTGCATTTAAATATTTTTAATCATTTCACCGCAAGCAAGGTGGGCATGCCTCTAGTACGCATGGGTTTACAGATAGTGAAAGTGAGGTAAAAGACTGAGTATTCGGAGGATTGAGGAAAGGAGAAAAGATGAACGGGATTCGAGAAGATGGCGATTGATGTTGCATTTAAATTATGTTAATAAATTCAACCCAAGCAAGGCGGGAATGCCACTAGTACGGAGGGGTTTAAAGGAAGTGAAAGTGAGAGAATAGACTGAGTATAGGGACGATTGAGGAAAGGACAAAAGATGAACGCGATTCAAGTAGGTAGAAGATGGCGATTGATGTTACATTTAAATAATCTTAATCATTTAACGCCGAGCAATGTGGGAATGCCATTAATATTCAAAGGGTGAACGGGAGTGAAAGTGAGAGAAAAGACTGAGTCTAGGGAGGATTGAGGAAAGGACAAATGATGAACAGGATTCCAGAAGATAGAAGTTGGAGATTAATGTTGCATTTAATCTATGTTAATCATTTCACAACGAGCAAGGCAGAAATGCCACTAGTGCGCAAAGGGTTAAGGGGAGTGAAAATGATAGAAAAGACTGAGTATAGGGAGGATTGAGGAAAGGCAAAAAGATGAATGGGATTCAAGTAGGTAGAAGATGGCGATTGATGTTACATTTAAATATTGTTAATCATTTCACGCCGGGCAAGGTGGGAATGTCACTAATACGCAGAGGGTTTACAGGGAGTGAAAATGATAGAAAAGACTGAGTGTAGGGAGGGTTGAGGTAAGGCAAAAAGATAAACGGGATTCAAGAAGTTAGAAGATGGCGATTGATGTTGCAGTTAAATATTGTTAATCATTTCACGCCGAGCAACGCGGGAATGCCACAAAAACGCAGAAGCTTTCAGGAAGTGAAAGTGAGAGAAAAGACTGAGTATAGGGAGGATTGAGGAAAGGACAAAAGATGAACGGGATTCAAGAAGATAGAAGATGGCAATTGATCTTGCATTTAAATATTGTTTATCTTTTCACGCCGAGCAACGTGGGAAAAATACTAATACGCAGTGGGTTAAGGGGAGTGAAAGTGATAGAAAAAACTGAGTATAGGGAGGATGGAGGAAAGGACGAAAGATAACCGGGATTCAAGAAGTTAGAAGATGCCGTTTGATGTTGCAGTTAAATATTGTTAATAATTTCACCCCAAGCAAGGCAGGAATGCCACTAGTACGCTGGGGGGCTTACAGTGTGTGAATGTCAGAGAAATGACCGAGTATAGTGAGTAGTGAAGAAAGAATAAAAGATCAACTGGATTCAAGAACGTAGAAGATGGCGATTTAAGTTGCATTTAAATTTTTGGAGATTGTAATTATCCGGGTAGCATGTAAACCGGTTAGGATTTTACACGCGGGTGTGACGTCCGTGAAAAGAAACTGTTAGAGTAGAAGTGGCGGTTATATTTTGTTATTTCAAAAATAAAAGGGTGTGACCTACATGCCAATCTATTGGTACACTTAAATTCATGTAGGAAGAAGCTTGTCAGAGCAATTACCCGCAAATACCCTTGAGAAAAAAAAGCATGATCCGACATCTTCTTCTCCCACCTATGGGTTAAATGGTCAGACTTGTATCACTAAATAATGATTATATCCCAAACGGAATTTTTAAAACTAAAAAACATTTCTGGCTTTAAATAACCGTCAAAGTATTGATAAAAAAAACAAATCAATCATTTTAGGAGATTATGAATGCCAATTTTTATTGAAAACATTGATTTATATAATAAAATCTGAAATAATAATGTTTTTTCGAAATTATACTTTTTGATACTAGCTTTAATTCCTGATTTGTTATAATATCACAAGAAGTTCTGTAATCTTCGATCGACAGATTAATGGTTCGAAATCAATGATGAAAATTATTAAGAGACTAGAATTGAAATTCAATCCCTGTTTTATAGGAATAAAACGTCCCTGGCGTCACTAGAGTTTGAACAGAGAATGCCAGTGAGAAAGGACAGGAGATCTTACTTTGAATAAGGAGATCACGTGATAACAAAGGAAATGTATACACGGGAATTAGGATGTCGTCTAAACGACCACCACTTCTATAAGACGCTCTATTACTATACGGATCATTATTCTGTGCTATCCTCTGTTACTATACGTAAAATTTTCAGTTCTATCCACTATTACTATACGGAACATTTTCTATTCTATTCTCTATTACGATACGGATCATATTTCTAATGTATCTTCTATTACTATACGGACCATTTTCTGTTCTATCCTCCATTACTATACGGATCATTTTATTATTCTCTCCTCTATTTCTCTACGGATAATTTTCTAAATTATTCTCTATTACTATAGAGATCATATTTCTGTTCTATCCTCTATTACCATAAGGAGTATTTTCTATTCTATCCTCTATTACTATAAGGAGTATTTTCTATTCTATCCTCTATTACCATAAGGAGTATTTTCTATTCTATCCTCTATTACCATAAGGAGTATTTTCTATTCTATCCTCTATTACTATAAAGAGTATTTTCTATTCTATCCTCTATTACCATAAGGAATATTTTCTATTCTATCCTCTATTACCATAAGGAGTATTTTCTATTCTATCCTCTATTACTATAAGGAGTATTTTCTATTCTATCCTCTATTACCATAAGGAGTATTTTCTATTCTATCCTCTATTACCATAAGGAGTATTTTCTATTCTATCCTCTATTACTATAAGGAGTATTTTCTATTCTATCCTCTATTACCATAAGGAATATTTTCTATTCTATCCTCTATTACCATAAGAAGTATTTTCTATTCTATCCTCTATTACCATAAGGAGTATTTTCTATTCTATCCTCTATTACCATAAGGAGTATTTTCTATTCTATCCTCTATTACCATAAGGAGTATTTTCTATTCTATCCTCTATTACTATAAGGAGTATTTTCTATTCTATCCTCTATTACCATAAGGAGTATTTTCTATTCTATCCTCTATTACCATAAGGAGTATTTTCTATTCTATCCTCTATTACTATAAGGAGTATTTTCTATTCTATCCTCTATTACCATAAGGAATATTTTCTATTCTATCCTCTATTACCATAAGGAGTATTTTCTATTCTATCCTCTATTACTATAAGGAGTATTTTCTATTCTATCCTCTATCACCATAAGGAGTATTTTCTATTCTATCCTCTATTACCATAAGGAGTATGTTCTATTCTATCATCTATTAATAAACGGATCATTTCCTATCATATGCACCTTTACAATACCGATTTTGTTCCTCTTCGATCCTGTATTACTATACGGACCATTTTTTTATTCCGTCCTCCTTAAAATATGGATCTTTTTTCTATTCTATCCAGTATCAATATACGGATACATTTCTATACTATCCTCTATTATTATACGAATCATTTTTCTATCATATCCTCTATGACTATACGTATCCTTTTCTCTTGAATCATCTATTAATATACGGGTCATTTTCTATTCTACCCTCTATTATTATACAGATCATTTTACTATTCCATCTTCTCTTACTATACGGTCTGTCCTCTGTTACTTTACGGATCATTTTTCTATTCTATCCTCTAATACTATACGGATCATTTGCTATTCTATGGTCTTTTACTATACCAATCATTTTCTATTCTAACCTCTATTACTATACGGATCTTTTGCTATTTTATACGCTATAACTATACGGATAATTTTTATATTCAATCATCTATTACTGTACAATTCATTTTCTATTCTATCCATTATTAGTATACGGATCTTTTTTCTATTCTATCCTCTATTACTGTACGCATCATTTGCTATTCTATCCTCTCTTACTTTACGGTTCTTTTTCTATTCTATCCTCTATACTATACTGATCATTTTTTTTATTGTATCCTATATCCGTATACGGATCATTTCCTATTCTATCCCCTATTACAATACGGATGACATTCTCGTCACTTGTCTGTTACTATACGGATTATTTTCTATTCTATCCTCTATTACATTTCGTTTTTTCTATACTGATCATTACATTGTTTATTATTTTGCGGTTACTTTTCAAGCGAGTTTTATCGATTAGTGTGAATTTTCTTCGAAGTCGTCTGACACCAGTATTGTTCAATTGCTTTACTATAGTTCTACACTGAGCATTACAAAAGTGGCAACGCGTGTTCATTGTCATCGCTAAAACCCCCCCAGACAGCCTGTAATGCATGGCAATTTAAAAAAAAATTTAACCGCAGAAAGGTCATTGATTAAACGGAAGAGAATCTTGACATATGCAGAGCACCTAATTTTTGACTGGTTTGATGCCAATATTTATTTTTCTATGTAGTAACGAAATATTTCTTGAATTTTTTTCTTAATATTATTTTTATGACGAGCTTTCTTTCATATCATTCTCTTTGCCTTTTTGTCACAGAACGACACGTCGATATACTTTACGACTGCCAGAGAAAACTATAGCTGACATGAAACAGCACTTATATTTCATTGATCAATCGGCGGGGAATATGCTGTAATTCCGCGCACCCCGCCCTGTTATCTATTCTAAGACCTGTTTTTTACGTTGCAATACTTATTCGTTGAAAGGTTTTATTCTTGCATTTAAGTTCTTTTATTCTTGTTTTTTCTCGTAACTCTCAAGTCTAATATGTTTTACAACTGTTAAAAGAAACGTTATATTTCTGTCGAAATTGAACTTAAATATATGTGCTTTTTCCGACTTTCGCCTTATCTTCGTCGGATATTTCCGTGATGTTTAACACATATTCATATGTTTAATCGAACGCCTTCTGTTTTTCCATATCACCTTTTGGAAATATCGACGTTTTCATCTGAAATTAAGAAAATTCCACCTATAATCATAATCGTTAAAATATACGGACATAATATGATGTCAAGTTAATTAAATCCGCCTGGCGCCATTTAAAAAATGCATATATTTCGACAGATCTGAACGATGATACACGATCAAGGGTCTCGTCCGCCTTAATCGTAGAAACACCACATGTACCGTAGCCGTAGTAGAGTGCCATAGGTAAGTTAGCTTGGCGAAGCCAGAATTCTGTTTTCGCTCTTCTAAATCTATTGAGTTTATTTTGTCCTGCTATTTACCCATTGCTAGGTTAGGCTGAAGAGATGGATTCGTGTCTTTGTGAATAAGTGAATAGAACAAACTCGACTGGAATTCGAACTTTGTTCTCAGATTTCTCATTCGATATTGGTATCTGTTGCCCCACAACCTATCCAGGAATTATGATTATAAACTATAATTTTTAAAATATAATTTTCACTGAAATATTTAAAATTTTCCAGGTTTTTATATATAATCAAGAAAATACAAACTTTTCTTTACAATATACGGACAAAAGATTACATTTAAACCTACGCTAGAATGTATTTGGTTAAACTTATGATAGTAATCAGTAACTAAAAGATATTGTTTCTTGTTGTTTTCCTGTGCCAGACTTTAACTATGAGTGAATGACTTTCGTCTTTCTATATAAAGATTTTCTTTTGAAATATATCATCTGCCTCCATTAGTGAAAGTCAGTATGGACAGACGAAGTAATTTTTTTTCACCTGCGTACATCTTATCCAGTCATTGATGCGCTCCTCAATACTTTTTTGCTTTTCACTGAATGACCTTTGAGGTTCCAATATCTTTACCCTCACCAATTTCGCGTAGTGGACAATGTCGTCTACACTATCTAACTGATATTCTTATCGATAAACTGTTTCCCAGCCAAGAATCCGACTGGCCGTGTCCAAATAACAGGTTCAATTTATGTTCATTACGTTTATTTCTTTGATTACATAAGATTTTATTTACATTTTATTTATATATTTTATGTTTGTATCTTACCGGTTTTTCTATCATTTGTTCGAGAATTTTTTTTATCATCTTACATTATTTTCTTTCCTTACTGCATTGTTTTATCTCAATATTGATATAGTTTACGTCTATCCAAACTTAGCGTTGGATTTCAAGCAGAGCGTGTGTCTGAAAATAGGTTTCTCAGTTTTTCTTCGACGTTAATGCTCTTTGCTATCCAAGATAGATACATTATGCCAAATTTTATTATGCAAATATATGTTTTCGCAACAAAATTTTGTATTAGCCAACGGATGTTGGTCAACTTGTCAAGATATATTTAGATAATAAATACAGGGTTAGCCAAGATTATGTTAACATTATTATAATATAGTATTTTACCCATATAATTAATGTTTATCTCGACCACCCATTTTTCAGATCGGTGTATACATCTCAATGGACTATTACGTTGGCTTCCTCAATCCCTTACTTTCGACGCCCTGGGATTTCTGGTTATGGTGAAGGAGCTCGGATATCTCGAAAGAGTTCGTGATTTTCGTGATCTCAAGGACAGTAAGCGGACTGTGGTATCGTCTATTTCCCGTGAAATGTGTGTCCGGGGTTTGAATGTTAGTATTCCTTCTTTTTTGTGTGTTGAACAGATTCAGCCCTGTAAATCATCTAACTCATATGATGTATGTTTCCTGAAGAAATAATTTCTACAATATAATTGTTAACATAATTTTAACTAACTCTGAATGTATACACAAACACACACGCGCGCGCACACACACAGACATATATATATATATATATATATATATATATATATATACACATATATATATATATGAAGGAATATAATTTTAAGTTATGCTATATTTATGGGATAAAGTACTCAATATCAGAGAAAGAGAGTATGTAAATATAAGAGTAAAAATTGCAGTCACTACTCAGAGGCGACAGAGTTGTTCATGTTAAACTCAAACGTCAGTCCACCGATTGCGTTTAGCTTGAAACAGTCTGTCGCCTCTGAGTGTTGACTTCAGTCTTCACTTTTATGCATGCATATATATATATATATATATAGATATATATATATATATATTTCTCTCTCTTTCTCTTTCTCTCTCTGTCTCTCTCTCTGTCTCTCTCACTCTTTCTCTCTCTGTCTCTCTGTCTCTCTCTCTCTCTCTATATATATATATATATATATATATATATACACACACATACACACAAATAATACAAATATAAAATTTTCACTTAACTGATTAGTATTGTATTCGGAGTTTCGTAGACGGAACCACGCAATTACTCGGTCTAATCGTCTGGGGATATCAGCAATTCAGTCTCTCTTTCTCTATCTCTCTTACTCTCTCTCTCTATATATACACACACACATATTTTATATATATATATATATGTATATATATATGATATTTTAATTTAATTATAAAAAAAGACAACCTTAAAGGTCCATTGATTATATTTTATTTCCCCAGGAAGGTTTCTGTAGATCACATTTCCCACTAGCATTTAAACAACTCTTGAAAGTGTATAAAATTAATACTTAAATTTAAACCACGTGTTGCCCTTGGAAATGTGACCTGAGGAAACAGGAAAATTCACCTTCCTGGGTATATAAAATATAATCAATAGACCCTTAAGGTTGTCTGTTTTTAATTAAATTATTATTTCCTCTGGTTTGATATTGAGCTCTCTGGATTACATCTTTCTTTAGAATATCCATACGGATTACCTAACTTTTCATATATATATATATATATATATATATATATATATATATATATATATATATATATATATATATATATATAATATATATATATATATATATATATATATATATATATATATATATATAATATATATATATATATATATATATTATTATTATTATTATTAAATAGGTCAAATGTCTGGTCCTTACCCTCTACCTTACTCTTAAGTATCTTAATAAAAATAGATTTAAAATTATTCCTATCTCTCCCTTCCTTTTATAATGTCGACCATATCTGTTTCTGTTGTCATCCTCCTCTCCCTCTCTCTATCAGCTTACATCAACTTAAAACTACCCCTCAAATGCGTATAAAAATTATATGTAAATTTTAAAACCATTTTTATGCTTGGAATGTGGTGTGAGGCACCAGGAAAAATACTTTCGTGGGGAAATAAAACATAATCCATGCACCCTTAACGTTGTCTGTTTGTTAATTAAATTAATATTTGCTCTGGTTTGACATTGAGCTCTCTGGATTACATACTCCTTTGGATTATCCATATGGATTACCAAACTTTTCAATACCTACCTTCCCATATATATATATATATATATATATATATATATATATATATATATATATATATATATATATATATATATATATATATATATATATATATATATCTGTCGCCTCTAAGTGTTGACTTCTATGTTCACTTTTATATTTACACACGCCCTATCTCTGATATTGAGCACTTTATCCCATAAATATAGCACAGTTTAAGATTATATTTCTTCATATATATATATATATATATATATATATATATATATATATATATATAATATGGAGAAAACAACTGAAAAGTTGCAAATTAAAAGAAAAAAAATTGAATGTTGTTTTTTGTGAAAGTATGTATTTATATTTATATATATATATATATATATATATTTGATATTTCAGATCACTCCGATCTTTCATCAGAAATTAATTAAATAACTGTATTCAGAAGTTTGTTTTCAAGTTGTTTTTCTTTTAATTTGCAACTTTTCAGTTGTTTTCTCCATATTATATACATATCAAGAAAGTATACGTTGCTTCTCATTATGCTATATATATATATATATATATATATATATATATATATATATATATATATATATGCTTTTCTGGTCCTTTTAAAAATAATTTACACTAATGTAACAATGGTCACTACAAGTTTAAGCGGGATAAACTACTTGTATCTCGGTGTTTCATTAGTTTTTATCACTTTATATCGATCCAGCGAGTTATTCCCGTCTACTCATATCTAGCGAGTTAGCTTTCTATTTCTGTTTGTTCGTTTTTATCGAGCTATTTTTATTTTGTGCATTATCCAGAAACAGGGTTATAATTATGATATGTTAACATTATTATTCTACAGTATTATGAGTCCATACTCTTTGTGCTTATCTTGACTACACATTTCAGGTCGATGGTTACGTCGGAGTGGACCATTGCACTGGCTTTCACAGTCTCGTGATTTGACACCCTGTAATTTTTGCTTATAGGTTATGGTGAAGTTTTCGCGTCTATATCAAGAGATTTCGTTATTTTGTGGGCTTCGTGAATAAAATACGGACTGTGGTACCATATATTCCCCGTGAAATGAGTGTCCAGGTCTTAAATTTTACTATTGCTGGATGGTTTTTGCGTGTTAAACATAATAGCAGACATGTGTAGCATTGTAGCTCAGACCAGACACCAGGTTTCCTTCTCAGGGTGCATCTTCTTCTGGTCAAACGCTTGTGGGCTAAAAAAAAAACCTTCGGCCAGATTGTTACCCAGAAATGAATGCTATGAGAATTTGTAGCATTAAGCAGATATTACTCTTGGGTTGTAACCTACTGCTAAGGGCGAGCGAAGTCTAGATTATGCGTAGCTGATATGGAGGAGGTGAACAGCCTAACAGGCATCTCCTCTTGTACATCGTACTCTCTGGATCGTCTTTGTCTCTCGGCTTTTTTTTTTTTTTTAGTGTAGTGACCACTGTAGTATATACAAAAACATTAACTTTTTCTTGTCATCTTTGCTTAAAGATGTAATTTATATTCTTTGGGTGACTTTCTATGTCCGAGCCGCTTGTCATGAACTAGACAGGACCAATTCATTTATCGATGACATTCGGACCGCTACACAGGTTGAGACCGTCCTGTATATCATATTCTACATACGATATATGTTTTGTGAATTTGTTTGACTAGTTGATTTTGTTTAGCGGCACATCAACCACTATGGGTTATTTAATACAGAAATCTAAAGAATTTGAACACAATTTTATGGCTTCAACAACAGATAAAATTTCTGGTCGAGCATTGTAGGTCTTTTTTATTTAAACTATATTGCTATTATTTTTACTATTAATATGGATTTTTATAATTTCGTAGTGTTTTTGTTTATTGTGGTGGAGTCACTATTTGTCCATGGCTGGAATCTTAACAGATGCTACCACCCCGGTTCAGAGTGAACCTGAGACAGCAATTAAGAGGCTAACAGGTCACTCCAAGCTCCTCAAAACCATCAATCTCTCGATCAAAGACCTTGCTGCCGGATGTAGTTTATCGTCACACTCAAAACATGTTTTTATGAAACAATTATTTCTACTATAAGTGTTTAACTAATTTTGATAAAAGTTCTAATTTAAACCTGTACCCTGTGTGATTTCCAATCCATAAACCATATCTTTATAAAATTAACGTTAATACTTCAGGCCAGGTGTCAGTTTTTATTATGCAAGTAAAATAATTGCAAAATAATATTTTATGTATGAAAGAAACTCTAACATATACAGACCACAAGCTAATCTATTTCTTTAACAAAAAAAACGTAAATATCTCTGAATTTGTGTGATAACGGATTATTATTAGTCATATTACTTATATGCAGTCTATTGTCTTCGTCTTTGTTGTTATTATCACAACGTTTCGATCGTCCGTACACTCCGACCACTATAAGGTGTTATTAAACCTTAACTAAATTGGCAAGCATCTGATGTAAGGCAGAGTATACACTGGCAGAAACATTGTGATAAGTACAACAAAGATGAGAAAATTGGTCCACATGTAAATTATGTAAATATCCTACATATAAATTATTTCATGTGTTTTATTGTTCGTTGACATTCTAGAAACCTCATCAGTCTTTTAAACCTTGAATGTTTTCAGTTTTGCTACGTTTTTTTATTTAAAAATCATAACAGAAGTTTCTATTCGTTTGCAGAGAAGCTATGTTCGGGATTATTGTTTTCGACCCATGTGCATTTCTTAATGTTGACCACAAGATTTCTATCCTGTCAGCCGGTTCATCGAAAATAGCTCTATGTTCATCACTAACAGGTACTGTTGAGAAATCTGTTTACACGTATTCTCCACCCACACTTCTGTTTCATATATTATTTAAATGTAAAAACAATCGTTAGAAACAATGAAAACTGAACTGTTACTTAATATCAGTTCTCCTGTTAGGCAGTGAATGCTGGGCCATCTATTTATACACCTGATGGAAAACATATATTTAATAGTCCAGAGTGTTACGCACGAACTTCGATGTCGGTAGTTACTGATTTTCTTCCTATATGAGAAATGGTTTAGGAAAGATAACAATAAGATACAATTTATTAAGAGCGACAAAGGAGAGGAAATTGTGGAGAGCTATGGTCGCCTACGGCACATAGAAGAAGAAGGTGCTTGGTTTATTTCTGCCTTTACCCAATGATATTCATGTTGTTCATATTTTCTTTGTGTTTATATACAGTAAAGATGCTTTTGTTAAATACCTTCTTAATGTTATGTTTTAAACTAATTTTTCACAAGTCTATTTTGATACATTCTTAAAGCGACGGTTTATTTTCATGTCATTATTTTAGCAATAGGTTTAATTAGACACAGAGAACTTCCTATGCAGTAGATGAAGCTATTGATTCAATGTAGTTATTCCACCTCAGTGAAAAGCTTAAGACCAGTCAGCTGCAGACAGATGTTCCAATGGAGTTGGGGATCGGTCATTCTGATAGAATGCAGGGTGGTTTCCTTATGGTGGCTAAATGAGAGCAGTTTCGTTTTGGAGGCATTAAAATTTGCAAGCCATTTCCTGTCCAGTCAACCACAGATTGGACGTCCTTTTCGGGACCAACGGCCAGGTTCCTAATGTTATGCTTGTTACATAAATTCTTCGCAAATCTATTTTGAGATTTTCTTAAAGTGACGGTCTATTTTTATGTCATTATTTTAGCAATAGTTTTAATTTATGGGAGATTATTGTATGAACTTCGTTAACATTTGCACATTTTCCAAAACTCTGTCCCCATCACGCATAACGTCGTTTTGTTTCGATTACATTTTTTTTTAGAAATATCGAAGTCTTCATGTGAAATTCTAAATATGTGAACGGTAAGAAAAATCGTTAAAATATATGGACAAAAAAAATTATATACGTCAGATTAATTAAGATCCTTCCGGCGCCATTTTTAATTTTTTTTTTTTTCCAAAGATTTGAACTTTGATTCACGATCAATTTAATGAGTCCCATAATCCCTGAGGGTCGTCGGAGCATTACATGTACTGCAGCCGTAGTATTAATAGTGCATCTTGAGTGAAATAGACTGAAATAACCTAACCCTCTCTCGGCTGGTTTTCCTAGAGGTAGACGTTGCCAACCAAGGTAATATGGCCCAGACTCTCCTGTTATTTGCCTATAGCTAAAATGTATATGTGATGGATTCACACGCTTCCTAATAGTATATTTGAGTAAATAAATTCAACGAGGTCGATTGGAATTCAAATTTGGCTCTCAGTAACTAAATATCTTTCTTTTTCTTTCGAAATCATATATTTCTTAAAACTCATGGCAATATTTTATATATCTGAACTTTTAAAAAAATAAATGAAATCTCAAGACATTAATAATATAAATGGTAAAATCCATAATTCCATGCATAAAATATTCAATATTCATTAACATTATTCTGTTTATTTGTCAGGTGAAATATATGAAATTGTTCTATTAAAGTAATGTTTCAGGAAAATAGGTTTCTCGAGTCCACTATTATCGATCTTTCTAATACTGATCTGTGTTTCCTTCCTAAACTTTTGTTTCGAGTAATCTTGGAAGTCGGCATCTCTATTATGTTATTATTTTCTCTTCGAGTTACTTTTATCATTTCACTCAAAGAAAGGCGATGAAGCTGATAAGACGCGACGAATTACTGGTTATGCAAGAATCTGAGGAAAAAAAAATTATTAAGGATAAAGAAAAATAAAAGAAAGAATTAATGAACAAAGATGATGATTGACATTGCATTTCAATTATGGAAGATCAAAGTGGATTCGAAAGTAAGAAACCGGAAGAGAGCTACACAAGCGAGAAGCACAGGAGCAGTAACTTGTAGCATAGTACTTAAGGTAGTGGCACCCAACCACCGTGCCGCGGCACATTAGTGTGCCGCAGAATGATTACTGGTGTGCCGCGAAGAGATAATACCTTGAAGCCATTTAATTTCATTTTGTTTAATAAAGGCATTCAATTTCTTAGTCATGATGACACCTATCAATTCAAAATCGCTGAATTTCTAGATTTATCAGTCATCAACCTTTTCAATTTTGAGTTATGTGAAGAGGAAGAATTAGCAAGCCTTTTCCAGTGATCGTGGTCTCAAATTGAAGTACGCACAACTGCCATTGGACGCCTTTTGTATTTCTGTTATGGAAGAGTATCCAACTCTAAGTAAAAAAGCCATGAAAATCTTACTGCAATTCTCAACTTCGTACCTATATGAACTGGGGTTTTCTAACCTAAACAACATTAAAAATAAAAAAAAAAAACTGAAAGACTTTAAAATATTGAAGAAGAGTTAAGAATGTGTCTCTCTCTCTCACATTCGCCCAAATATTGCAGCAGTAGTCAAGAAGCACCAGGCACAACTGTCCCACTGACATTCACCATTATTATTTTATACCCGATATTGAATACAGGATATGTTGATTTATGGGAATAAGAATTCTTCTTATATAATATTCATTGTTTTTTATTATTTTATTGCAAAAAGGATTTATAAGTGGAAAATATTTATTTTTTGTGATAGGTGTGCCGCGAACATTTAAAGAACTCAATAGTGTGCCGCCATGTAAAGAAAGGTTAGGAAACACTTACTTAAGGACACGTCTTTCAATGTCAACTGTAAAATGATGTGACCTAACTGATAGTCTAGTACTGCGTTTAAATTTTTAAAGTCGCGATTTCCAAAGAGTAAATCTCTGTGGAAGTTAACATGTTGCGTCTTTGTGTGTATGTTAGGTGAAGGTGTGTACATTTACATTATTCGGACTATTATCCTCATCTTTGTCGCCATATTTATTACAACGCTTCGGCCGTTGTAGGCTCCGGTCTTCTTCAGGTGTTTGGAATGTCGAACTGAACCCTATATTTCGCTCACTGGAGTAGACTGTTCTAGTTCACGTGTCATGTTTAATGGACGTCAGTTATCAGTTATCTCCTGTTGGTCAGTATAAGCAGTACCCTACAACGTAAAAACTACCCTGGGTACATGGCAGCAGCCCCAATAAACTAGGATAGGCGGGTACAAGAGGAGGATAACAACACTCAGAAAACAGTCTGCCTGCCTTATGTGAAGGGGTTATCAGAGACAATACAAAAGATCTGCGGTCAATATAACATCAAGACAACCTTCAAAAGCTTGACGACACTTCGCAGATATCTCTCCCGAGTAAGACCCCCCATAGAGGAGAACATGACTAAATACTGTGTGTACGGTATACCGTGCAGCTGCGGAGAGAAATATAAAGGAAAGACAGGCCGCCCCTTTAAGGTAAGGCTTCAAGAACACCAGACAGTTGTAACACGAGGGGAAGTGGAAAATCAGGCGTGGATGGCCACATGTGGAGAGAAAAGGCAGATCACCGCTCTCTGTGGGATCAGGTTGTGATCATAGACAAAAAATACCATTGGAAAATTCGTAAACTTAAAGAATCGACACATAGGCTAGGCCACAAAAATCTCCTGACCGACCAAGCATAGAAATGAATACAGTATTGGAACAAGTAACAAGGAGGGCCAGAGAAAAGCGGTAATAACAGCAAAAATTGCAATATAAGCTCTGGTAAAAACATGTAATGATATCAGCGAAAACTACAATATGAGCACTGGTAAAAATGTTATGAAGACATTAGGTTTATAATACCCAGAAATTCATACACAGATGCCTTCAAAGACATATGGCATAGTGGATACAGGCGTTAGTTTACATCCAGTGACAGGACCCAACGAGTGTGAGTTCAATACCTGATTAAGGCAGTGGAAAACTTTCAGATGGAAATTAACACGATAAAGCTGAGGGCAATAGTCCGAGTAATGTACATAATACCTCATCTCAGAAATATAGACAGACACTGAACGTGTGTGTTCAACATGTAAACAAAGAAAATAGAAGCATACAAAAGATTAAGTTTTTTCTACGGGCGTTTATTCCTTTTTATGGTGAGTGTAGTGAAACAAAGTTCTCAATGTCTTTTCGGTATGTCCGTTTTCTTTTCTTATTTTTTGGATTCCACAATTAAGTTACGATAACAATGGTTAAAGAGTCAGCTTTGCGCTGACTTGGACCGACCAGTTCACTTGCTTCATGAGAGTCGGACTGCCGAAACTGGTCCGAACGTTGTCGTCTGAAAGTAGAAAAGAGAAAGATTCTCTCCTTTCGGGAAATGGGCTCATAAAATCACGCATAAAATCACCTTTCTGGTTTCTTTATAACTTGCATCATGGGAAAATTAATTAATTATTTTTGTTGTTATTGTTATTATGTTGCCGTTCCTTCTCCTTCCCGATTTGTCAAGCCTGCTGACTTTGTATATACACCCTCCAAACGAATCACAAAGCATTTTTATTGTAGACAGGAACGCGATAAATTGGTTGAAAATGTTATACATTTATTTTCAAAATTTATTAATCTGAAGAATGTGAGGATACTCCGACTTAGAAAACATTTTTTGTCATTTGATGATTTGCCTGTCTTGGTGTCTATTTTCGTTTTCGCTCCACATATGCAAACAGAGAAGATAGAAGCATACATACGCTATTTTTGCTATGGACGTTTATTCCTTTTATGGTGACTCTAGTGAAACAAACTTCTCATTTTCACTTGTCCGTTTTCTTTTTTTGTTTAGAAGTTAGTGTATGTAATTTTAAGTATCGTATTCATGGTTGACTTCAAGTCAGCCTTGCGAAGATTTAGAACAACCAAAGGAATGTTTCTACTCACTTTATCGTTAGAAGGTTAAACATGGTTATGGGATGTCCGTTTTCTTGGTACAGAAATTAGGATAAGTCAGTATAATGAACGTAGAGTATAGTCATACTAAAGTGTTATGGTCCAAGGTTAGGACCAAGGAAGAACAACACGAAAACAAGAGTAGAAATAACGAAGATATATTACACGGAATAATAATACAAGATGTGGAAGGTGTTTGTATGACTGTCAGTCTGGTTTGGAGTGAACTACTATCGGCTCGACTCGATTCGTCTGTCCCTCTTGAGAGGCGTAGTATACACAGTGTTAGGAAGAGTTCATTCTGTAGTTATAGGTAAGGACCCACAACACATAGTAAAATCACTTTCCAATGCATTTTTATAGTGTTATGGTTCAGGTTAGGACCAAGGAAGAACAACACGAACACAAGAGTAGAAATAACGACGATATATTACACGGAATAATAATACAAGATGTGGAAGGTGTTAGTATGACTGTCAGTCTGGTGTGGAGTGAACTACTATCGGCACGACTCGATTCGTCCCTCTCTCTTGAGAGGCGTAGTATACATAGTGTTAGGAAGAGATCATTCTGTAGGTAACTACTCATAACATTAAGTCAGCCTTGCACTGAGTTGGAACAACCAAAGTGAAAGCTTGGCCATCTTCAAAGGTTGAGGTTTTTGTAAGACATGTGTGAGTGCTATGTGTCGGAAAGTGGGAAGAGAGTTCAGTTATATTTGGACTATGGGATTTAATATGTTGGAGGTTAGTGTGTATTTTAGGTGAGGGCGTATTTTAGGTGAGGGCGTCTATGTAAATAGATAGAAGCATACACGAACAGAAGTTTCTGCTACGGACGTTTATTCTTTTTATGGTGACTGGAGTGAAACAAATTTCTCAGTGTCACTTGGGTATGTCCGTTTTGCTTTTTGGTTCAGAAGTAAATTAGGAAAACAATGGTTAAAATGATCGAGCACAAATCAGCTTTGCATTGTGTTGGAACAACCAGTTCCCTTACGAATAGGGCGGCCAAAAGACGTCCGAACAATGTCATTGGAAAGCAGAAAAGAGAAAGATTTTGTTCTTTCTGGAAGTGGGGTCATAAAATCGCACATAACCAGAAGTTCTTTCTAGATTCTTCATAAGTTGTATCATGAGAAAATGAATTTACATTTCTTTTCTTTTTTATTCTTTCTTATATCAGACACAATTCCACACGTTTTACACGCAGTGAGGATCAAACTCACTGCAGTAATAATAATCTGCAAAAGTGCCTTGCTAACCAATATTCTAAATAAATTATTTCTCTGAACGTATTTGTGTGTTTACTCCACTTGTCTACCAAAGAACCTCTTTTAACGACCACTAAATGGCATTGAGAAAGCAATATAAAATTAAAAAGACAAAAGTCTCCTCCTCTCTTTCTTTTCACAGAGGCTACCCTAGAGACAAGATATGTCTTGTTCCCTTTTATAGAAATTAATAGATTGTAGATTTGGTGTGTATTTTAGGTAAAGGTGTGTGTTCAGTATGTAAACAAATAAGATAGAAGACTGCAAGAACATGAGTTTCTACTACTGGCGTTTAATTTTTTTCATGGTGTCTGTTGTGAAACAAAGTCGTCAATATATATTATGTATGTCCGTTTCCTTTTGGGATCAGAATTAAATTAGCATAACAATGGTTAAATAGTCAAGATCAATTCAGCTTGGCGCTGAGTTGGAACGACCAATTCAATTACTTCATGAGTAGATCTGTCGAAATACGTCCGAAAGCAATATGTTGGAAAGTGGAATGAGTTCAGTTGTCAGTGTAACGGAGAAAGTAAGATTTCCTAGTGGGAACGTGATGAACACGTGATTCACATCTTGAAGCAAACAGGAGAAAGAGAGCAAGGATAGAAATTTTTGCCCTTTTATAGGCTTCAACAAACGCTGCATAACGACTTTTTTCGGGACCAGGTGGGGTAATCATATTTCCGCTTCCTTTACTCTTATCATCAGCGGAAAATGTCTTTATTTTCTTATTATTATTCTTGATTATTATTTCTTGTATCCATTTTATTTCATTTTTCCCAAAAGCTCGTAACAACTATTAACATGAAACTGTTTACAAAAACATTAGGGCGGTGGGACATTGATTGAAGCCTTTCTTCTCGGTTAGGGCAGATAAAATTACAGATTCTTCTTTGGATTTTGTCAAGAATCTCTAAATACATTGTAACAGGGCAAACGTGAGAACAACATTTTACACATGGAATTATAAAGTTTGAAAATAATTTCTGATGAAAATAAATTGCATAGCAGGAGACAATGAATCAATATTCCTAGTAAAATACGCCTGATGTCATTCAAAACATATATTCCAATTCATTTCAGTGGAAAAGGTTACTCCTAAAAGTTGCAATGAGTTACCCTGCTAGATGTTAGCATCCGTCCATGGAAGGCAAAGAGGAGGAGTGACATCTTCTATGAGTTTAAGCTGTTACTGCTTTTGGGATTCTTCAAATGAAGTGTCTTTGTAATATTGTATATCACTTCTTTGTGATTGCGCGTTTGCGTAATCCGACGAAGTGAAGTCCTCCGAAAGACACACAAGGCTCATTCGCTCGAAGCCATTTTAAATCTCAGATCTGTGACTAAAAGAAAAAGAACGGTCCATCGATATTATAAACATATTATGAACGCCATAACCTTGTCGACAACTGCATTGTACGCGCTACGAATTTACACGGAAGTGAGTGTAAGGAACATGATTCGTATTCTAACAGATTACACCTTCTGGCAATTTCTATGATTCTTTGATGTAGTGCGTCTCTATAAGACAATAATGGATCTCGAAAACTTCTCATGTCTTGTAGACCTTAGAATTTTGTCTCCAATTCTTCAACCTCCAGCACCCCGTCCGTCCATCCATTCACACTTGTTCGGCAGGTAGGTAATTTGCTGCCTTCCTCTATCGCTCTTGCCCTCAATATGAGTCACGTGGCTTAAGTTTTCCTCCTTCCTTATTACGTATCCAAGAAATATCAGAGTATCTTTCTGATTCTGAGTATATGTTCCTTTTGCCATTTTCTTTAAAACAATCTCGTTTCTTTCTCACGCCGTCCTTGGAATTCTCATTATCCTTCTGTAGAACCATCATCTGTTGCCTCCATTTTCCCCTTCATCTGAGAGGAAATTATCCAGAATTCACTGCCATATAAGAGAATGGATATAGCATAGCCATCCAGTATTCTTTTCTTTGTTTCTAACGATGCTTTTTAGGAAGCATCTTTTGCTAGACAAATGTATTCGGATTTCAGAGTTGCATTTTCCCACATCTGTTAAAACACTTCCTAGATATTTAGACACCTCTACCTGTTTTATATTGACATATGAAATGCGTTTTCCTTTTTTGATGACCATGTTTTTTTCTTCGATCAGCTGATAGTTATTCGTTTTCTTTACCCTTTCCTTTTCTCCCTGCCTTGTAGACCCTGTAGTTTTCTTTCCGCGTCAACCATCAACACAGTGTCATCTGCATATTGTATAGGTTTAATATTACGACTACTGATAATAAATCCACTTAGGTTTTCCGGCTTCCTTACGATAGTCTCACTTTAGATGTTGATTAAATCTGGAGAGAAGACATACCCTTGTCTTAAGCCCCTCTTCTATTATTGTGTAACGACTCAAATCCTTTTCTATATGTATGCTGGCTCTTTATTTCCAGTATAAGTTTTGGA
Organism: Acanthosepion esculentum; assembly: GCA_964036315.1. Classification (NCBI taxonomy): domain Eukaryota; kingdom Metazoa; phylum Mollusca; class Cephalopoda; order Sepiida; family Sepiidae; genus Acanthosepion; species Acanthosepion esculentum. The sequence continues at coordinate 93,647,426 of OZ038500.1, read as the reverse complement.
TTATTCTAACTTCCTCTCCGAATAGATCTAGTTTTCCTAGGAAATCCTTGTGTCGTATCTTGACAAATGCCTTTGCGTAATCTATAAAACATTTCCACACACTTCGGAATTTGTATTGCTCTCTCCGATATTTCTTAATTATGAATACCACGTTTCTTGGTCCAGTGTCCTTCACAATTCCTCATTGTTCTTGTCTTATTTGCAGATTAATTTTTGATTTTCTCTCTATTCATCAGGATTCACATCATTAGTTTGGCTATGTAGATCATAAAACTGATTCACCGGTGGAGCTTACCTTCATTTGCACCTAGATAATACTACGAAAATGGATCCCATCTGTCTCTGAAACTTTCTTCCTATTAATCCTGTGCAGCGCTGATCTTAATTCAAATTTTAATACTTCTGACGCGTCTGTATGTATATTATCAAGCGAAAATTTTTGACTGAATAAGTATATTTCATCCAACCAAATTTGACTCCATCCAAATATACTGAAAAAATATTCCTGAACAAAATACTTCACTATGTGCCACCGTGGAGAGGTAAATACTTAGATACATTGAAATATTGAAGCCATATTTAGTGCTATGTACGGCATAAGTACAGATGTATATACGTATACGTATATACAGATGGACGACAGCTTGTAGAATATATACAGCCAACCCAAGAAATCGGCCAGCACCGTCTCCTGCAGTTCTCATTGTTCAGTACAAGTCTTTCTCTTCATGACAATTATTACATTACTTGAGGTTGCCATATATGGTCTAGTGCCCCCGCTGTTCATCCTGAGGTTCTTGACAAAATCCAAAGATGGATATGCAATGTGGCAGGTCCTGACCTGGCATCTCGTCTTCAGTCATTTTCTCACATACGCGATGTGACTTCCCTCTGTCTTTTCTACAAATATTTTTATGGCAACTGCTCTGATGCGCGACTTTCACTGGTACCCTAACTGCATGAATTTAATCATGCTACTAAGTTCGCATCTCAGTCAAACCCTTTCACGGTGGAAACAGTTAAATGTAACCGCCTCTTCTACTCCAACAGCTTCTTCTATCGCACTTCCCGACAGTGAAACTCCCTTCCTCTTGTTTGCTTCCCTGATAACTATAATCTTCAAATGTTATGTCAATCGACATCCTCTGATGCCTCAATCCTGATCGCCGTCCTTCTCTTTATCCTTTCCTCAAACACCCCCCTCCTTACTTTTGCTCTCACTCTCCGTAACCCCTTGCGTGCTAATAGCTCTCCTGCCTTGCTTGGGGCGAAATGCTTTAAAAAATTCGCACGTCAGGAAGCGTCAAATCCTAGACAAATGGCGCTTTCTTGAAAAAGAACAACTCTAAACTAAGATTAAATAGAATTTTCAGTGGAACATTATGCTGTTTTTAATGGATTGATTCTCAGTCAGAATCAACAGATGGATTCTGTCTAGTACATAAACAGCCAATTTTGGTATCTATCTACTCCCTGAACAGTTGTAGAATCTAACAGATGGCCAGTTTAACATCGGGTACACAGACGTGTCCGTTTAGGCCAAGAAAATTTAAACTCACTAATTCAGCCGTCTAATTCCTGTTGCAGACGCAAGAACATTACACTCAAAACCCGCAGAAAAAAACCGTGGGCATTTCTGAAACGATACTGAGCAGAACTTAATTATAATTTTGGGAAAAGGTCCCGTAGTCTATCATTCTCAGTTGTCGAAGAATGCCTGTACACTTGCAAATTCAGTCACGATAACTGGCGATTACGCAATTGCACAACCCTTGACGGTCTCGTCCGTAACATATCTATCATAAAGGTGGAGAATGATTTTCAAGCACTTACAAACTGAACACTGGAATATTCTTTTCTAGCTAAAAAGTTAAAGTAGTTATCACTAAGATAAATAGTCGATAGTGAAATTCCAGCACACACACACACACATACACACACACACACACACACATATATATATGATGAAAATGTGGAAAAGACAAAGCAAAATCCGAATACGTGAGTTTACTGTTTTTTATTTTGTTTTTGTTTTTTGATTTTCTGTCAACGTCAGACGTTTCGGTCTAATAGACCATCTTCAGGAAATGGTTAATGGAGACATATTTATATTAAATTTAAGTTAAATGAAGAGACGATATATACAGGACTAATCAGAAACAGAAAAACTGAAATTCTAAAGTCTGACGTTGACAGAAAAACAAAAAACAAAAACAAAATAAAAAACAGTAAACTCACATATTCGGATTTTGCTTTGTTTTTTCCACATTTTCATCATACCGTCGGATCTACATCCTCATATTTGCTTACATATATATATATATATATATATATATATATATATATATATATATATATATATATATATATATATATATATTTAAAATGTGTGCATTTAGGCAGCAAATTCTCTTTTAGGCATGTCTGATTGAATAAATTATAGCATTATGTTTGCTAAGTTTTAACAAAATCCGCTCATACTCACGAATAACCTACTTTCCGAGTAAAGATGGGAGAAATGTGCTATAGCTGTTTAAACTTCTTTGATTTTCATTTCCCAAGTACTTTCGAATTGAACTTGAGGACGGAGTTTTTTTTTTTTTTAAATAATGGAATTCAAAAAAATCTTTTAAAAAAACTCCGTTCTCAACTTCACATACGAACTGAACAAAGATAACAAAATCCCTTTCCTTGACATTTTAATAGACGCAAATGACAACACATTTACTACTTTTCCATATAAAAAAACAGCCAGCAAAATCTCTGCACACTCAACTATAACAGTGGATGTCCAGATTACTACAAAATAGCACTTATACAGAATTTAATTAACCAAGCACAAATTAATTCCTCTACAAAAAAGATTTTCTGCAGTGAACTAAAAAATATTAACCAGACTCTCTTTAATGACTTCCCAAACCACATTGTAGATGAACAAATAAGACTATATTTTAAAAAATCTCAACACACGTCAAATAGACTATAATACTTCTCCAAAGGGCACTAAATATATCAAACTACTATATTGTAACCAGATGCATACTAACAACAACCAGGCTGACAAAATTATAAAGAATTTTATTTATACTAGTATATCTTCCATGGATTCTTATAAAAAAAATAAAATTAATCATACATTATAAAAAAATACAATACAAGAAATTTAATTATCCGCAATAACTCGTAAAACCAGCATTATATACGTAAAACCAGCATTATATACCAATTTAAATGTCCTTTGGGAGAATGTATTTCCAACAAAAAAAAAATGAAATATATATGTTGGATATACGACAAATACACTAACAAGAAGGCTTACACTGCATATGTCTGACCATTCGTTCATTGCGAGACATTTACAACAACATTCCTGGCCATATTCACAATATAAAAAAATACTAATGGATAACACAACTATCCTACGCCATGAAAACAACAAACTTACATTACATATACTAGAAGCAATTTATATAAAAAAATTAAAGCCGGCACTGAACAGAATCAACTATGAATACAGCAGTAATGTTCTGAAATGCCTTCAAAAGAACAGTTTTTTTTTCATGCTTTAATGAGCACATGATGATGAGATTATAACAGGAAAAAATTCCATCATGGATAATTTTTTTCATTTTCTAATAAACGCTCAGCACATTGTCAACCGTTTTACATTTAAAAGCATAATGAAAAAAATACGGTAATGGATAACAACGCACAACTTATACTAGTGAACAAAATATAGTTTCGTACAACTTGCACCCCTCAAAATTATTTTTTGGGGAAGAATATGGAAAGTATTTTGGAAATGAAAATAAAAAAACTTAAACGGCTATAGGACATTTCTCTCATCCTTTAACTTCAATACACAAAGGTTATTCGTCAGTATGAACGGATCTTATTAAAAGTTAGCAGACATAATGTCTGTAATTTATACAATCATATATACATATATATACATACATATATATATATATATATATATATACATATATATATATATATATATATATAGCATGAAACAGACTGTCGCCTCTAAGTGTTGACTTCTATGTTCACTTTTATATTTACACACGCTCTATCACTGATATTGAGCACTTTATTCCATAAATATAGCATACTTTAAGACTATATTTCTTTATATATATATATATATATATATATATATATATATATATATATATATATATGGAGAAAACAAATGAAAAGTTGCAAATTAAAAAAATTGAATGTTTTTTTGTGAAAGTATTTATTTATATATATATATATATATATATATATATATATATTTGATATTTCAGTTCGGCCCCGATCTTACATCAGAAATGGCTGTTTTCAGAAGTTTGTTTATATTAAGTAGCGTCCGTCGCCAGACGCGTACGTCACGTGATATGGAATGCATCTGTGTTTGAATATTTCTAACGTAAATCTAGCTGTAGTAATATTTTAGATGTTGTTTAAAAAGGTTTTTTAACTATATCTAAAAAAAAAATTCTAACTATTGAAATATTTATACAGATCTAAACTTGGGAATTTTAAATCTGTATAAATATTTCAATAGTTAAAAAAATTTTTTAGATATAGTTAAAAAAACCTTTTTAAACAACATCTAAAATATTATCGTTAGACTTACGTTAGAAATATTCAAACACAGTTGCATTCCACATCACGTGACGTCCGCGTCTCGCGACGGACGCTACTTGTAAACAAACTTCTGAATACGGTTATTTCATTTATTTCTGACGAAAGATCGGGGCAGATCTGAAATATCAAATATATATATATATATAAATTATAAATAAATACTTTCACAAAAAAACATTCAATTTTTTTAATTTGCAACTTTTCAGTTGTTTTCTCTATATTATATACATATCAAGAAAGTATACGTGGCTTCTCATTATGCTATATATATATATATATATATATATATATATATATATATATATATATATATATATATAAAAACAAGGAATCGTTCCTACAAATTATTGGCTGAACTGCTCCAGTTCGTATCTAAAGTCTTCTCAGCACACAATAACTCAGACTCTTTCTTCTATTCAGATTTCATTAGAAATTTAGATTAGTTTGTATATTAATGTACCTCTTCATGAGGCCATTACTATATGTACTGATGTTCATTATAGATGTAATTAAGGGCCGGCTAGATTCCCTGCTTATCTGTTATAAGAATGCATGCGTCTGTTGAATTCAGTCTCAATGATATTATGTATGCCCAGACGAACGGTGTTGTAATGGGTAGTCCTTTTGGTCCTATAATGGCCAGTATTTTTGTGGATTATCATGAGCGACTTTTATTTGACAAGGTTCATAAACACTACGTTTACATGAGGTACGTCGACGACACCTTTTCAATTTTTGATTCCACACGTGATGCCACTGATTTTTTTGCGGAATTCAATTCTCTCCATCCATCCTTCCAGTATACTATGAAGGTTGAGTGCGATGGGATATTACCTTTTCTAAATGTTCTCGTTGAACACAAAGATGTTTTTTATACCATCATCTACCGCAAACCCATATTCACACATTCCTGTTTATGACAATAAACTATATTCGCGTCCTGGGAAAGACGATAAACTACGTCCAACAGCAAAGCCTCTAGTCATGAGGTTTTGAGGAGAGTGGAACCATCTCTTAACTGCTGGAGTTCCCAGGTCCGACCTGACCCGCGGTGGTAGCACCTGTTAGGGTCCCTGCTATGGGCAAATAGTTAACCCTGGAACTAGGGTAAAACATTATAAAGTGTAAAAAATAGGTTTTAATACCAGAAATAACTTGTAAAAGATTTATTTCCAGCAATAAATTTTTCAAGAAAAAATATTACCAGCAATAAATTTTCAAGAATAAAATATTACCAGCAATATATTTTTGAAGGAAGAATATTACCAGAAACAGATTTTTGACAAAACAAAATATTACCAGCAATAAAAATTTTGTCGCCATGAAATAACCCATTGAGGTTGATATTCCGTAAAGCAAAACAAACCAACCCACATACACAAGCTTATACACAAGTTGGAATTCTTTTGTTCTCAAGGCCCGAAAAATTGTCTAATTTACACTCTGGTTCGTCGTAATTTGATGGTCTGTTCTCTTTGTTTGTTAGAGGCAGAACTTGCTTGTATCTAAAGAAATTATTGAAAACAATAGATACCCTAGCAATATCAGTGAACCCGGTATAGATGGCAAAATCCGACGCTTGAAACAACCAGCGGTTTTGTGACCTAGTCAGTGTCCTATTTATTTAAAGTTACCTTGGCTTGGCAGGAAACGATAGCTGCTATCTGACAAAATTTTAAATTGTATTTCTTCATGATAAGATGTTGCTAAGTAGCGTACTGTTTTCCAAACAAAATCCGCATTCCTTCCTTCAGTAAGAATTGTTTGTCCTATTGTCAGAAAAGTTCAGTTGTATACAAATTCAAATGCCGATGTGAAGTGGTGTACATAGGACGAACCAATCAAAGGTTGGAGTCGCGGATTACGCAACATGTACCTGCTTATTTGCGTTCAAGTAGTCAAAGCCATATATTATGAACCACTCAAGTAGTTCACGACTCGTCGATTGGGCAACATTTGCTGGATAATCCTGATTGTGCCGCCGAGTATAAAGACACATTTTTCACCATTCTACATTGCGCTCGCTCGGTTAAACATCTCTTCGAGGCTGTGTATATCAAATTCTACAATCTGAGCCTATTTTATGCTTTCCTTACAATTGATTGAGGGATTGGGTGGCTTCGTTTCTTTTCTATGCTCGACTGGAATTTCACATTTTTTTATTTGTTAATTTATTTACAATTAAAATTTATTTTAATCACATTCCAACTTTCCCTCCTCACTCGTTTTTATTATAAATGTGTCTTGATTGTGTCTGTATAAAGCGTAGTTCGAAAGGATCGTAGATGTACAATATCGTCTATTTTGTTCAAGTACATATATATATATATATATATATATATATATATATATATAGATAGATAGATAGATAGATAGATAGATAGATAGATAGATAGATAGATATAGAGAGATATATAGATATTGATAATATTAGTGGTCAATGGTGTGAATTTGTAAACAGTGACTATTTAAGCTAATACTGCACGACTCTTCGACAGAATTGAGTCACTGTCACTCACTGTGTGTTTATCCGAATCTAAAAATAAACACGCTAAAATTCACCTTCATTCCGTACCGTACGCTGACGGCTTAGTGGGAGAAGTTAGGACTGACGCAAATTCAGTCGGGTTTCGATCCTAGATAGAGGCAACCGGACGTCTAGCCACACTGATGAGCTGTGAAACAGCGAAACAGGATGACAAATATATATATATATATATATATATATATATATATATATATATATGTATAAATTCCTAAGAAGATAGAATCTAGTAGAACTCTAGGACTCAATGTCCAGGACAGAGTAAGAATATAATATAAAAGGCTCAAACACTAATATTCTATGGTTATAATTATTACATTTAATTTACATAGTAATTATTACATAGTAATTATTATTAATGTGTCTCGATTATGTCTGTATATCGCCAACAAATACCTTTTGAAAAACCGTTGACCGAAATTATCCTAAAGGTACAATAATAACGAGTATACATACATACATAATATATATATATATATATATATATATATATATATATATATAGCGGCGTCGGGCATCTCCACTGATATATATATATATATATATTGGCTTAATGCTGAGGATTGTGTCGAAAATTGAGGCGAGCCACTCAAATTCTTTTCCGCATAGACACATACTATCAATGACTGAGAGCTTGTTTACCCTCAAATGACACGCGCGGCTTTTACACACTTGCCACATATGAAATGTTCTGTATAGATGAATTTGTTATATCAAATATATATATATATATATATATATATATATAAATATATATATATATATATATATATATATATATATATATATATATATATATATATATATATACCGTTCATTGAAAACGGCAGAAAAGGAAGTTTTAATCTTTTATTGACTTTTTCCAGCTTTTTAACTTTTTTCGATTTTTAGGGGTTAGAACATATATATATATATATATATATATATATATATATATATATATATATATATATATATATGTCATTCACAGACAGTGCTGTTTCGCTATAAATACTTTATGGGCAACTCCCCCATTCGTCCTTGGTTCCCGCACGAATTTTTGAATGAAAATTTATTGGGGGTGAAGTTTTGAATTGTCGCGTTCTTAACCGGTAAACTTCTATTGCACATTGGGTACTCTAAGCAATGGTAAATATCACATCATTTGATGTTTCCGGAATTAACGACTCTGAAAATGATTTACCATCGTCTACGGCACAATCGATATACAATTTTGGAGCGGTCCCTATTTAGTCTCCGCCAAGACTTGGTGGTTTTCCTCGTATAGTGATTGGAGGGCTATTACCGCCACACATTCACAAAAACGCACACACATAGACACCTGTTGAAATCATCATAGTATTTAGTATTGTTGACCTCATTGCTAAAATTTTGTCAAGGATTTCATTTAAGTTTCTCCTATTTTTCAAACCAATCGATGAAATTTGAAGAAGCTGATTCATTGGGAAAATACTTTGACAAAAACCCTTGAGGTTTAATACTATCTTTAACTTAATTTTATTTTGTAGGACTTCATGGTAAAAAATATTTTAAAAAATAATTTTTCCCTTTTTAACAGCGAAGAATAAATTCTTAGTATTTCTTACTCTTGTGCATGCAACATACAACTGACCATGCGTATTTATTTCTTATTGGGGGCCAAATTCCAACTTTTTGAAGCGTTTGACCTTGTGATTTGTTTATACTTTTCGCAAACGCAGGGCAAAGTTGAAACTGGATTCTTTTATAAAAAAAGATATGTAAAAAGCAAAATTGCATTTTTATTAAATATGTATTTATTATTTTAATCTTTAAATTGTTTTTAAAGTAGTGGGAGTATTGTGTATGTTAAATAATAAAACATTAAATTTTTCCGAAAACATTAATGGAAATTAATTGTACTAAGTTACGCACCCTAGTAAAACTGAATGTACGTGTAGCCACTGGCTGCTTGGGCTTCTCCCCAAAATTTGGTTTCGACGGGACATTGCATCACTATTTTAGAAGTGTGTGTCTGACGGACTAACGGAAGTCACAAAATTTTATATATAGATTTATTATTATTCATTATTGCTGCTGAACTCTTCATTGACAAAAATTCTTATCGCCTTGCCATATGCTAAATTCTATATTTTGACGTATAAAAATGCCTTGTGATATATATATATATATATATATATATATATATATATATATATATATATATATATATGTTTCTGTGTGTGTGTGTGCGTTGTTATGTATATATGTCAATGTGTTGTTATATATGTGTGTTGATATATATATATATATATATATATATATATATATATATATATATATATATATATATATATATATATATATATATATATATATATACAGAGAGAGAGAGAGAGAAAGATAATGAGAGAGTGCTTCAATTATTTCCAACGAATTCTATTTCTCGTTTTTGGTCGCTTGGTGACTGATAAGACATCACACAACAATTTCATCCGACCACATTTTTTTTCGGTGAAATATCGGCTTTCAATTTTATGCTTTCTTATTGTATTTCGGATCAAGGAGGAAAATGTCATTGAAGTGTGATAGTGACAACCATGATGTGGGGTTCATTCCATATGTCCTCTCTCTGTCTTTGTTTGTGTGTCAGTCACTCTGTCTGTCTCTGTCTCTGTCACTCTATCTATCTATCTATCTATCTATTTCTCTCTCTCTCTCTCTCTCTCTCTATATATATATATATATATATATATATATATATATATATATATATATATATATATTTATATAGTCACTATTTCCAATAAATATGTACATCGTTAGTTAGGTTTAATCGTTTTAGAACGATTTGAATTTTCAGTATGGTTTCGCTTGTGGCATCTTGATTTTTTGAAAACTATAATCTGCAAAAGTTTAAACGCAACATCAATCATAATCTTCTGTCTTGTTTATACCGTTCTTTTATGGTCCTTCCTCCTCCATAATGAATTCTCATTCTATTTCACTCACAGTAACACGGGCGTCTTAAAGGAATTATTTCCTTAACTGGGGTGAAATGAATAAAAGGAAATATGCATAAAGCTATAATCTATATGAAATGCTACAAAGCATCTGGCAATATAAACAAAAAAAATTAGTTTCTGCATTGGTCGGGCAAAACAATTTGCGCATTTCTGATGATCGTCTATTATTAGTGCCGCCGTAGGTGCTTAATGGCAAAGTTAAATCGTGTTAATTAAAGTCTGTTTCTTTCACTCTCTGATAGTGACAAAAATGGGGGTGAAAGTATGATTAAAATATACAGGGTGACCCCAAAAAACGGGAACTTTTAACAATCCAAAAAACCAAGAGTGATGGAAGAAAAATATTTTATTCATAGTAATTGAAACCTTAAAACATGTCATTTAAGAAACAATGATGGAATTTTCATTTTTTTTAAATTACGTCCTGTAGATGGCGTCCTCCTGTACGAATGCATTCTTGAAATCTGCTGTTGAGATTCCTCATTGACTGCTGCAACATCTCAGCTGAGATACTGTGAATTTCATTCTCGTTACTAAAATGGCGAAATGTTTACTTGCTCAAGGCCACTGTCTCGCAGTATTGCCACTTGCTCATGTCTGGTAATACGCACTTCAAAAATTCTCATTTTTTGGGGTCACCCTGTATAAAGAAGAAGGAAGATAAAGATACAGAGAGAGAGAGAGAGAGAGAGAGAGAGTGTGTGTGTGTGTGTGTGTGTGTGTGTGTGTGGTGTGTGTGTGTGTGTGTGTGTGTGAGAGAGAGAGGGAGAAGGAAAGTTTATAGATATATTCAACGTGAACAGATGAATAATCGCTATTCACTGTCAGTTTTACGCTTATTTTCAATATTACAGATCAAGGTTTGAGATAGCATTAAAGTGTTATAGTGGCAACCACCATACACTTTTCATTTCCCAATCTTTCTCTCTCTCTCTCTCTCTCTCTCTCTCTCTCTTTATGCACACCCACACACGCATATATATATATATATATATATATATATATATATATATATATATATATATATATATATATATATATATAAATATAAAAGTGGACATGGAAGTCAGCACTTAGAGGCGACAGTCTGTTTCATGCTAGTGCAATCGTCAGGCCGCACTTTATCCCATAAATATACCACACTTTAGAACTATATTTCTTCATATATATATATATGTATGTATATAAATTGTCAATATATATAAACATGTATATAAAAATGTATATAAATTAGCTATAATGGTAGCTTAAATATTGATGTTCCTGATTACATTTTCTTCAATAACTCAAATTTTGGGGAAATTTGTATTGAGCGCTTTTTTTATTGCAGTGTTTTACAATATACTATCAAATATTTTATATTGTATTTAAGATTATATATATAAGTAATTCATATATAAGTAATTTATATATACGTAATTCATCGAGTCTGAAATCTCAACAGAATGCAGAAAGAACTGGACGGCCGTATATATATATATATATATATATATATATATATATATATATATATATATATATATATATATATGGCTTCTTTACAGAACAAGTAACATATGAAATTCAAAAATGCTACATAAATACAATCAATATATATATATATATATATATATATATATATATATATATATATATATATATATATAAATCTAAAATACAATATAAAATATGGGATAGTATATTGTAAACGAAAGGCTGTAACATATATATTTATATGTTTATATGCATATATATATATATACATTTAAAACATATATATATATATATATATATATAGGGGCCGTATGATAACATGAAGTAGAAATAGTAAAAGTTTATCAATCTAAACCGTTTCCCTTTTATTAAATTTAAATTCATTATTCTCATCTAATAATTCTCCATATTGTCTGGCTCCGATCCATATTTGATCCAAACTCAAGTGTGTGTGTGTGTGTGTGTGTGTGTGTGTGTGTGTGTGTGTGTGTGTGTGTGTGTGACTGTGTGTGCGTGTGTGTGTGTAAAAATGCAAATCCAGGTCAATATGAAGGTGTAACGTTTCATGCTTTAAAGCTATCTTCAGGCCATATGTGTTGTGCTTCGACTCGACTATTTATACATAGTTGTTAATGGGCATTATGGGTAGCAAGGTCTGTTGTATCAACCTAACGTTCATTGCGTGGACGGCAACGCTTATATTTCAATTCTTTCTAGAGGCTGTTGCGTAAAGATAATTGTGGATCCGAATGTGCTTATTTGTAGGGATTTTAGGCTGATGTTTTTTTAACTTTTAAACTTATTATTTATCATTGATTTCTTAATTATTTGCAGTTGGTTATTATTATTACATTTACTTGTGTATATGTTTGCATTCGCCTTCTGTTAACTTGTGTATTATTAACCTCGTTATTGTTATGGGATCTTACCTGTAACGATGATACTTACCTGGCACAGGGATTCGTCCCTGCGCTGGTAGTATCACGGCTACGACTAGCTTGGACCGGCTCTGGCCTGGACCAGCTATGACAAGCCAAGACCAGCTATGACTAGCTTAGACCAACTCTGACCGGCTTGGACAAGCTATGACCAGCTAAGACCAGCTTAGACCACCGGCCCGAGTGAAAAGACTCGGTTCCCCACGTTAAAAACCGACCTTGTGTCAAAACCTGACTCAGTGGGGCGTCAAGTAAATACACTCTTACCTGTAACGATACAATGAACTCTTCCTGACACTATAAATACTGCGCCTCTCAAGAGAGACGATAGAACGGAAGTGGAACGAGTCGAGACGGAACGATCCGAGACAATAGTAGTTCACTCTAAACAAGACTGGCAGTCATACTAACACCATCAACTTCTTGTATTATTATTCTGTGTAATATATCTTTGTTATTCCTTCTCTTGTGTTCGTGTTGTTCTTCCTTGGTACTAACCTTGGACCATAACAGTGCGAGGATATTGGACAATAACAGTTATTCACTTTATTTATTTAAAATTTGTAATGACGTTTTGATTTCGCATTTACATAGCTTAAAGTATTGTCTATGTTACTTTATCTGCGTTATATATAGTGCATTTATTTGCATTTTTTATCATGGCGTTTTACAAGTTACTCGTTTTTAGGTTCCGGTTTTTAGTTATCCTCGCAAATATTTCTTTGTCTCTGCATCTCTCTGCATTTTGCGATAAGTTCGTTTATTTACTAATCTCTTTTGTTCTTTGAAGGTGACTCTATCTAGTTTCTCCATCAGACAGAGTTGTGATATGTTTGCTGTAGGTTAATGCCGTTTTCGTTATTTTTCGAAATATTTCCAACCGACAACGATAAATCTATGTGAGGCATTTTAATTCTTACTCAGCGTAAATAAAGATAATTGATTTTTTGTTTCAGCTTTCTGTTCAGAATATTGAGTTTCCTTTTCTTTTCTGATATAATCAGTATGTATTTTCACAGTGTGACAACAGCTGGGAATATTATTCAATTTAAGTGGCTCTACTTAGTGTCATAATCGGAATTCAAACGGCTTCACTAATTGCAGGCAATGTTTCTGTATACTGAAACCATTTATAATTAAATTAAACTACGCATAAAATATATAAATTTATTAATAAATATAAAAAGCGTACAAGGTTTTCACACATGTTAAACGGATTAATCTCAACATATTATCCTACCCAAAATTGTTCAGTATTTAGAATTAAATAAGTAACACAATCCATAATTTTGACACAGTTTTTTATTATATAGTAAGACTCTCATATTGTCTTCGAGGCATGAGAATCCAACATATGAGGTTTTTTTTTTATAGTGGTAAAAGGTTTTAAAGAACCACTCTCACCTTTTGGAAGAACCAGATTCCGATAAGTAATGTAGTGTTTCAACATGTGCCAATTCAGATTTATCATTGTCCCAGACTGGTTGCCAAAAAAAGCTGAGAGCCACCTTTTTAAATCGCAAGTCCGTAGGGGAGTTACAGGTACGTATTCCCATCTTTCCCAAGTCTATTTAAGCCGACGTTAAAGTAACAAACTTGACTGGAATTCAAATTCATTCGCTGATTTCACGTTCTGAGCTGCTAACCCTCCATCGATATATATATATATATATATATATATATATATATATATATATATATATATATATATATATATATATACATGTGTGTGTGTGTGTTTGTGTGTGCCTGTGAGTGTGTGTGATGTCATTCGCAGACAGTACTGTTTCGTTGTATCACAGCTGCTCACTGCGACTAGACGTTCGAAATTCCCAAACCAGGACCGAAACCCAACCGATTTGGTGTCAGTCGTAATTTCTACCCCTAAGCCATCAGCACTCTAGCGTATTTGTTTTACAAATGTAAACAAACTCCAGTCAACCGGGGGGGGTCTTGTATTCATTTTACTGAAGAGCATAGCGTAGGCGGCTGCTGTTTTTAGAATTAGGCTGTCGCTCAACTTAAATATATTCTCAAAAGCTTAATTATATATACATACATACATACATACATATATATATATATATATATATATATATATATATATATATATATATATATATATATATATATATATATATATATAAGGAAATCGAAAAGTCTTGCCAGCCAATATCAAGAAGTAAAAAGACTGTTTCACAGCTCATCAGTGTGACTAGA
>OZ038500.1:93620128-93630128 GCA_964036315.1 Acanthosepion esculentum | reverse complement strand
TATATGAACAATTTTGTTACCCATTAAAATGAATAAATGGGATTTAGTTCTATTTAATCAATTTTTTTTAGCTTTCATTTGCATATTTAATTATCATTCATCCTTCTATAGTTAATTATACGAACATTTTTATGCATTAGTTTAAAATACAATAAATTAAAAATTTGCATGTGTGAGAATATTTGTTTTCCCCGACTACATATATATCTAATTCTATCTAATATATTTATCTGTCTGTCTATCTATCAATCTATCTATATATATATATATATATATATATATATATATATATATATATATATATATATATATATATATATATAATTCTAGCAGAATTAGAATATTAACTATTCAATCTGATGTAGACTTGTTGCTCTTTATATGTGGCTTAATTCCAAACAACGTAAGCCTCTATTCACTATTTATACTCAAGAGGCCACTGACCAATAAATTGCTGCTGTCAGAGTTTTTCAAGTAAGTCCTCTTTTCTCTTACTAGTGAGCTATACTTGCAAATCTTACTATCAACCATAGCGTTGTTTTGAAATTATTCAGATTCTAATGTTGTTTGTTTCACTGCTATCTCTGGCCGAATTCCCTCAGGCGAACACATGTTGCTAAAAGATGGAACCGCCTCCGTTTGACGCGGAACCAATGTTGAGAATCTTGCAGGAAAGGGTCTCCTGGCGCCAGACGCTCATCGACGGCGAGTGGAGAATTCAACAGATGGTCACTTTATTTGGCTTTCTTTCCAATTTGTTTTCCATTTAGTCTCATATCTTGTGTATTCCATTATTTCTTTCAGATTTTAACTCCATTTCTTCACGTCTCTAATTAACGTTTACTTCTTTTTAGCTCTCTTCCTTATTCTTTCGTTTTCACATTTATTTTCATCTTCGTTTTTCATCTTGTATTCCATTATTCCTTTCAGATTTTAACTCCATTTCTTCACGTCTCTAATTAACGTTAACTTCTTTTTTGCTCTTTTCCTTATTCTTTCGTTTTCGCATTTATTTTCATCTTCGTTTTTCATCTTGTATTCCATTATTTCTTTCAGATTTTAACTCCATTTCTTCACGTCTCTAATTAACCTTAACTTCTTTTTAGCTCTCTTCCTTATTCTTTCGTTTTCACATTTATTTTCATCTTCGTTTTTCATCTTGTATTCCATTATTTCTTTCAGATTTTAACTCCATTTCTTCACGTCTCTAATTAACCTTTACTTCTTTTTAGCTCTCTTCCTTATTCTTTCGTTTTCACATTTATTTTCATCTTCGTTTTTCATCTTGTATTCCATTATTTCTTTCAGATTTTAACTCCATTTCTTCACGTCTCTAATTAACCTTAACTTCTTTTTAGCTCTCTTCCTTATTCTTTCGTTTTCACATTTATTTTCATCTTCGTTTTTCATCTTGTATTCCATTATTTCTTTCAGATTTTAACTCCATTTCTTCACGTCTCTAATTAACCTTAACTTCTTTTTAGCTCTCTTCCTTATTCTTTCGTTTTCACATTTATTTTCATCTTCGTTTCTTTTTTCCTTTATATTTAAGTATCAGGCTTCGCGTCCTTATAGATTACGCTCACATCACGTTGAATCATTGATTACTGTACGACCACCGAATTTAAGCAACGCCAGCCAGGACATACATAGAATTGGTGACTGTTTGGAAATACCAGTTACTTTAAACTGATGTGCAGGTGGCGTAATAGATAATGGAATTGTTAATCGGAATGTCGAGTTCGAATTCTAGATGAGTCCGTTATATTTACGCGCAGTCATTTGAAAATTATCGTTTTTTAATTCTTAAATGAGTATCTCAAACCGCCTACAAAAAATCTTAGAATCTAAAATATCCACATTATAATTTCTTCTTTATTTATTAAATTCTGAATGGGTATGTATCCACCTCGTCTTTCCCCAGATATGGGTTAATTAGTAAGACTTTTACCAGTAAATGATTATCTCTTCCCACAAAATCTTACAATCTAAAACATCCACATTATAATTCCTTCTTTATTTATTAAATTCTGAATGGGTATGAACCCACCTCTTCTTTCCCCACCTATGGGTTAATTAGTAAGACTTTTACTAGTAAATGATTATCTCTTCTCCAAAAATCTTACAATCTAAACTGTTCACATTATAATTTCTTTTTTCATTTTTCATATCCTGATTTGGTATGACGCCACCTCATCTTCCCCCAGCTATGGGTTAATTATTAAGGCTTGTATCCTAGTATTTTCCTTATAAGGGATCATGTGTCAGCAAAATATGCTTCCTCACGTCCAGTAATTTATCGCTTTTTCCAGTATTGATGAAAGCTTCTTTCTTTTTTTTTGTCTGAACGACTGTAACTTCATTAAGTTGATATTTTCACTTTGAGTTACATGTTCTATCCAGTTTATTTGTCGCTGCTGCTGAAAGACATCCAGTGATCAAGTTTCTGTTATTTGGTAAGATTTTTCGTAGGATGCAGGTACTAATCCTGCTAGCGAGCACACTGTTTTCACTAGGTCACTCCAAATCGCAGACTAGTAGGCGTAATTCATAATTTATAAAAAAAACAGGGCATCTACTCAAATAAGTGTACCTACAAAATAATGTTTGGAGTAGTAGTAAAAACATATATATATATATATATATATATATATATATATATATATATATATATATATATATATATATGATGAAAATTGTATATCATAATAAAATGGAAATTACAGTTGCCGAAAACATGAAATGAAGATAAACCTATACTTTAATTGATAATAAATTACAAACCTTCACTTAAACAAAAACACTTTTCTACAATAAATGTTTTCTAACATTTAATTTTGCCTTTTATTCCTCATGTAAAGATAATAATGTCTGATAAAGAAGAGCAAATTTTCCATTAGAAAAATAATTGTCTATTCACTTTTCCTTTCTGTTAACCTCGTTCGAATCGAGGGTATGTGGTTTCGTGTCTTTCTTCAAATGTTCGATCTTTATCTTGTGAGGGGTTGTGAGAGTCTGCTTTCCATATTAGTGCATGTTTTTTTTATATACCCTTCTGATACCTACCTGGCTTCTGCATGTATATATCCTAGGTTTATTTGGATAGATTTCTTTGTTTATATTGGTTGACTCACCTACATCAGTCGAGGGCCGATTTTACTCTTGGTGGTTTCGAGGGTACCTTATCATAGGTTGACGTTCTAAGCTCCTAGACATTTTTAATATTGGAGGTGACATCAAGTCATTAAATATTCGAGTCAGGAAAGATCAACTCTTCTTAAATTAATGCTTATGATGGGCGTTAAATTCGATGCGGACCTGTAGTATTTACATGCCTAACTCACCTGTCACACTTAAAAAATGATGTACAAAACGAAAGAAGTGATATTAAAATAATGATATCTCACAGCCATGACTATTTAAGTTTGATATTGCGGAAAATATTCGGATGTAACTTGTAAATAAATTGCGATAATCGTAATCGAACACGTCATACACGAAATGTGTATGTAAAAGCAGGTCATTATTAGCACACTCGCACGCACATATAGGCATATATAGTGGCCGTCGGCTCGATTACAGGAGAGATTTGTGCGCTAACTTATTTACTCTTGTGTTCTGCAATGGCACTTAAAACAAGAAAAGTTTTTTAAATGCATTATTATATCCCTGAAAAATAAATTTATTCTGCGAATGTTTTACTCCTATGTTTTATGATTGACATGATATAAGTTTTTAAATATATATATATATATATATATATATATATATATATATATATATATATATATATATATATTATGGTCCAAGTTCCTTGTACCACGGTGATGGTCCAAGGTAGAACCAATGAAGAATAACTCGAACACAAGTATGGAATAACACAGATATATTACAAACAGAAATATGTACAAAGAAGTAGAAGTATTAGTAATGACAATCAGGTTTGGTTAGAGTGAACGATGTTGTCTCGACAGGTATCACTATTCCAATGTCTTACTGTAATCGTCTGACTGCGACTCTGTCTCTGACTGACTCTGACTCTGAACTGAACTATGATCTTCTGTCTGTTGCTCCCTCTTGAGACGCAGTATTTATGATGTACGGAATAGTCCATTATTATTATGGGTAAGTTCCCATAACATTATGCTTGATCAGACGAGAGAAGATAGATCTCAAGTCCTCCTGTATACGGTAACATGTGCAGTGACATACTATTGCGCATGTATCGTGATCTAACGTTTTAGTGCAAATTCCGATTAGCAGAGACGGTAACATTTGCGTGAAACAATTGAGTCACAGCTGAGTTAATACAATATCTCGTTCTCTCCTCACGTTTTATATTGACTCGGTTGATTCATTCTTTAGTCCAGTTGGAGTATGTAGACAGTGTGAGTGCTAAAAGCAATCTTTAAAACGTTTTTGACAGAATATGCAGTGTCGTTAGAAAATATGTGACCCCACACAGACGGGGTCATTTTTGTTGTGAACAAATTTAAAATATAAGCCTATTAAATGTGCCTGAAAACACCAATTTGTAAAATAGACTTTCCAAATAATGAACACAAACAAAAAAAGATGTATTTAACTTATGTATTTTAAACAAGAGATTTATTTCACCAAAACTGAAAACTTAACATGTGCAAAAATATGTGAACCCTTTTAGTTAGTCGTTTTGGAACCTCCGTTTGCAGGAATTACTTCAACCAAACAGCTTCTGTAGCCTATGACCAGTTTCTCGCATCTGCTTTCGGGGATTTTTGTCCATTCCTCCTTGCAAAACTCAACCAGTAGAGAGAGGCTTTAAGGCTATCTTGCCTGAATCGCCAGCTTCAGGTGTAACCACAACATTATTATTGCATTGTGATCAGGATTTTGACTAGGCCAATCCACGGTTCGAATCCTCTTCCTTTTAATTCATTCCTTGGTATTTTTACTGGTATGGATAGCGTATTTTTCTTCTTTCAGAACCTATTTTCGTCCTGGCTTCAACTCCCTGACTGATTATTTGACAGGATTGAGAATTCATATTTCTTTTGATAACAAAAGGCAAAAATGCAGCCCCATATCTTAACATTACCGCCACCATGCTTCACTGTTGGAATGAGGTTCTTTGCTTGGTAAACCATGTTGTCTTTTCTTCAAACATTGCAATTTTGATTGTGAACAAATAATTCTATCTTCGATTCATCGGTCAAAAGAATGGGGTTCAAGAATGAATGGTTTATAAAAAAAGTGTTTAAACGGGCAACATTGATCTTCGTTGAGAGCAGAGGTTCCTTTCTAGCAGTTCTTCAATAAATTCTATGTCCATTCAATTTTCGTCTGATTGCAGACACCTGTACATTTAATCCGGATGTTGCCAGAGTGTTCTGCAACACGCTTGAGACGATGTGTGGGTTGGTTTTTACCTTGGTTATTTTTCTAGTGTTTATTTGTAATATTTTTGATGGGCGTTCACTTCTATGAAGAGTTGAGGTCATGGTGAATGCCCCCCCCCCTTTGTAAATCATTTTTCTTACAGTGGATGGATGGAGTTGCAGTCTTTTTGAGATAGTCTTACAGCTTTCCCCAAACTGGTGAAAAGTCAGTAACTTTCTCCTGATGTCATCAGATATCTCATTTCCTGTCGGCATCGTTGATCTGTGAGGTATTACAATAGCTTAGATGGTTTCCTCTTTCTTTAATCTCAGTTGGATGTCTCATACCATTGACCAACTTAAATTGTATAATTAAGCACCAAAATATGTTTCAGCTGAATTTATTACCTACTTGGATTCACCAATACAGGGGTGGAGGTCAGAAATTTTTGCACATGTTAGATTTTCAGTTTTGGTGAAATAAATCACATTTGTAAAATAAAGAATTAAAATCTGCTTTTTTTATTTTATTTTTTAATCAGTATCACCCCAAGAAAGGCACTAAAGCCACTAAAATTCAAGGAGTTACAGGGTGTGGAAGTATTAGGAACAAAAGCATTATTAATGATCAGAAAGAGAAATGAGCTATCAGTAGATAGTGATTGGCATTGCATTTAAAGTTTTGAAGATTAAAGTTGGCTGGAAAGCTTGGAGCCGGAAGGGGGTTCTACAAGCGAGAATTGCGAGATACGAAACTGTTTTCTTGGCAGCTCAACTGTAAATTGATGAAATCTCGACGCCAATCTTGTACTGCGCTTAAATTCATAGTCTATGTACCACATCGAAGAACTCATCCGAAGGTACAGAGAGACTAGCGTACGTCGTTGGGTATGTGACTGAAGCCGAGCCGTCAGATCAGGACCATTAATATTGCTGATTCTTCTTTTACTATTAAAACCGGATAGTCGTGTAATCAGCACAGATAGTAAACCGTGAAGTGATTGCATCAGGAAGATATATTGAAATATGTGATATATGGAAGACATAAGCAAGATCTCTGATGAAAATAAGGAAGAGAATGTGTCCAAGAATGAAGCCTTGCTGAAATGTCCGCACGTAGCGGCTTTTTATTGTTTGTAGTAGTGTTATCTGAAATTACTTTGATTCCGATTCGGCAGAGTGAGGAATCCGGATGTGAACTTTTGATCGACGTTACTCAACGCTGTGGTTGTTGTTCTAATGAAAGGTTCAATCCCGACTTCAGGTCAAGAACTCTCAATCGCTGTGTTTGCATGATCTCGTTACATTTTCGGTGGTTGGCTTTTGGCAAACTTATGTAATATGATCAATGTCAAAATGCTAAAAATAGCAGGAAGATTTTCCATAAAAGATTGCCTTCCAGGATGCAAATTTAATTCCGATAAGATAATGCAATAATCTCATTTTGACACAAAATAAGGAACCTGCAGTATACACTGAAAAACAAAATAAAACGTAGATGACGATGACAATGACATATGCACAGGGGCATAAGAAATGTTCTCGATGCAACCCACTAATCGAAAATCTGATCAAATATCAGTATTGTCAGAGAATCTCTTTTTGGTGAGAACTTAGCATCCATCCTACTGGAAGATTATAGAATATATCTAAATAATATGGATTAAATCTGAGTTATATTCTTTATAGGAGATTATTACAAATAAGCTTGAATCACATCTGGGAAAAGTAGGAGTGGTGAAACATTGACATTTACATATGTAAGAACCTTGAATGACCAAAGCAATGAAAGGTTGTAAATTTGAATAACTATCATCTCTCTCTCCTCTCTCTTTCTTTCTTTCTCTCTCTATCTCTCTCTCTCTCTCTCCATACATATATATACATACATATATACATACATATATATATATATATATATATATATATATATATATATATATATATATATATAGTAATGATACAATACGGTAATCCGTATAGAATTTCCAGGAGGATATAGATTTAGGGTAGTTGTGTGTCAAAAGACATAGAAAAATTATCATTAATTAAAAAATATGAAACGTCTAAGTTCCCCTAGATAATAACTTTTATTTCATGAAAGCTTCAAAAAATCATCTCTCAATCTTCAATCTTCTCCTTTGATTCTTTGTAGCACTTGAAGATTGAAAGCTGGTGCTTTTTAGAGCTTGAATAATATATATATTTTTTTTTTTTGGTGACCGACGATTTATTAAATTTTCAATTCTTGCCATAGATTTTCAATAGGATTCAATTCACAACTCATCACGACTCATATATATATATATATATATATATATATATATATATATATATATATATATATATATATGCTGGACCTTCCTTATTTTTTTCGACGTATGAGGGTCAAGTAACTAAGTTCTTAGGAACCGACAGCCAGATACCAGCACATAAGATTTTCATTACAGTAATGAAAGTTTTGTGCAGAATCAACCACACATTTCGAAGAGCCAAATACAGACACCTATGCATATGAGTGTGAATGTGGTGGGTGAAAGCACCACTTAAATTTTTTCCAAAGAAAATCACAATTGGAATTTTTCTACTAACATTTAAATTTTTTTACTAAAACACGCACACACAGACATAGACACACACACACAGGCGGCTCGAATACGATGTTTTGAGGTTGTTTCAGCTAAAGGGGCACTTAACGATTTATTGCAATATGTAGAATAATGAAATCTGTAAACAATAGCAAAATTCTGGTTGAAAATCTACAACTATCAGCGCAAAATCTTCATCTTGGGCGGCGATTTACTTTTCAGCAAGATAATGATCCCAAACATAAATCAGTGGCTGCGTGGTTTCAGAAAAAGAATATTACAGTCCTGCCATAACTTTCAATGAGTCGTGAATTGAATCCTATTGGAAATCTATGGCAAGAATTGAAAATTGAATAAATCGTCTGTCACCAAAAAAAATCAGGAATTAGAACGTGTAACCATTGAAGAATGGAAGAAAATCCCAGAAAAGACTTGTTCAAATCTCATCAAAACACTTTAGAAAACGACTGCAGCAAGTTATAAAGATGATAGGCCATACTATTGACTATTAATATTGTGATAATTCTTCATTTTTTTATTTTTCATGTTGAACGAATAATTTTGTCTTTTTCATATTTTGAGTAATTTTGTAAAATTTAAAAATGTTTAGTCCTTTCTTCTCACTCTCCGTCGCTACCTTCTATAGGAGATTTTGTGATTTATCCTCCGTGTCTGCTATCAGTACTGTGTCATCTGCGTATCTTATGTTGTTAAGATTGTGGCCGCCAATTCTAAATCTCGGTAGGGTTTCCAATTCTCTCAGAATTGCTTCACTGTATAGTTTGAACAGGTCGGGTGAGAAGATGCATCCTTGCCTTACGCCCCTTTCTATTTCTTATATTCACTGAAGTCGTCCCCTATACGTATATATGCTGTTTGCTGCCAGTATAGGTTCTTGATTATTCTGATATCCCTCGCGAATATATCAGGGTTGTTGAGCAGTTCCATCAAATCCTTGTGGCGTACTTTGTCGAAAGCCATTGCGTAGTCTGTGAAAGATAGGTACACGTCCTTTCAGCATCTGTATCGCTCTTTATGAAAACAAATATCGCGTTTCTTGTTCTGGTGTCTTTAACGAACCGGCACTGGTCTGATTCTACTGCGCGCTCTATTCAACAGAATACAGATGATGAGTTTTGTCACGTGGCTCATCAGACTTATTGTTCGATGGATTTCGCATTCGTTTGCGCCTGATTTTTTAGGCATAGCTATGAAGTTAGATCTGCTGAGGTATTCCGGTATATCCCTGCTGTTGTAAATTCCATTTGTTATTTCGCTGATTTCGATAATCTTTTCTATGCCTGCTTGGATTGTTCAGCCTAATTATTAATTGCAATAGTGAGCCGGAAGAACAAACATCTGAGAGGTATAGAACTGTTTAAGTTTGCTCATTATTGGTTAAACGACTTTATCAAGAATTCAAATGAATTATAAAGTTGCATATTAATTAAATTGTAGTTATTGAATAGGTTAACGTGATGCCTCCTTAGTCGAAAAGAGACAAAATATATGGAAAAACTACACTAGGATCTATACTAATTGGATCATTACATAAGATTGAAAGAATAGCTATTGCGTAGCTTATAGGAAGTTAAATTTGTAGTCTCAACCAAATGTTTAGATGCAAAAATGAAATGAATGTAAAAAATGCTATGGCTTAAATTTCATTTACATCCAGGTAAAATAAGTTTTGACGAGGGGATTTGTGGTCCCCTGGAATCCCCTATTTTTAAAAAAATATATAAATATTAAGACATTTTTATGTTTATACATTCTTTTTATAGATATAAATATTTAAGTAAATGCTCTGTTTATAATAAACAGTGTAAACAACATTTACCGGCCTGAATGTCCGAGAAATGTTCATAGAAAATATTCGTCCTCCGACAGGAATCGAACCTGTATCCTATACGTAACCGTCATATAGCCTGACGTGCCGTTAACCGATTTGGACACAGAGGAGCGTTCGGTTAGCAATGTCGAATTTACTGCCTTTAAACTACAATTTTCCATGATTCTCTCACGTACATTCATATCTGCTAATGGCGTATACAA
>OZ038500.1:93585128-93615128 GCA_964036315.1 Acanthosepion esculentum | reverse complement strand
GGGTAGTCTATTTTGGCGGTTACTTTTATATATCATTATATATATATATATATATATATATATATATATATATATATAATTGTATATTTAGGCAACAATCCTTCTTTTATGCAAGTTTCATTAAAAACGACAGACAAGGTACTACAGTTAAGTTTTTTATTTAATTTTTCTTGTGTACGAACAAGAACGCAGTTCCTTATGAGCTCAAATGCCCCTTAAGGAACTGCGTTCCCAACGAAACCGGACTCATAAATAATTACATCGGTTACACAACCACATGCTTATCCAGACGTCTTACGTTACACCTATCCGATCACAGCTCCATTAGAACCCATTTAAACACACACAAAAATTTACCAGACGATAGATTCATGCTGTCATGAATTCCGTTGGTCATTTTGACAGTTTTTTGTTTCCTGGAAATGGGAGGTGCCTGTGTTATCTTTTAGTTCTTCCGGGAGTTAGTGAATACATATAAATGTATAATACTCACTATATATATATATATATATATATATATATATATATATATATATATATATATATATGTATGTATGTATGCTTTCTGCATTCTGTTGAGGTTTCTTACAGACTCAATGAATTACTTAATTATACTTATCATATCCTCCTAACAATTTCTATCATGTCTATATCATTGTTTGATCCGGCTTCTAATGCTTCAGTTTGAGTGGCTTGGTGATAGTAGTCGTGGCTTCGGGGGCACAGTCCTATGGTTACAGAGAACTTCAGTTGAGTTCCACCACGGAATACGCGAGCGAGCAGCGCTATATTTGCTACCTCTTCGTCACCGAGGCCCGTTGGAACAGTTGGTATCACGTTTGCTTGATAACTTAACTGTCAGGGTTTCAATTCTTGGTAGTGGATGCGCACTGCTGATGAGTCCCAAATATAGGACGAAACGGCCGTCCACTGCTTTCTGCATTCTGTTGAGGTTTCTTTCAGACACAATGAATTATTTAATTATAATTATCAAATCTTCCTAACAATTTCTATCATGTGTATATATATATGTGTATGTATCATACTCACTATATATATATATATATATATATATATATATATATATATATATATATATATATATATATATATATATATATATATCCTTTAATAAACATTCCAATTTGTCCTACATATTGTCTTGTTGATATGGCTGATATTTTGGGAATAGGCATTATTTAAGGTCATTTACTTAAGTTTAAATATCATTTAAATCGAAGGGAAAAATTGAAGGTGTTTTGTGTTTACTCCCACCTACGGGAGCTCCTTTGATCAAAATAATACTTACATATACATAAAATATTACATATGCTCTCATTTAACCCACCGTACAGCAAAAACGTAAAAACAAACGTAGGAAAATATTCTGCAAACTTTTACACAAACACTTTCCGGATTCAAGCACCCTACACAAAATATTCAACAAAACACAGTATAAATCAGCTACAGTTGCACCGAGAACATGGCACAAATAATAAAAAAGCACAACAGGAAAATTATTAACAAACCACACGAACAAATTAAACCCACGTGCACCTGCAGAATAAAAAACGAATGTCCCTTAAACGGTAATTGTTTACAAAACAACGTAATCTACCAAGCCACGATAAAATCACCAGATAATGAAGAAAAAGTATACATAGGAGTAACTGAAGGACCCTGGAAACAAAGAAATTATGTACACAAAACATCTTTCACAAATAGTAAATATGCGAACAGCACAATGCTTTCTAAGTATATCTGGGAAATAAAAAAAAAAGCACACCACACCAAAAATATCTTGGAAAATAAGGAAAAATTCATCAGCATACAACAACCTACCAAAAACTTGGAAACTTTGCTTGGAGGAAAAAATAGCTATAATTACTTTCCCAGACCAAAATAAATTATTAAATAAAAGATCCGAGTTAATCTCAAAATGCAGACATGAAAACAAATTTTTACTACGTAACTTAAAAATCGAAAACTGAAAAAATAAATAAATACATAAACAAACAAAATGACAATAAAATAAGCAAAATAAATTAATCCAAACAAATTACGAACTCACACTTGTTAGAATAGACGAAATAAAATAAAAAATAAGGAACAAAATCAATAAATAAAGTAAATAATAAACAAAATATTAGACTATAAAAATCAAAACAAAAAATCGGACGAAAAATAGCTATAACTGTTATATAACTATAAAAAAATGAATAAAAATAATATGCTGCGTTATTTCAAAATCGAAAACCAAAAGGATAAAATATACAGTGTAATAAATAAATAACGACAAGTATAATAAATTGAATAAATTGATCTAAATACATCCAAATAAATTGATCTAAATACATCCAAATATATAAATAAATTAACAACCGATACCGAAAAACTAGCCGTTTATAAAAAACAAATAAAGATAATCAATCCAAATAAATAAATTAAAAACTGTTCCCGCCAAAAAATAATAGTCAGAACAAACCACAACAATCAACCCCAAAATTCAACGAATAGCTTTATCTTCCGAAACAAAAACAAAACTGTTAAATAAGCTTTATAAACAAATTTTTATTACGTTAATAAAAACACCGATCAAAATAAAAATAATAAATAATTAATATATAAGATAAAAAATAAAAACAAAAATGAATAAAAATAAGCAAAATAATTTGACCCAAATAAATAAATAAACGACTTTCAGTAAAATAGCCGCCATAATAGAGCACCCACAATAAGCTATATGAACAAATTTTTACTACGTTAATAAAAACACCGATCAAAATAAATAAAAAATAAATAAATAAATATAAAGGATAATAAACAAAATAAAATTAAATAAAAACGAGCAAAATAAATGATACAAATAAATAAATAAACAAATAAATGACTTCCGTTAAAACACCTGCCAGAAATGACTGCCGACAATGCACCACTGACCCGTATATATAAATAGCCGAGAGAAATAACAGCACTCGTGGCCCGAGATCAACAGCGGGTGGGGATAGTCTGTTTCATACTAGATTGCATCTAGTATGAAACAGACTGTCGCCTCTAAGTGTTGACTTCTATTTTCACTTTTATATTTACACACGCTCTGTCTCTGATATTGAGCACTTTATCCCATAAATATAGCACACTTTAAGACTATATTTCTTCATATATATAAATATATATATATATATATATATATATATATATATATATATATATATACGCATAAGTGTGTGTGTGTGTGTTTTCGTGTCTGTGTGGCAGAAACCTGGCAAAATATGGCCTCCAAGTATGAAACAAACTGTCGCCACTCGGTGTTGACTTCAGTGTCCAATTTTGTATTTACAAACGCTGTATAAATCACTGATAACATTTACCGATCCATTACACATATTTCAAAAATATATTTCATCATATATATATATATATATATGTTTAACATTGAAGTCAACACACAGAGGCGTCAGGCTGTTTCATGCTAGACGCAATCATTATATATATATATATATACATATATATATATATATATATAATTTATATATTTATATATATATATATATATATATATATATATACAGAAATATAGTTTTAAAGTGTGCTATATTTATGGGGTAAAGTGCTCAATATCAGAGATAGAGCGTGTGTAAATATAAAAGTGGACATGGAAGTCAGCACTTAGAGGCGACAGTCTGTTTCATGCTAGTGCAATCGTCAGGCGACTCTATATATATATATACACACACGACGCCATGCATCGTTGATTTCTATGTGCACATGGATTTATCTAAATTCCCTATCGCCGATATTGATAAATCTTTCTCTATCAATATAAAAAAGTATATATATATATATATATATATATATATATATATATATATATATATATATATATATATATATTGCATGAAGCTTGCGTTCAAACATGAAACAGATTATCCCCACCCGCTGTTGAACTCGGTGTGAACCTTCTCTTATATAATATATATATATATATATATATATATATATATATATATATATATATATATATATATATATATATATATATATATACATATATATATATACATATATATATATATATATACTTTTTTATATTGATAGAGAAAGATTTATCAATATCGGCGATAGGGAATTTAGATAAATCCATGTGCACATAGAAATCAACGATGCATAGCGTCGTGTGTGTATATATATATATATATATATATATACATATATATATATATATATGTGTGTGTGTGTGTGTGTTTTGAGCGTGCGTCCGTGTGTATGCCTGTGTTCACATTCGTGTGTGTGCGTATGCTTATGTATCTATATAAAGTCATTTCAACGTTATATCTGAGTGTCTGAACTTGTTTGAGGAGTCGCCTTGTTTTTATATAATGTGAAGTTCTTCGACCGATGCGAAAATCTTAATGATATAAAATGCGCCCTTGCAGGGTTCGTATGTGAGCCCTATCTTTGTAGGTTCAAATCATACCTTTTTTTTATTTAGGCGGGTTTTTTCAGTTTTAAGAAATTGAATAAATGGAAAACACCTTGGAGAAAGAAGTACAAACGATATATTAAGAATTCACACGAATACACTCATTCATACGTCTTTGTTTCGTTTCTGGATCTGATGAAAGCCAGAAATGTCATCTAGTTTTTCCATTTGACATACTTCTTCAAAACTTTGTCGGGGTTCTATCTTATTTTATGCACGCACTCACACACACGCCTGCACACACACACACGCACGCACACAAACACACTTATATATATATATATATATATATATATATATATATATATATATATATATATATATATATATATATGTGTATATATATATATAATATCACTTGATAATTAGTAGGGATAATTCCAAGGAGGATATAAATCCAAAGAGAGCTCAATGTAAAAACTGAGCAAATATAATAATGAAAGCAGAGTCTTTAGAAATCCATTTACGTGGTCATTTATTTCATGGGGTCAGGCGACCATCTCTTCAGACCAAACTTTTGCAAATATAAATGGAATTTAAGTTTATCCAGGCACAACTAAAAAATAAAAAAAATAAAAAGAGAAAAGGTGTAGAAGAGAAAGAAAATAGGAAAGGAAAAAATAATTGGACGAAAAACATCGGCAAATGATACAGTTTTCGTATTGTCTATCACCTTTATACATAATAACTTTTTCTATAGGTTAATGGTTAATAAATATTTATATATATATATATATATATATATATATATATATATATATATATATATATATATATATATATATATATATAACTGAAATGAAGGTGTTAAGCTTAATATTACTAGACATTAAAATACTAAAGCAAAGAATAAAAAGCGAAGCAACCGGTTTCGTTACCGCCCTTCAGGCTTCGTACGGTTATTTAAATGTAATTAAAAAACAGAGAATATGCAATGAAAAAGGAAATAAGTGTGAGGGGGAAAAAAATTGGAGCTAGAGGTAAATGACAGCAAGCCCCAACAGACACTCACGCTGTTTACATTTGCCTCTAGCTCCTATTTTTCCCCTCACACTCATTTCCTTTTTGATTGCATATTCCCTGTTTTTTAATTACATTAAAATCTCCCGTACGAAGCCTGAAGAGCGGGAACGAAACCGGTTACTTCGCTTTTTATTCTTTGCTTTAGTATTTTAATATGTCTAGTAATATTAAGCTTAACACCTTCATTTCAGTTATTTATATTATATATATATATATATATATATATATATATATATATATATATATATATATATATATATATATATATATATATATATATAAAACTAAAAGGTTAATGGTCAGAGTTGATCAATACACATCTGAAAAAAACAAGAGTAAAAATAATATGTAGAACTTTTAACTTTAAAAATCAGGAGGTCAGTTAAATCTGCTACAAGGTCTGAGGACAAGAGAAGTTGGTATAAAATGACAATTGGAAAAAACTCTTAGTTTTATACCGACGCTTTCATGGCAAAAATGAAATCGAAAAGTTTTTGTTGTTATAGTTACATTAAAAATCCAATTTTAGCTGCGGTGGATTGTGATCGAACTGATGTTGTGGTTTCCTTTTATTCAAACTTGTTTGTGTACACACACACAAACACACACATAAATCTTTTAATAAATATTCCAATTTGTCATATATGTTTTCTCATATATATATATATATATATATATATATATATATATATATATATATATATAGATAGATAGATAGATAGATAGATATCGATATATATATATATATGTATATAAAGAAATATAGTCATAAAGTGTGCTATATTTATGGGATAAAGTGCTCAATATCAGAGATAGAGCGTGTGTAAATATAAAGGTGAACATAGAAGTCAACACTAGCATGAAACAGACTGTCGCCTCTATGTGTTGACTTCTATGTTCACCTTTATATATATGTATATATATATATATAGATAGATATCGATATATATATATATATATATATATATATATATATATATATATATATATATAGATAGATAGATAGATAGATATCGATATATATATATATATATATATAGATAGATAGATATCGATATATATATATATATATATATAGATAGATAGATAGATAGATACTCCATTAACTAGTCTCTTGTTTTGAGTTGTCGGAAACCTTATCATATCCATTGCATGAGTGACAAGCAATTCGTGCCACAGAGATTGCCTGTAAATGTTTTCAACTGGTTCATAAATCATCTCATTTTCACGGCACTGACGTTTCATTTTAACATTTCACACTTGACTCAGTCCTCTCATCCCGCGGATCTATCGAGGAAGGTCACAATGCCAGAATATGCTTCTGTGTGCGTCAGGTCGAGTGGGTAGATGACAAAGATATAATTCTCTGCTCACGCTCACAAGTTATTAAAACTCCGCAACTATATCGAAAGAGCAATCATGGCTTTACCCACCTTCGTTTCATCTGTAGTTCTTAGTAAGTCTTTTCTTTTTTTGTTTTCTTTCCTAACATCTTTTCGGCTAAACTCTTACACAAGCTCGTTAGGTCATTCATTAGCTTCTTTCTTCTGTCGCTTTTGCTTTCAATATGTCTTGGGAGTGTCAAATTTTCCAAACCTACCTTCTTTATTATCTACCCGAGAAATTTAAATTGTTTCTTTCTTTCTATTCCATTTATAAGTATCCTTTTTCTCTCATTTTTTTCCCTAAAATATATTCGTTAATCTCATGTTCAGTCCATGATATTCTCAGCAACCTTCTGTTGCCTCAAGTCTCTTCTACCTCTGAGATGAAATGGTCCAGCGTTAACTGCTATATAGGAGGACCGATATTACATTCTACTCTCTGACAAGGAATATCGTTTCCGCTTTGCCCGTTCTACACAGATGTATATTCCTGAATTTTTATAAACACAACAAAAATGAAGACAACAGTCCGAAAATAAATAGCGTTATTATTATAAAATTGTTTCATGAGATGTTATACTGGTTGAAAAATAAACTTTACTGAGCAATTCCACCTGTTCTAACCATTAAGCTATTACTCGAGGAAACATTTTGGTCTTATTGATACTTGAAGTAAAATACACTAACTTTCAGTTTGATCGATCCAAAAATAAATGTCGATCCTCTATCGATTAGTGAAAACGGAATTGCCTATTTCATCTGCCATTAACATTCTTTTTGTGTTCGCCGCCTACGAACAACATCGAGATTGCTACTGTTTGGTTGCCTTGATGAACATTCTGATTGTAACAAGGTTAATTTATGAGCTACACTATTCAGCAGTTTAATAAAAAAAAATCATTCAAGCCAAAAGTACACATTTGTGTGATAGTTATTTCTTACATTCAATTTACCCGTTCTTTCGTTGTCATGCAAAATATAACATTTAGTCCAGAATTATTAATAAAACGAACATTCTTTCGATTCGTTGTTATTAATGGAGTCGAAAACAATTTTGTTTAAAATCAATTCTCATGAAAAGCATTCATTCCAAATTCTAATTTCACTAAAATTACATACAAATGATCATATTTTTATATAACATTCAAACTCTGACTCTGAAGCAACGAAAAGCTATCATGACACCCATGAGGTTAAGATGATTTTATAGATGATTTTAAACAAGTGAATTCTTTCTAATAGTACCAACTGAGACAATTCTTGTTGCTTCCATTAGATGTTTTACGGCTAACATTTCAGCCGATCTATTCTACAGCCTTTATTAGATGAAAAATCAGTAAGAAAAAAAAACCCGAAGGCCCTTGTCTAAAAAAAGTTATTCTTTTTGTATGCGGGTGCCTCATCGTCACGTGGGAGGTTAAGTTTCTGTTACCTCTGCTGTGGCCAGGTATTAGAATCACGATTCAAGTCACTTTTTTGATTACTTCAACTAATCGTTTTCATATCTGGTCACAGCAGAAAGTAACAACATCTTATCAAGAGAGATTAACTAAAACTGAGACAGGGCACGTGGAATTAGAACAATTACCCACCCCTTGGACTAAATAAAGTGTTCGGTTCGAAATTTCAAGAAATATCACCTGAAGTAGACCGGAGCGCACAATTGTCGTGAATATGCCTACAATGACCAGGACAACTGTTCGAACAATATAAATAGTGTAAATAATTCCAATATCTCATCTCAGAAATATAGACAAATCATGAAGAAATCCAGAGCGTACAACGACCGAAACGTCGTGAATATGGCAATGAAGATGAGGGCAACAGTCCGAATAATGTAAAAAATATAAATAACTTATCTCAGAATTATAAACAGATGTCGAACGTTAAATTTTTATAGGTAAGAAAGAAAGAAAGTTAAGTATATACCTGGCCACAGTTGTAGGAACAAATACTTGGTGAGTTAAGTTATCAAGGGGGTTAACTAAAAGTGAGATACCCCAAAGGCATGGCACGTGGAATTAGAATAATCATCCCCCGTGGACTAAATATAGGGTTCGGTTGGAATTTCCAACGTATATCACTTGAAGAAGGCCGTAGGATACAACGGCTGAAATTTCGTGAATATGTCAATAAAGTTTAAGTCCGAATGATATAAATAGTGTAAATAGTTATAATACCTCATCTCAGAAATAGAGTCAGATGGTAGACATTCTGTTGAGACTTTGTTGAACATTGTAAAACACAGAGTCTTTTCTTTTCTTTTTCTTATCTTTTATCGCGCGATTCTCTAAGTGTTGAAAATATTGGAAGAGTTCCGTCAATCATTTTGTTTATTTAATAATAATAATAATAATAATAATAATAATAATAATAATAATAATAATAATAATGATAGAAAAGTATTTAACTGTTTCTCGGAGCTGAATGTAGTTATGTCTTATGATGAGAGTAAGAAATGCAAGTGGCCTGACGATATGTTATTTTTGTATACAGAAATTTTATCGAAGGCTTATTTTTCTTTGTTATCAGGACGGATATTTGACTTGTATTTTAAATGTGTATCGACCAATAAATTATTTTTGCCTAGAACTGTATAAGTAAGCTCACATTTCTTCTTCTTCTTCTTCGATCTCTCACTCCTTCTCTCTCATTCTTTCTCTCTCTCTCTTTCTCAATTTTACTCACTCACTCTCTCAATGTCTCTCAAAGAATTTCGAATTACTGTATTATCTTCTCTTAGCTATTTACAATTATTGCCCGTTAAAAGTTTATCTCTCTCTCTCTCTCTCTCTCTTTCTATCAATTTTTCTCAATGTCTCTCTCAATTTCGCTTATTCTCTCTAAGTCTCTCTCACTATCTGCCAATCTTTCTCGCTCTCTTTCTACCTCCCCCCTCTCTCTCTCTCTCTCTCTCTCAAAGAATTTCGAATTACTGAATTCGTTCCTATTTCTACGTCATTTTCAAATATTGTCTGTAAAAAAGTCCCTATTCTACTATGGGATTTGAACGCAGAATTTACATCAATGTCAAACTTTGGCTGATGAATGGAACAGAATCCAGAAAAATACACCAACATAATACAAACCATACAGTTCTTTGTTTTCAATTGTATCGTGTCCATCATATGACCCAGTATATTTTTACTGCTGTTGCGACCTAGAAAGTGTTACTGAATTAGGAATAACCAAAACGGAAGTTAAAAATGAAATAATAATCTCTATAACATCAACAAAATACAATACTCGCCAGCAGCTTGAAGTAGGTAAACCACTGCTAGTGGTGGACTACTTAGCATATTATCCCCCCACTTACAATAATGTCCAACACATTTATAAGGATTGTGACATATCCATTAGTGTTCATATGCACAGTATATTACAAAATAAAATCCCTTTCCATTGCATTTTTATACTGTTGTAACCTAGAAAAGTTTACTGAATGAGGAATAACCAGAACGGGTTTGAAAATGAAATGGTAATCTTTATAACATCAACAAAATACAATACTCGCCAGCGGCTTGAAGCAGGTAAACCACTGCAAGTGGTGAAATACTTAGCATATTATCCCCGCTTACAATAGTGTCCAATATATTTATGAGGATTGGGGCATATCCATTAGTGTTCATAGGTACGGTATATAACAACCTCAAATCCAAATACATTGACATCTTTCGAAAACTCCAAAAATTATCCCTTCAGTCAAGGAAGATATAATTCGACCATACCAACTCTATAAATAAACTTGCTAATTTTTACTGTTTTATTTATGTTTTCCATCATCTGTAAGGAGTTTGACTGTTATTTTTTTCAAATCTTAGATAAGGGAACAAACTTAGTGACAAGAAAATTTATATGAAATAAATTGGACAATTTCTTCATCTAATGAGTGTGTAAATGATCGCTGTTCTTTTTTTCTATCGGAATGTCCCCTTCATAAAAGAAATGCCTCAATATTTCATCATCATCTTTTTCTATGGGCCGTGTCCATTAGACGATCATGGCACTCCACAATTTCCTGTCCATTGTAGCTATTAATAAATTGTATCTTTTTGTTATCTCTCCGTTCACTCAAGTTCCGTATGTATCTCATACAGTGTCTTCCTCTGTCACTATTGCCTTTAATATGCTCTGTGGGTATCAAATTTTCCGAGACCTCTTTCATCAGTATGTACCCTCGGAATGTCAACTGTCTCTTCCTGATGTTAAGTATAAATGTCCTATTTGTTTCCATTTTCACTAAAACTTTAGTATTGCCAACATGCTCAGGCCATCGCTTACTCGGATTCCTTCCAGAGAACTATATTTCTTTTGCTTCAAATCTCTTCTCAATTTGTGATACGATTGTCCAGTATAAGCTGCTTTGGAAGGCATCTTTTGCAATCCCAACGCGCTTTCGGGTTTCAGTGACGCGCAATCTGTCCTCTGTTAAAAGACTTCCCAGTTATTTAAATTGTTTTACTTGCTTGATTTTGGTATCTTCCATTTGCATATGAGACAGTTCCTTTTGCTAACAAACATGCATCCAATTTCTTGCAATTGATGATTAGTCCTTTCTTCTCGCTTTCCTTCACTAACAACTGTAGGAATTCATTTTGTTTTCTTTCTCTGTCTTTCACCAAAACTGTGTCATCTAAATGAGTAACACCAAAGTGCCAAAACAAACTAATTAAAACCGCCAGAAAGTAAAAGAGAACACAAAGGAGAATTCTACAATATATTCTGAGATAAACGGATGAAAAAGAAAACAGATGGAGGTGTTGGAGTTAGCTCCTCCTTAATTCCCTAATTGTCACTAGGGTCATTCTCCCTATACGATAAATACTGGACGACTTCTCACTTCGTCCTTTTTTCCCTTCAGGCCTCGTGCCACATCCCACCTCGCTTGGAGTTGAGGTAAATCCTCTTTTTCATTTCTTCATTTCAGCGACTACAATGTAAGCTCTCTTAGAATATCTGCGTCTTCCCATTTGTGGAAGACGCCGTAAACATTATACACAAATACAAGTACGTACGAACATTCACCAAAATACGAACATTCACCAACGAACAGACATAAATGTTCACACACACACTGTCATTGTCTGTATCCACTGTAAAATTGTTTTGTTTAATACATATATTTGTTTATATATAAATATGTATATATATATATCGGTCTTGTTTGTTTGTCTTCTTTATCTTCAGGTGGACTCAACTTGAGTCCGATCATTTTCTTGTAGTTGAACCTTTTAAAAATTCTACCAGGAGTTACACACATGTTTCAAATACAACAACACGTAAATACATACCCGGTCGTCTACAGAGGCATAAAGTATGCTTTAAGAAGCATAGGAGGAATAAGAAGAATATAGGAAAAAAAATGAAAGAACGGGGAATGAACACGGGAACAGGAGAAAATACTACGAAGTAATTTAATGTCCAGAATGAATACTGACATGATCGCACAGTAGATCACGATAAAAAAATTTAGGAGTATTAAAAAATGAATAATTTTGGTGAGCCACATATCAGGAAAACAAGACAGTTTTTATCCCTGTCCGAATCTAATTTTAAACCATTCCCACAAGATGGAGTAGCGGTCCAGCAATTATTGGCCAATATTCATTGTCCTCGGCAAGGTTTTAAAATCAGAATCGATATTGGAGATTGATATTTTTTCAGCTGAAAAGAAAAGAGAAGCAGAATTGGCAAATAGGAAAGAAATTGCAATGCAAAAATTAACATAGGAAAATAAATGATTGAGAAAAGCGAATACGGCCAATAGATAGATATAGATATTTGTAATGATAGATAGTTAGATAGATAGATATGAACACACTCAGAAAGATAGACACGAATAGACAGTGAGATACGAATAGACTGATATAGATAGCGTGAGAGATACAAATAGATTGACACAGATAGATACAGTGAGAGATACGGATAGATAGATAGATAGATAGATAGATAGATAGATTGACATAAATATGTACGATGATCCTCTCGCTCAATTGCGCCACATGTAATAATCAAAGGAGGGTTCAGTCTGGGGAGTTAGTTGCCCAGATATAAGTGGTGATGTGGCTGTAGAAATTGTCTGACAACCATGACTCGGGTTAACTGCTTGTTTGGCATAAGTGCAGAGTCCTGCTGCTAGCCATAGGAGTTGCTATGACTCAAATATCCAGCAGCTACCCTCTTGACCAAGTGCAACATTACCTCGTGAAAGGATTTGAATTAAGCCTCCATCTGAGTCCCGCAACAACAAATTCGGGAATATTAGAACGATACTGTGAGTTTTCCAAGCTGTAATCTGTAATACTGTTCTTTTTACATTGTAATCACCATTACATTCATCCAACTCTTTCCGAATCCACTGCACTGTCCTCAGATTGACACCCAAACACTCTGAAATATTTGTAATGGAGCTTCCAGCGTGAATGCCCTGCAGTACAGCATGCCTTTTTTTGAAATTTCTGGCGGAGTTAATTGCGCAATGGGCTCTTTTTATCATGATCCTGTTCAACTGATACTAAATACTGTGCAGTCGATAAAATAAAAAAACAAACAACGCACATGCGCGAAATTAAAGATATAATATAGCGATAATTTATCCATCGTAACCTGTGTATATACATGTATGTATATATATATATATATATATATATATATATATATATATATATATATATTAATGCATGTTTCATTAAATCAAGTAGACAAGTTTTGTCTATTTATTTTAAGTTAGTTCCTTTCGTATTGTCTGATAAGCTTAATCACATTATCGTTGAAAGACGAAAGGAAAACACCATATTTATACATGTTCGAATCCAATCTAAGCTTTCGGCTTACATAAGCCATTACCAAAGATGACAATTTTAATAAATCAAACAACACATATACGAAACCACAATAATGGCCCGCCCTTGCTGTTTGAATAAGCTCAAAGTAACAACAAACTCGTATTTACGAGACAAGGAAACGAAAATCGCGTCGCAGCTCGTGACTTCACATATATATATATATATATATGTGCGTGTGTATGTGTATGTATAATATATATACGTGAGAGCCCATGACACACGTCAGTGTATGTATATATATATATATATATATATATATATATATATATATATAAACATATTTAAATGTGTGTGTATATATATATATATATATATATATATATATATAAAGAAGAAATATAGTCTTAAAGTGTGCTATATTTATGGGATAAAGTGCTCAATATCAGAGATAGAGCGTGTGTAAATATAAAAGTGGACATGGAAGTCAGCACTTAGAGGCGACAGTCTCTTTCATGCTAGTGCAATCGTCAGGCGATTGCACTAGCATGAAACAGACTGTCGCCTCTAAGTACTGACTTCTATGTCCACTTTTATATTATATATATATATATATATATATATATATATATATATATATATATATATATATTATATATTTAAATGTGTGTGTAAATATATATATATTATATATTTAAATGTGTGTGTGTATATATATATATATATTATACATATATTTATGCGTATATATATTTATATAGATATGTGTGTGTGCGTGCGTGTTTGTGTGTGTATATGTGTTTCCAATGCAACAAATTGGCTTTAAAAATAATGGAGTAGGGGGAAATCTATAAATAATATAATTAATTTCAATATGGTAATAATATAAACATCATTTTAAATACACGACTTGAATTGTACAGGTTCAATCTAGGAACATTACATGTCAGTTTATAAAGATTGTTATTTGTAAATATGTAATGTTTTTGTTATATCCAAATTTATATGTGGTAATTTTATTTTATTATTTGTCTTTTAGCAGTTTTAAGCGTGATGTACCTCTTAAGACGTTTTGTCTTCCATTCGCATTTGTTTATTTTGTTTTTTAAATGGTTATAAGTATATATTTTTTTTACTTTCATAATTTAGCCAATTTACACGATTATTTCGCATTTCGTACATTTTAATCGCCATTATGATGGCATGTACATTGTTTATTTAAATAATCCTTTTTCTCAATCATCGCTTTATGTCGTTCGTATATTGTTATAATTTTTATTTATCTTTTATTTATTGATTTAAATTATTTTTAATCGGTTTTGATTATGATATATAAGAAGCTTCGTCTTTTTTTCACATTTTATTACTCTTATTTTTCTCTTGAAGGTTATAGGATTATATATAGGCAGATACTTCCACTAATTTCTTCGTAAATTGACTTATTTTAAGAGTATTTTGTAGTTTATTGTATGCTAACCGACTCCAATAATTTGTAAATAGAGTATTTTTAATCAATTTTAGTGAATACTTTATCTTTTACATTATTTGTATACAATTAAAACACACGGCATGTTTATGGACAATCATTTGAAAGTTGAGAAAACGTCCATTTAGAAGTTAGTATTTAGAGCCTGTATTAATGTTAAGAATCAGTTTAAATGATTAACATGTAACAGTGGGGTTGAGTTTAATTCCCCCCCCCAACTAAAAATAAAAACAAAACCATAAATATTTAGATTTAAGCATCGAACCATACCTAGGAAATAAAAAAGGCCTAATCGATGTTAATCAAGATAGCCAGCCTGAATGCGAAGGGCTTGAGGAATCGGAATAAGCCAGCCCACCTGCTCCGGTATCTCTTGTCTTTCGGTGTGAATGTCGCCGCGATCGAAGAGACCCACTTTGTTTGCAGTTCCGATGCGTGTGTGCTGCCTAACGACTGTCGTCTATTCAGCATATGGGGACCGGTTTGCCAGAGGAGTTTCTTTGCTGGTGAAGCGTACTCTTGATGCGAAGGTGGACCTTGTGCATAACGATGCCGAGGGCCCGGTTGATCGTGGCCGATATTTGCCGTGAAAAGTGGTTCGTTTCCCGACGTAGATTTGTAAGATTGTCACACGTTACACTGGCTAGGCTATTCGGACCACAAACTCATTTGTGCCCGGGTGGCGTTAGACCGTAGGCCTAGAATGGCTGTTTACTGGAAGTTCAATCTGTCCTTCCTGGACAGGGGGGACCTCCAGGAGCAGCTAGCTTAGTGCCAGCGGGACCTGAGGGGTGTCGGTTATCGGGAATAAGTGGTAGGATAGACTTAAGTGTAGGATTGGTTCTTTCACCTCGGAATTGCGCAAGGAAGAGATCCGTCGAAGTTCCGATCGTTGCATTCGTGAGCTCAAATCCACGGAGGGACATACTCTTCGGGCCACTGACGACATGTGCGAGGCGTTTCGGCGGCATACGAGAGCCGGTTTACCAAGGAACCTGGTCTCCGTGAGGAGGAGTTTCACAGCTATTTGGCTGTCTTTCCTCGGCTTTCGCCGACTGAAGCGGCTAACTGCGAGGGAGAGATCACGGAGGGTGAAGTCTATGCAGCATTGAAGCAGGTCAGCAGTGCCAAATCGCGCGGTCTGGAATGTTTGCCCTATGAATTGTACTTGAGGCTGTCGCACATCTTTGTCCCGATTTTGACTGTGGTCAACAACTGGTCACGGCCGGGGTCCATCCCCGACCGGATTTACAGAGGTGTGATCACGCTGTTGAAAAAGGGCAACGGTGTTTGGCGGGATTTAGATGATTATAGGCCCATAACTCTGTTTAGCAGAGTTATGGGCCTATAATCATGGGGACACTGAGTTAAAGATTTTGGCCAAGATCCTGCAGTAGCGTTTGCAGTCAGTTGCCGAGTCTCTGCTGGGTCTTGAGCAGCCTTGTTCTGTGTGGGGCCGAACAATTCAGAACAACCTGCATCTGATCCGTACGATCATAGAGGGTGTATAAGATGACGATGAGGCCGCGCTGATCAATTTAGATCAGTCCAAGGCATTTGATAGGGTTGACCATCGTTACCTTGCGGCTGTCCTGCAGGCCGCCGGATTCGAACCCGACTTCTGTCGCTGGATTAGCCTCCTGTATCGCTTCCCCAGTTCCACCATCTGCTTTCGTGTCGTCCCGCAGCGATATTGGGGCAGTAATGAAGGCGCTTGATCGGTACGAAAATGTGACGGGGGCCAAAATAAATCGCGACAAGTCGTCCGGCTTGCAGCTAGGTGTCTGGAAGAGAGTCGATCTTCCGGGCCGCTTCGGTTGGACGGAGGGGGCTGTCCACATTCTTGGAGTGTGGATTGGACACGACCTCCAGCTGGATAAAAATTGGTCTGAAGTACGAGCAAAGGTCGACGCTGCTGGTCACACTTGGCGTCGGGTAGGTTGTGCGTTTAAGGCAGGTCGGAGGCGTGTGTTTTCCCTCTTGTTCATTATCGATTGTCCGTAATTCGTCTCTGTAAAGACCATCGGAAGCCGTTAGAGCGCTCCCTATCCTACATTTTATGAAGGGGACGCGGGAATCGGGTCGAAAGACGAATCTGTGAACAACGTCCGTGTCCTGGGGGGGCTAGGAATGCCACACTTGGTGAGCCACAAACTCGCCTCGATGTTGGCTTTCCTACGCCGTGCATTAACAGGTGATTCGATTATGCGGGGGATTGTTAGGGAGGCGTTCCCTCCCCTTACTATCAATCCCCCATCTCGCCGGTTGATCGCCATCGTAAACCCCGGAATCAATCGGATTTCCTTCGAGAGTGTCGGTCGGCCTTGTTGCCTGTTCCTCGGTCCAGTGACCTTTCACCGCCTAGGAAGGTCTTCTATCGTCTTCTAGTGGAGGGGGTCGCAAAGGATTCTCTACGTGGTCAGCTCAACGTGTCGGAGGATGAGTTTTGCTCTTACTGGTCTTGGGCGCCAGCGGCGGATTACCTCAGTAACCCTGAGTTTTCGCCTACCTGGCGATTGGCTCGGAATCGGCTGACTCTCAATGACAAGGCCTTCATATGAGGCTTCATGGATTTGCCAGATTGTGAATGGTGTGGCCTTGGTTTAGAAGAAACGGCTTCGGACGCCTTCTACCATTGTCCTCGGGTCAGCCCCTTATGGGACCATGTCGGCGAGTTGACGGCTCGTCTCGCTCCCGAAAACCTTGTGCCCATTGATCGCGCATACGCGTGTGACAATGTGTCGCCCCCGTATTCCGGGGTGAAAGGAATGGTGTTTCTGAACTGATAGAAAATACTTGCATTCGACAGTCTTCAGCGAAAGGTGGGTGACTGAGGCGAGCTTGGTTCGTTTGAACGGGGCTAGCCTTGATTTTCTCTTTTAGGTCAGCTATCGGGGCGGTTTCCTGTGGAGCCCTTCCCTTGGTTAGGTCAGACAAGCTTTGTGTACCTAGTTAATGTGAGTAAGTGTTGTTCCCGCCCTGTTCCCGGCCACTTCTTTGGTTATGATCCATGTTGAGATTCTCAATCTCCCCAGTTTGTTTTAGCCCCTTTTTTAACTCGTCTGGGCCCTACTAACATCAGTTATATTTAATTTTATTTGTGTTAATATTTTAGTTTCTTATTGGTTTCATCTCCTTCCCCTCTCACTTTTCATCATAGATTTTTATATATATTTTAGTATCATTAATTTTTTATGGCATGGGGCGCATTTTGTAGCTTCCCTTTGAGAGGATGGTGTATAGAGGATTGATTGGGGATGGACGAGTTTTTGTGCTGAATGGGCAAATTGTAATGAGTGAATGGGTCGTAAATCGTATTAGCTAGGTATAGGATCGTTAGTGAAGACCAGCCTCAACCCT
The DNA here is from genome assembly GCA_964036315.1 of Acanthosepion esculentum. Lineage (NCBI taxonomy): Eukaryota > Metazoa > Mollusca > Cephalopoda > Sepiida > Sepiidae > Acanthosepion > Acanthosepion esculentum. The sequence continues at coordinate 93,596,609 of OZ038500.1, read as the reverse complement.
CCCCCTTTTCGGCCTTGTGCAAGAATTGTATTTATTACAATAAATACCGTCGAGCTGCGATCTGCGAAACTAGTTGCTTTCTGATAGCAGCACGCACACAACTATACTGACTTCCGACGACCGTGCGCATAACTATTACTTCCTTGCTTGTTGTACTGCTTTCTACAATAACCCTGTTACTATTTATCCGACATGTTTGTTCATTCCATCTTCCTCTTAGCACGGAATATAACAGGTCTAAAAATTGGTAACGTATTCTCCTTCAAATGGAACTTGGTGTTAGTTTTTTTGCATCTTCCTAAGCCTTCAGAAAAAAACTTCTGGAAATTGATTTTCAATCCTTTGTTTAGACTTTCAGAGTTTCTAGAAAAGCAATCCCCTCTATTAGAAAAAGAGCCCATGGGCAATCCCATAAATTGAACAGTTGCATACAATCTCTTCAAATAAATTCTTTACATCACGAATGATTTAGTCTTCACCGTTTTCCCATAAAACGATACTTCCCGCTTTCAATAGATAAAAGATAAAGATAGATAGATCAGAGATAAAAGCCTTCGTCGAAGAACAGCGCTGAGTGGGGAAAGTTTGAATTTAACTTTAATGGGATGCTAAAAATGAATCGAAAAAGAAAACCCAGAAGAATATTTAGCAACAATAAAGTGAGTTACGCTTCCGAAAGTTTTGGCTGCAAGGAAACGAAACAAAATACCGGAAACTAGATATAAAATCGGAAGGAGAACGAAATTAAATCTCAGTGGAAATAATTGAAAGTTCTAAAGGAAAGATTTCAAAATCCAGTTCCGATAAAAAAAAAATACCAAACATAGTGATGAATTAAGAGGAAAGTTAAATAGAATCCAAGGAGCTGAAAGAAACAAAGATTTGAAAAACATGTAAGCAAAGGACAAAGTTTTTCTCAGACACTTTCGGCTACTGTAGAAGCCAGCTTGCTGAAAACCTGTTGTGGAGTTATTTCCTTAGTGGAAACTGTATTCGGACTAAATGCGTCCTAAATAGGTTAAACGTAGAGAAACGTTAGGAACTTGTAATAAAGTGTTACGCAGAGTAATCGAGTTGTGGTCGCTGACTACTTCTTTTCCCTCGACTACTACTGACTCCTACTTATAATAGATGGGAGAGTCTATTATCTAGACAAGGTGTCTTTCACTATAACACAAACACAACAGACAACTATAATAAAACAGTGACGAGATCAACCATTACCTTCCAGAGAATTCTCCAGACCCATCAAAAGGGATACAACTGGATCTTAACGATATTTTAATGAAGCTGAAACCTTCTTCAACAAAAGTTGATAGCAAAGTACCAACGTGGAAGGAGATTCCAGAAATAGTAAAATCTGCTAGATCTGGTTCTGCCCCAAGACCCAGCGGAGTGCCTTACCCAGTATATAAAAAAATGGCCAAATCTCCTTAAACATCTTGGTAATATTATAAAAATAATTTTGAAAAAGAAAACAAGTACCACTTAATTGGAAAAACGTACAGATGCTAGGGGTCCTGAAAAAAACTTCAACCAGTTCAGGAGGTAACGTTTCTTGACGTAGAACATAAGATCTTCTTCAGCATACTAGCAAAACTACTAACAAACTTCTTGACAATTAATAGATACATGGACACCTCAGCAGAAAAAGGCGGGATAGCAATCATACCAGACTGCCTTAAGCACACGAGTGTCGTTTCACAGCAGCCAAGGGAAAGTAAAGAAAATAGGGGCAATCTGGTAAACCTCTCGTTGGACTTAGCAAACGCATATTTCTCTCTACTCCACAAAATAAAATATTTATTATTCTAAGATGTGCAATAATTGTGGAAAGGGAGGTGGGGAAAGGCTGGTCTTTGCTATCTATCCGAGTCAAATAAAATTCCATTCATCCAATACATTTTATCCAATTACCACAAGTACTCATCCATCATCATTCAATTCTGCGTATACCACATATTCACTGGGGACCTACAAAACTCATGATTTATTTTATAAGATATACAATTGTGGCACAAGCCCAAATAGGGGGAATAGTTTGAGTCTGGTCTTCACTATCTATCTTATACCTAGCTAATTACATTCACGAGCCATTCACTCATTACAATTTGCACACTCAGCACAAGAACACATCCGTCACCAATCAATCCTCCATATACCATAATACCGCATCCTCTTAGAGGTAACTACAAAACGCACCCGTAATATAAAAATCTCATTAAATTCATAACGTCTTTTTTCCACAAAAATATATAAAACTTTTAAATCATGAAATGAGGTGGGGGATGAACGCAAAAATACTAACAAAAGATTGTAAAACAAACTAAAAGTAATCGGGTGTTAGTAGGACCAGTCCACTCCACAATATAATAAGGGTAGCACTACAGACACTACCTCCCAGCTAACATTACTGTTGTGAGACCAATACTTCCCTACATCATGGACTCTCCCAGTACTATATTATTATGTGTATCATGCGAGTAGCACCAGTAATGCGCAGCCGCGTTTTGACGAGTTAACGGTGCGAACTCTCTGCCTCTGGGCGGAGAGGAACCCGGACGAGGCTCCGCCGAAGGGCAGAGTCTCGTTCCGGGTAGTTGACCAAACCGATTCTGTTTTTACAGTTTCTACGGGCATTTTTTTGGCCGAGCCTACGGGCTCGGGAATACCCCACTTTAAACCCGGACTTGTGCCACATCTATCCCTCGTGGGGGGGGGACAGTAAATACAGTAATGCGCAGCCGCGTGTTCTGCTGTCGAACTCTCTGTTTGGCAGAGAGAGGAACTCGGACGAGGCTTTGTCGCAGAACAAAGTTTCGTCCAGGGAGGTAGACAGTCCCTAAACTCGTGTATACGGGTTGTAAATGGGCATATTTTTGGCCGAGCTTACGGGCTCGGTAAGCCCACGTTAAACCGGCCTTGTGCCACACTCGCCCCGTGTGTGTGGGGGGAGGTGTTAAATATACCAGTAATGCGTACGATAGCAATATCGGACACCACTGGATAGTAAGCTCTGCTTACACTATTCTTTGTAACCTTTCTGTTTAATATATCTTTTTACCTCTAACCGGTGTTCCGTGTTTTCCTTCCGTGGCCCCTACTTCGGGTCCACATCAATTACATATCTAATCATGGACTATTATACAGAGTTTAGACTAAGAATCAGGACAAATAACTAGTATTCAGATTAGCCCATTATAGAAAAAAGGTATAATAACAGGAAGCATTATTTCTGGCGTACCATTCAATCTTGCTATGAATCCAACAGTAAAAACATCCGGAAAGGAATCCAGAGGCCCATCAACTTTATCTGGCGCCCAACAGCCCCCTCCACATAAGAGCATATATGGACGATCTCTCGGTGACAGCATCAACAGTAACAAACGGCAGATGGCTATTGAGGAGCCTGGAAAAAACAATCCCAATGAGCAAAAACGAAATTCAAACCTGAAAAAATCAAAACCGGTAGCTATTATAAAAGGCAAGTTTGAGAATAGACAGTTTCAAAATAAATGAAACGTCTATTCCAACGTTGAGTGATAAGCCGATTAAAAGCCTCGGAAAATTCACAATGTTTGAGAGATAGCGAAGTAATAAAAACCAAAAAAAAAGCGAATAAAGGACCTGGACACATGGATCACAAAACCAAGCCATTACTACCAAGCCGCTTCAAAAGCTAGATCTAGCAACATACAATTTCATCAAGGATATTGTGGCCATTATTAATCTATGAAGTTATTCTCACGGTAATTACTAAGCTGGAAAGAAAAATAAGCCGTTACCTAAGACGTTGGATGGGAGTGCCAAAATGCCTGAACAGTTTATTTTTATCTCGTAAAATTAACGCTCTGCAACTTCCATTAAAAAAGTTTGGAGGAAGAATTTAAAGTCGTGTGCACAAGAGAATTATTCCAATAAACAGCATCAAAGGACTCGAAAATAGCTTCATTCGGCATCGAGGTGCGAACGGAAAAATGGCGAGTAAAAAAAAAGTTCAGATTGCAAACGAAAGTATAAAATCCCGAACTATGCTAGAACTATATCGAAATGACTGTTTGTTTTTGTTTACTTCCCTAGTGAACAGTACAACAACGTCTCTCAGATGGAAAAACTAGGTAATTCAAACAGATATACGGGTAGACCCAAAAGAGACATGCTTAAAGCTAATAGGAATGAGCCTATAGGGTGAATGTAAAAACTAGGAGGAAATCCGGCAGCGAAAAATATCACGGGCGGTCATGGAGTAGATTTATCAACCGAAACATGTTAACCATCAAATCAGTTTATGCGAACTTGTATAAATGGGACAAGGAAAAAAATCAACTTTTCACCTGAGCAATGGAATGGGTACGTTAAAACCCATTCTGAGTAATTACCCGATAGCAGAAGTGGGAGTTAGTACAGGTGGTACCACGACGAAGTATTCCGTATAATCGCAAATGTATTTGACTTAATGATACGCAATATCAAACCCCGACCAGAAAATATGATAAAATACTTCAACGCAGGATCAAAAGAAAGACCAACACAGAGAACTAGATCCAACCATCAAATAAAATAAAATCACAAGTAGATGACAGTAAACCTAGGGAAACAATTAAAATTCCAAGAACACATATCGAAACATCGCTGAGACTTAACATCAGCATTTTTTCAAATAAAGACAAAATTTTAACAAATGCCTTGGGAAGAAAATATTTCGCAGGAGCATGCGAGGTAACTCGACAAATAACAGGAATTAAAATAAAGATGCCAGAGTAAATACAGGAGGACTTTCTACCAAACATTAGAAATGGGCTGTCGTCAGTTCGCGTTACTGTCAATAAACAGAGCCATATCAGACATGGGAATAAACGGATCTTAAAAAAAACCAAAAGAAAACATAAAAGAAATAATTAAAACAACAGGTGAGGCCTCCATGTGGATCTGGTTTAAGCATAAAAGTGGATGGAAGGTGGAAAAGTAAGAAGAAGGAAGAGGAAAGTGGAAAGACGGAACAAAGGGGAAAAAGTTAGCAAGTAGAAATAAAATAGAAATCCAATCAAGACAATTATTATTATTATTAATAATGGAATGGAGGCCATCTGTGAGAAATCCAAATTAATGGTGAATAGCACAAACAGTAACACCTGTGTCAACATTACCATAAATGGGAATTCACTGGAGGAAGTGTCCAGTTTTAAATACTTAGGAGCAATCTTGTCTAAAGATGGTACCTGCAACTCGGAAATTCGCACATGGATTGATGCAGCTATGGCAGCGACGGTCAAATTGGCAAGAATACGAAGGAGAAAAATCAGCTTTCAAACTAAGTACAGACTGTACAATTCGCTGGTAGCCACAGTTTTCATATATGGATATGAAACGTGGACACGGTTGGCTGCAAGAGAGAGAGAGAGAGAGAGAGAAGGATCCAAGCGTTTGAGAACAAATGCATGAAAAAATTCCTCGGCATCGTCTACTGGGAGCATAAAACCAATGATTTTGTGCGGAAAAGGGTTGAAAGTTTTATGGGCCACCAGTAACTTTTCGGTAGTATCAAACAGAGAAAAAGGGCGTGGTTTGGACATGTTGTGGACCCGATAGCGGTGCAGATCTGGCTTACGAAAATAAGGCCTTGTGCCAGACGCTACACACTACTACCGAATCCACAGACAAAGTAAAAAAAAGGAAAAATATAATATAAAGACGTGCTCTTCCCACCGTACAAACGTACAAAGTGAAAAGAAGTAGACAAGATAAAAATCCGCGCCAAAATTCAAATCCAAGATGGCTATTAGCGGGAACGAGTTCTTCGAGAAGAAAGGTTCAGAAAGTCAGTTGTAATGCATAGTGAACGTACGGCAAGGAAAAAAATACTCACTGCGAGAGTTTATAATTGTGAGTGTATGTAATTCTTTTTAAAGTAACAGGTTCAGAAAGTATGAGTTCGAAAAATGCGAAAAATGCTCGTTCATCAGGTTGGAAGTTTTTTGAAAGTTCCTGGAATTGGGAGCTCGGTAGATGTTAGCTTCTGTCATGAAGGTGACGACCGTGTCGTATGTATTAAGATACCGAGACGAGCCATGAGGTCTAGGCAAGGTTTGCCGAATAAAAATCTCTGCCAGTATCTATGGGTTCACCGGCGAGAGGATAAGGTGAGTCAGCCCGTGCCGATGGTCAGACGACCACGGGGGCGACTAATTTTGAAAAGCCAAATTTGCCGTGACGTCAACGCAAAAGCGCGCGAAAAAAATGAATTCTTCCTCATCTTCGGCTAAGACAACGGTTTACTACTATAACCGGCCGAAAGTGAGAGGAAGGGGTGAAAATGTCGCGCGTGCGTCAAAATGAAGGTGGGGGTAGCGTGAATCCCACAGACACGTTAAAAGACACGACACAGCCTGTGCAGGACCATTATGCAAGGCATCGTTGAAGGTGGACATAGGAGCGGATGCTAACACAACAATACTGGTTAGACAATTTTTTAAAATGGGCAAGTATGACTATACCAGAATTGCTGATGGCTTCCATTAATAGACCGTTGTGGAAGAGATTCAATATGGCTTCTAATTTTGGATTTTTGCTATGATTATAAAATTTTAGTAGATTATAATATTTTCCCATTTCTTGTTTATGGTACTAGCATGAGTGATATAATCTTCATTTGTTTTTTTACAAGATTTAGGCATTGAACATCGGTCGGTGAAAATGTTATTTAACAAAATAATAGTTTCTTCAAACAATTCACCCGATATTTTCATCAGGATATAATCCACGTATTTTTCGTGTTCCATACTTTCTTAGTAATAGGCCCACTTTTTTCTCACCCAAAAAGCTTATACAATCTTTTTATAGACTTCATCACAGCATCTGTAGCATGCCGCAAATGTAACCTCTTCAGAGTTATATTGAAATTTGCCAACTGCATTTAATACTGAAACTTGTTAGTAAAAAATAGACGTGTTTTCGTTACTTATACTCTTCAGAAAAAGTTCTAGTATTTTTTGCTCTTGTTCCTGTTGTCTCGAAAATGTTTCCTGGAATTGTTGTTGCCTTTCTTGTTGATTTTAAATCCTCCATTTTTAATTGTTTGACTTGAAAATCTTCTTCCAATGTATATTTCAGAAATGTTAATGTTCCGTTGTTTCTGGCGTAATTTTTTTTTATTTGACGTACTGATTTCACAAGTTGAAAAAACGAATCTTTGTCCAACACTGCTATAATAAATAGTGAATCACCCTCGTCGCCAAGTGTTGTAATGTGGGATATGTCAAGACACAACACTTAACTCGGCAGTGTCAATCTAGATAGACAAGTCATTGCAATTGTATTATCCTCCTTTTGACAATTACCCAGGACTACTTATCATGAATGGATCAGTCCATTCATAATAATAAGGAGGGTGCCTGGCTTTTAACACAACAGTCTGTTCTTAGAATACAAAGCTATGTCTTGACGGGGTCGGCAAATCGTAGTAATTTGAAATCAGCCAAAATTTACACTAAATTTCAAGAGACCATAATTCTTGAAATCAACGTTTAAAGAAGCTGAATTTATAGGGTTTTTAGTATATCATAGGTGGGTACAATATAATAAGATTTCATCAGAAAGGGAATATCCGGAAATTTGCTTCAGCTGATAAGAAATTACATGTTTACGTGGCGCCCCTGCCACTCGAAAGAGTTACGAGGCTCGTAATAGTGATGTGCATACATGTATATATATATATATATATATATATATATATATATATATATATATATATATAGTCATCACAGCTCCTCAGTGTGGCTAGATTGATCCAGCCGGGATCGAAACCCGATTGATTTGACATCAGTAACATATCTTATCCATAAACCAGCGTCAGAAAGGAAGGGGATTTTAACGTTTTTTTCTCTATACGAAATACGCCAAGGCTAGGAGAACTCAATTCATACTAGTAGAGTAATATATATATATATATATATATATATATATATATATATATATATATATATATATATATATATATATATATATATATATATATATATATTATTAATATTACTCACTCTTGATTAAACTGTGTGTACCTTGTCTATCGGTCTATGTACTCTATAAATCTTGATTGAAAAAATATGCGTTGTTCGGCACAAAAGGGCAAAGAGAACTAAAATGTGACCGGGCGGTCTAAGTACACGAAAAGCCGTTTCCTTTTCAATGGTGGGTGCAGTACATTATCGTTATTAAGATTTCCCGAGTGCCCAGGCCGGTAGACGTAAAACGCGGAGTGTATTTAATCACGGGCATCTACTAAACAGCGTTTGAACTCAAGAAGATATGAGGCATTTTTTTTTTTTCGAAGCTACAAATAATGAACGGATTCCGCTGGAAAAGATGAAGTAAATATTGCTTAAAAATAATATAGTAATTTGTTACAATTTGTCATTGTTTTACATTTCATATATTATATATTCCTGATTTCTTTTATTTATTAGGATATGTATTGATTAACATTATTTTTATGGCTTCCAGTATGAGTAAATTTATATATATATATATGTACAACTATTCTGAAGATTGTCTGATTTTCACTTTCTGTCTTTACTCACCTAAAGTTATATTTATCTACATTGCCTTTTCTACTCACATTTATTTTTTTACGAATTTATGGTTCCGGTTTTCTGAAAGTCAAAAGGTACTATAGATTATTTTTATTGTATGCTATCAATAATCTCTTCATAAACTTCGAGAATTTTAGGCTTAAGTGTCGATTTATTTTTTTACTTATTCCTTCTGCAACGTTTTTCTAGTTATAAAAAATTTCTTTATCTGCGTTTATTTATAAATAACTCTTTTGTAATCTGTATTTCTTTCTTCTGTTTTTAACATTACACACACACACACACACACACACCTATATATATATATATATATATATATATATATATATATATATATATATATATATATATATAGTTAAGTTGCGAAAAACTTGTTAATCCGTATGAGGAGTCCCAATGAGCATGAAATCCCGAGAGCTCAATGTAAATTCACAGCTAATAATTTAAAGAAAAACAGACCACTTTAAGGCTCCATGTAATAATTTATTTCACCATAGCCCTTTTAAAGGACGGTGGATCATCAGACTACACTTCCAAACGGTGATACGAAAAATGAAATGAAAATTTACACTTTTGGCGTGTCGTATTAAGTTTATGTAATTTAACAGGAAGGGTAGTGAGGAGTGGTGTGAGAGACATGATCGAGTTTAGAGAGGGTTTATTTTAATATTTCTATCTATCATACTTAGTATTAGGGTAGGAGGGACTAGACATTGACCTATTTAATCGGTTAACTTAACGGAATTGATATATTGAAAGGGAAGGGGAAGAAGAGAGAAAAAAATAAAAGAAAAAAGAAGAGGAAGAGGGGGGGTATATCTTTAGCAATTTATGTAAAAAAACAGATTTTAATGTTTGATAGTAATTTAAATGTTTAAAAAATCCACGAAGAAATTAATTTGATGTTTGCTAGCAATTTAAATATTTAACTATTTTACAAATAATTTAGGGATTTAATATGAGTTAAATAGTATCTTTAAAAACACATTCATAGAAAATACATTAAAAAGAAATTATTTAAAATATAACAGTTTACTGACAGTAATCTTTTAATATTGTAAATGATTGTTAAGGTAACATCTCTATCAGTTTGAATCTAATTCATGAATGTAATTTGTGACTATTTTTAGGTCTTAAATTAAGATGGAGGAATATTTGAATGCAATATTAAAGCCGGCTTAGTGGTAGAAGTTCCGACTGACGCAAATTCAGTCGGGTTTCTATCCTAGCTAAAGGCAACCGGACGTCTAGCCACACTGATGAGCTGTGAAACAGCGAAACAGTCTGTCTATATATATATATATATATTTAGTTTACGAAAAACTAGGTAATCCGTATGGGTAGACACAAGGAGGATAAAATCCAGAGAGCTCAATGTAAATCAGAGCTAATAATTTAAATAAAAATAAAAACAGACCACTTTACGGTTCCATGTAATAAATTATTTCACCACAGCCCTTTTAGAGGACCGCGAAAGTCTGATGATCCGCGGTCTTCTAAAAGGGTTGTGGTGAAATAATTTATTACATGGAACATTAAAGAGGTCTGTTTTTATTTTTATTTAATATATATATATATATATATATATATATATATATATATATATATATATATATATATATATATATACCACACATACACTTATGTAAATCTCACATATACATACGTTCATTTACATGTGCAATTGCACACATAGGCACATACACATGTATCGATATACACAGGTATCTATGTATATTCATATATCAATAATTACACATATATTTTCAAATATTTACACATATTTATATTTATATCTATTTAAATTTTTCCTTAAATTTCACAGTTAATGTTTAACGTTAGATGATGACTTAAGTGTTTAAATATCAAAACAAATATTTCTAATTTTAACATTTTACTATCAATATTGATAGTTAAAGAGTAACATATTTAAATTTAAATTAAATTATCAATTTCAAAAGAACTTACCTCCAGATGATAAAAAAATTTCAATCTCACAATTCTAATTAGAGAATATTAAAAGAGAAAATAAGATATGGTGGTAATCGCTTGAAAAAACCTTTGGTATTTTGGCTTGTAGTAGAACAAACCAGTACCCAAGGGAAAATGGGGAATAAAAAAAATAAAGAACTAAAAACATGAAACTGAGGCGAAAAAAATCGTCGAGAATTCAAGCTCAGAGTCCAGAGAAAAAAAACCTCCAAAACGAATAAAGGCAACTACGTAAAAGAGCAAACTTAATATAGACATAATGAGCCCGATAAACCTACCTAGGTTTTAACCCAAACGGATCGTCAGGGTAATATATATAATTTCTAACATTATATGTATTTACAAAAATCGTTAATATTTAGGAGATTCTAAAAAACATTATGTATGCAATGTTTTTGCAGGTACATTATATAATTTCCAAAATTTATCATGTCCGAGAATGGTAGTGGGGAGAAGATCCCATTGTCTGCAAAATACTCCGATGGCGCATGCGTTTCATATAGGCTCTGCCGATTAAATGCAGCACCAAGCAGAATAGGCAAACGCTGACCAGTGACTCCTCATAATAAGCAATGTCGAATATATGGAAAGGAAAACCCTGATTTTCAACACATCTGGTACTTTGCGGCCATATCGAAATATGGAAAGTATTTCCGGCAACCCCTGCGGCCAGGTCAATCTCAAATGTAATTCCCTGCATTCTTTTGGATCTTGACGACAAATTCAAGAGTTGGGGAGTCTTGTCTCGTCATCGCACGGTTTCCATATATCAAAAGTCACTCCAGTCTCTCACAGCCAAAGGACAGAATTTTGACCAAACGAGTTTCTAACATTATCTCGGGAGATAAATCCATTTATCTCCCGAGATAATGTTAGAACCTGGATTCTTACTATTAATACT
>OZ038500.1:93537628-93582628 GCA_964036315.1 Acanthosepion esculentum | reverse complement strand
GAACCTAGGATTTATTTATTTTATATGTATATATATATATATATATATATATATATATATATATATATATATATATATATACAAATATAAAAGTGGACATGGAAGTCAGCACTTAGAGGCGACAGTGTGTTTCATGCTAGAGCAATCGTTGCCTGACGATTGCTCTAGCATGAAACAGACTGTCGCCTCTAAGTGCTGACTTCCATGTCCACTTTTATATTTACACACGCTCTATCTCTGATATTGAGCACTTTATCCCATAAATATAGAACACTTTAAGACTATATTTCTTTATATATATATATATATATATATATATATATATACATATATATATATATATATATATATACTATTAGTTTGTACTACTGAAGACCCTTTCTTAGATCATAGTAATAATATATATATACAAAGCGATGGCGTCTCCATTTGTTCAGTATTTGGTCTGACATTTAGAAATTTCTACATGTCGAACATCGAATATAAGATATTTACAGATGTTAAAAAAACTTCCATCTATCAAAGATATGTTGATGTTATCCTTATTTTAGTTAAAAATACAGATGAAATACTTCAACTTCAAAAACGTTTTCAAGATAATTCTGTCCTTAAATTCACGTATGAACTCAATACTAATAATAAAAATTCCCTTCCTTGACATATTGCTAAACACAAATAATAACAAATTTACTATTTCGCCATACAAAAAAAACTACTAGTATAAATTCTTGTACACTTAACTACAAAAGCGAATGTCCTTATTACTATAAAATAGCAATTATAAAAAATCTAATACATCGTGCAAAAACTAACTAATCTACAAAACAGATTTTTTACAGTGAACTTAAGAATATAAAACAAACACTTATTAATAATAGCTTTCCAAATTATATAGTGGATGAACAGATAAAATATTATCTTAGAAGTCTTAATACTAAGCAAATAGAACATAATACTACTTCAACTAATTCAAAACTTATTAATCTCTATTATCGTAGTCAAATTCATACCAATTACAAACAAGAAAATATATTTAAAAAATAGTTAATTCTATTATAACTACAAAAAAAATTAGGTTAATCATATGCTACACTAAATCTGGCATATCCAACTTAACTATTCGGAATCATTCTTCCCCCTCTCCCCGTTAGCGATTTGCAAAATACTAACATAGTGTACAAATTCAAGTGCCCTTTGGGAGAATGTATCTCCAATGGATTAAATACTATTTATGTTGGTCACACCACAAACTCGCTTTCAAGACGCTTAACTCTACATTTAACTGATAACTCTAACATTTTTAGACATTTTAAACAACATGTCTCCACGCGTACTCAATTCCGGAAAATCCTTGTTGACAACATAATTATACTTAAACATGAAAATAATAAACAAAAATTAAAAATTCTTGAAGCTATATACATAAAACAGTTGAAATCTAACCTGAACAAAATAAACTATAAAATCTCCACAAACATTCTAAAATGCCTATAATCTATAGCAGAAGCCATTGGTTTATACCAATGGCTTCCAATACTTAATACTTCTCGTTTTCACTCTCGCGTGGTCATGTGTGACGTCACGATCTACGACGCGTTTTTCGCTTCCTTGGTTCGTAAATAAGAGTCTGTCGTTACTTTGAGCTTATTCAAACAGCCATTATTTTTATTTCGTATATGTGTTGTTTGATTTATTAAAATTGTCATCTTTGATAACGGCTTATGTAAGCCAAAAGCTTAGATTGGATTCAAACATGTGTCAATATTGTGTTTTCCTTTCGTCTTTCAACGATAATGTGATTAAGCTTACCAGACAATATGAAAGGATCTTACTTGAAATAAATAGACAAAACTTGTCTATATTATTTAATGAAACAGGCATTAATGAAAAATTGCTGCCTAAATATGAACATTTTATATATATATATATATATATATATATATATATATATATATATGAATTCAATTTAAAATTGAAAATACACTTGTTGGAAAAGTAATTTATGACCAAATCATAACTTGGCATGTACTTATCTTCCCTGTCCTTATTCCATTTTCAGTTCTTCTTTCGCACTTCTTGCAGTTGGAACTGCCTCACAACCTCGAGCTCTCATATCGACAACAATCTGTAAAATTTTAAAAAAGCAACGTATATGTGTGTGTAGGTGCGAACGATCCTGACTTGGTATTTCGATTCCAGTCACTTTCTCACCGACGTAAAGTGGGTTCGCTCTTTCTTTTCCATAAATATTTTCATGGTCCTTGCTTGATAAGTTATTTTCACTTGTGTCCCGACCGCATGAATTTAAGCGTGCTACTAGGTTAGAATCTTGATCGAAACAGTTACATGTAACCTCAAAAATTAAAAAAAACGGCTTCTCCTGACAAACACAAATAATAAAAAATATGTTGTCCTAACAACTAACTCTATCATATCTGCAATCGAAAAGAATCTATCCAAACGAAACATAATATTTGTTACTACTACATCTAAAACAATAAAAGACTTAGAAAAAACTAAACAAAACAATCACCTAAAACTTGAAGGAAGAAGTTACTCGATCGCCTGTATTAATTGTTACAGAACATTCACAGGAGAAACCGCAAGGAATTTAAATAACATAAAATGCGTTGGTTGCCTACCGTAACGAAACCGACCACTATCGAAACGTCATCGTATATATATATATATATATATATATATATATATATATATGCGCCCTGGCTCTTACAACATTTCACTATTCCTGCCAGAACTTCTTTTATCACAGTGTGGAATATCTATTAATAAAATTGATGGGACGGAAAAGAAAAATAATCTAAATCAAGTTCTTTAGAAGAGAAAAACTCCCAGCATCCCTCGTTCATGGACAGTCATGTGAAGTCTTAACAAATTTCGTCTGATGATGGCATTAGGGACAAAAGAAAACTTTTTTTCACTTTGTCATAAAATTTCCCAAATATTTTCTTGATAAAAATAGATATAGTTATCTCATATATATATATATATATATATATATATATATATATATATATATATATATATATGAGATAACGATATATTCCGGGTTCGATTCTCGGTAGTAGATGCGCACTGCTGATGAGTCTCAGGTAGAAAAAAACGGCCGTCCAGTGCGTTCTGCATTCTGTTGAGGATTATTCTAGGCTCGACCAATGATTAGCCTATATCCCCCAAATATCACTATATATATATATATATATATATATATATATATATATATATATATATAGAGAGAGAGAGAGAGAGAGAGAGAGAGAGAGAGAGAGAGAGAGAGAGGAGAAAGAAAGGGAACAAGGCGGGAATTCTTTAAAACAGGTAATTGCATCTTGTTGCACTGGGAATCTATTTGTGACCGTTCGATCGATGGTGCTTTTCTTTACAAATCTGGTGAAGCTTCGAATCTTGAAGTGACCACATTTTCTTTATTAAATGCCTCTGGAATAATTTTCCGTGATAGGATCATTCATAGTCGTGACACATTTTTTCCTAGCTTTAGAGAATTCTGCAAAATGACAATAACTCTTGCATTGTTGAAATGAAACCGATCGTGTTCAGAACGTTCGAGAATGCGCATATTGATTTCTGAGAATTGCTTAGTGTCCCGTGATACAGGGGCTGTGCTTCGAAGTTATCAAAAGTGGTCACATTAAAGATCGTACACCTGCATAGAATGACTTCCAGACCGCAACCAACAGTATGTTATGATGGTAGATTGGCTTTGCTAATTAAAATCATTATCAATCAATTAAAATTGGAATAAAAAGAACTTTCAATATACAATTATATACAGTCGTGGCCAAAATGTTCAGAACGGTATTGTTTTCGTCAGAAAAGTAGGTAAAAGCTGTTTTATATTCTATAATTTTCACAGACATACAATACGATATTAATTGTTATTGTCTGAGATTTTGGTGTAATTTGAGAGGATAATACAAAAGTTATGGATGATTTAGTCATTTTGGCCGCAACTGTACATGATAAATATTCCAGATGTTTTTCATTTTAGGAAAAAAATAATTGCGTCAATGTATTTAGTAGCATTTGATTAAATAGCACGATTGCTGTTCATGATGACTTAAATAAATATCAAAATAAATATAAAATTAAGAAAATGATATGTGTTCCGTATCCTGCCGTGTGTAGCGCTTAGTAAATTTCGTATATTTCATCTCTCCTAAACATTGATCTCCCATCCAGTTAGACAAACTTATTCGCTAAGTTATGCAATGTTTACGTCTGTTCCACTTGCCTTCAATATGTTCTGCAAGTGTCAAATCTTTCAAGCCTTCTCCTTTCCTCCTTTTGTTCCGTAATACAACTTGCCAGAGCTTTCATTGGATTATTCAACAGAAAATTCGCCAAATCTGACAGCTTAGTTAGAATTCAAAAAAGGTCAGTTGTAATAAATGTCTAAAAGTTATTGGTTGATGGTGAATTCATTAAAACATGTACAATTTGCAAGCATTAATCAAGCTGCCAACGTGAAAAATGGTAGTGTATCAAATGTTATCTCATTACTGGGAGTTGAATGATGGTACTGTCATCCTTGATGGAATCATCCGAGAAAGCGGATCTGATCTTCAACGGCCCAAATGGTAATTGTTTTGATGATCGTTCCTCTTTGTTACCTCAATTTTATGAATTTAAGCGCAGTACTTGATTGACAGTTAGGTCTCATCATTTAACATTTGAAATGGATAGATGTAAACGTAAGTTCCGTGCGACCAGTTTTTTCTCTCACAATTTCCCCTTGTAGAATTCTCTTCTGGAGTCTTGTTTTCCAAACAAGGTTTGCAATAATTTAAATACAATGGCATTCCTTCCTTTTATTCTTCTTAATTCCTGTTCTTTATTTGTCATTCTCGATAAGGTTTTTCTTTGTCTCATATTCTTTTACACTCAGTAACCCCTTGTGTGTCAGTAACTATTGCCTTGCTTGGGGTGAAATGATTACAGAAAAAACATGGGAGGCTGCCCGAGAAAATCTGACACTCATGTCGTATATCGAAGTAAATATGTTCAAGGGTCGGCTTACATGAATAGGTGGCAGAACGTGAAGGGGGAAGGAGGGTAAGACCTAAAAAGGTAGGAAGTTGTGGAGAGCTATCATCGCCTACGTCCTGAAGGAACTCGACATATAAAAGAAGTCCTTACAAGTCGAACAGATTGTAAAGAATATGGTGTTAATAATCGGAATTGATGTACATTATATGAAATATGATTCAGAATTAGTTTAACCAAAAGGCTTACGTGATGGATTGATTATCGTATTTGCATGACATTCTTCTCGTATACGGAATATTGGTGTAATTATTTCCAAATAATAGCTATTTGTTTTGGGGCCTAAAATGCCGGATAGGTTTCATGTCTTTCATTATTCTCAGTTGAGAATAGTTCCATTTTTACCTATTCACTTTATAGATTTTGCATTAATCATTTTGTTTGGTAATTTAAACATCTGGAAAATCTTCTAACAAAGGACGGGCAGCGCCACACCGAGATGCGAAGCCGTATTGGGAGGGCTAAAGATGCCTTCCAAAAGCTAAGCAGAGTATTAAGAAACAAAGATTTCGTGAAAAACAAAGAAAAGAGTACTGAACTATTCCGTGGTATCTGTCCTACTGTATAGCAGTGAATGTTGGACAATTTCCCCAAAGATGAAGAAGACACTTGAAGCAACAGAAATCTGGTTCTACAGAAGGATGCTGAGGATGCCATGGACCGAACATGTGATCAACGACGAGGATTGGGAGAAAATGGAAACAAAAAGGAAACTTAACACCAGGAAGAGGCAGTTGAACTTTCCAGGCACGTGATCAGAATGGAGGGCTTGGAAAATTTGATACACTCAGGACAGAGGAAAACGGCGCGAAACATATTTCCTGAAATTGAATAAATGGATGGTACGTGAAATAACAAAAAGAGAAAACTTATTAAGAGCTACAAAGAACTGGAAGATGTGGAGGGATATGACCGCTTATGTCCTGAAGTTATCTCCTGTTAATTCCCCTGCGATAGAAGAAATTTCTCCACCGCCTTCACCAGGTATTGAATTCACACTCTTTGGGTCCTGTCACTGGATCTAACCAACGCCTTTATCCACTGTGCCATGTGTCCTTGAGGACATATGTGTATGAATTTCCTCAAGGTCACATGGCACAGTGGATAAAGGCGTTGGTTAGATCCAGTGACAGGACCCAAAGAGTGTGAGTTCAAAACCCGGTTAAGGCGGTGGAGAACTTTCAGAGGGAAATTAACAGTAGATAACTGATAACTGACATCCATTAAACATGGCACGTGGAACTAGAACAGTCTACCCCAGTGAGCGAAATAAAGGGCTCAGTTCGACATTCCAACTACCTGCGTACAACGGCCGAAACGTTGTCATAAACATGGTGACAAAGATGACGACAATAGTCCGAATAATGTATATAATGAAGACTAATGGATTCAAATGTTAGTTCATGAATTTGTTGATATAATAATTTTGAGTTCAATCCTTGAGCCGGATAATGTATATTTGAATCCAATGGAAATTTGGCGAGCAATCACTAAGCCGTGGTAAATAAGATGTTTCCGGCCATATCACTTTGAAACATCGGTTCCCGTCCGATCATCGAAGTTAAGCAAAGTTAAGCCTGCTCAGTACCTAGATGGGTGAACACTCAGGAGTTGGTATGAATTTGGATGTGCAAATACTCTTGGGAGATAATGAATTGAAAAGAGACGTGATCGCCCAATGTATCCCATTTGACTCTACCTATATAGTTGTGCTTCGCCTTCTCTCAAGTGTCAACTCTTCAAACCCGAACGCAACATCAGAACCCGAATCAATGCCGGACAAATATCTGTTTCATGAATGACAGTAATAATATTGGAAACAAGAGGAAAAGAGCCTGAAGGAGACTGAGACAAAGAGGATAGGTGTTAACCAGTTGACCAACAGCCCAGTATCAACTGTTGACTTGTTTCTCTAAGGAATCTAGTCGTGGTCCGGTCACTTGGCGATTCTGTCCTTACATCTATATCGAGTACCTTTGCACAATTTTTTTTGGGGGGGTTATATCCAAACCTAAACTAAGATCGTTAGTATTCCACACTTCCGGGGTTCAAATAAACCCCCACATATTTCAAGTCGTCAGAGTTTCAACCAGTATTTTGGAATTTGAAATCAGATGACGTATTTCAAAGGGAAAGTGAAAGTGAAAATAAGAACATAATGTTGTAAAGTTTGAAAAAGAGATCAGAAAACAATAAAAAAGAACTTAAAACTAACCGAAGCAAAGCCAAACTAATTACCTCGAAGCAGATGACACAAAGATTATTGAGAAATGTTAAAAGGTGACTTGCAAAGAAAATGTATTGAATAGCAAGCAAATAGTTGAAGAATCTGATACGAATCTTAAAATTGAAAGAGATGTGAAATCTTAAGAACATTGGCTAAAGATATCGAAGGAAACAAACTAAAACCTTTTATATAAAAACAAATCACAAAGGTTTGAGGAAGACTATGAAAACTTAGATCAAAATAGTATTTTGTTGGTGGATATAGATCTACATTGGATAAACAGTTTGACTTGACTAGAGGCTGGGTCCTTCATAAGAATAGCCATTAACATATCTTTCAAACAGAACGTCGAGGTATGGAAGTAAATTTTTCGACTAGTTGTTCGGAATTACATTTATAGGTCGTTGAATTTGTTAATGGGATACAAATAAATGTGAAGAATTATTGTAAGTTTTTTTTTCACTTATAACGGTCAGAGCCCAGAATTGTTAGCTAAAGTGTATATTTATAAAATGAAAAGCCCTACTTCATATTCTGCTAAGCTGACTGGTGCCCAACTTGTCAAAAATGATTTCAATTGCTCGACTACATTGGGATATCATTCCTCATTTTCAGATAATAATCCTATAGAAATCTTATGTATGTATCTAAATCTTTTAGACTCCATCGGACAGTTTTTCGCCATAGCCTCACCTATGTTTTGATGTTGTAGTTTCTGTTCTGACGAGGTGTAAGTGTTAGTCACACGCCAAAATAGATTTGAATTTACAGTGGCTTTGTTGAATAATAGTTTATCAGACTATTATTTTTTAGAGGAATTTTATCTCTGCTCGGACTTCGTGAGGTTGACCTTAGGGGTCAGATGCAAGAAAAAATAAAGAAGATTTTGATTGGCTGAATGAGCGTAGGAAAGAAGATATATAGAGAAAGGGCTTTCAGTGAGTGGCTTCTTAACCGTCAAACAATGTCTTAGATGGCCCCTCAGTGGAGGGAGAGCGACCCCACCCCCTGGATAGTTAGAAAAGTACACGTCGCCGTGATTAATAAATAGTTATGTTAAAATGATCCGTGTGTTGATGTCTTTTATGTCTGGACTTAAAACAACTAGCGATCACCGGCCGAGAGAGAAGAATTCAAATTTATTATCGAATCGACGCCGTCACCCAAGCACGAGGGAGACATATTACAGTCTGAGACAGGTAGCAAATCAATGCTAGCGATGGCAGACTGTTTTGCAATTAATCACCTCCTGGCGAAAGAAGAAATATATTCATACATTTCCAATAGAGTTTACTTAAACGTTAACGTTCACGTTCACGTTCGGAAGTTCAATTCTCTGCAGTAATCTTGTGATAGCCGATGAGCAACGGGCATATCCATAGAAAAGTACTTCATTGAAACAGTTCTAATCTAAAAATGGCTTACCATAATTCTCATGTATAATACGCATATTTTGTAAAAAAAATAATAAAGCAAAATTAGTGGTGCGTATTATGCACAGCTATAAAAAAAATCTTTAAAAGATTCCCGTTTCATCGGTCGATTTCAATTGCGAAATGCTTACTCACTACAAACATACAACAGTTTGACACTGACATTCGGCGATTGCAACCCCATGAGGATATCAAATACAATCATGTGTACCAAAAAAATACTTACAAATGTAAAATAACAATTATCATAAAATTAAATTAGAATAATATTATTCTATGTTTAAATTTATTTTTTAATAAGCTTAGTAAATGCTGACCGTATTGAAATTGGAGGGGTACAATTTATAGGGTTTGATTACCAAACGAGTGGGACGTATTATGCGTGAGTAGAAGCATCTTCCCACGATTTCACCACAAATTTACGGGTGCGTATTATGGATGAGGGCGTATTATACATGGGAAATTACGGTATTCCATAAAGATCTTTTGAAAACAATAAAGCAGTCGGAAGTAACATTAACGTCCTAACAGCATCAAGACCCACGACTGATTGATTTACTTTTTACAGCTTATCAACCCTTTGTCGGTTATTTAAAGCCAGAACATATTTTCAGATTGTAAGAATTGACTGATACAACTCCTACTAATTAACACATAGCTGGAGGGAGAAGAGGTGGATTCGTACCTTATCCAAAGGTATTTGCACACAAGTGCATATAACGAACCCAACTGGAAATGGAACTCGGCCGCCCGAGTTCCAATTCCGAGTCGATATCCATTAGACTATCTGCAGATCCAATTACCTGGTATTTCCATATAGTCACCCATCTCCTTACTGACCAGGCTTCACGTTGCTTACCTTCGTTGAACATACGAGAGTTGATGTTTCAACGTGATATGGGTGCAAGGCTTATAGAAGATTAACGAGTACATATTTAGGTGTTAAACAATAAAATAATATTTTCTTAACAAATATGGTATATGGTCCTCGTCAAATATGTCCCGGCGACCTATACATTGTGTTTTTATGCTATTAATACTGCAATACAAGGCCTAAGAGATACTCAAGTTAGAGGATTACTGCATTAATTTGTTGTAAAATAAGCTAAGAAGCACATATGAGAATATTTATAATCGATAACAATAGACTCTAATGTTGAGGAGTCTAAGAATGTAGTGATCGTGACAGCAACAATTCGAGACAGTTCTTAGGAAAAAATTATTTATACAGGTGATTATTTAGTACTAATATGAAATATTTTATACACTTTTCAAGATACTGTATCCGTATGCTGTTTAATATGAAACATTTCTTTAGTAAAATAATATCTACTAGAATTTTGAGTTTTTTTCTTGTGATGGATGCTTTATCACATTTTGACATTCTATCGCATTTATCTTTAGTGATTGTTGTTGTTGTGAGACCGATACTTTCCTACATCATGGACTCTCCCAGTACTATATTATTATGGGAGTAGCACCAGTAATGCGCAGCCGCGTACGATACCAATATCGGACACCACTGGATAGTAAGCTCTGCTTACTCTTGCACTATTCTTTGTAACTTTTCTGTTTAATATATCTTTCTTACCTCTAAACCGTGTTCCGTGTTTTCCTTCCGTGGGGGCCACTTGTGATCCACATCAGTTGTATTTTGGACTTTCACTGTGTGGTGATAGATATTTTCACAATTTGCAATATGTTGTGCCAAGTCAACCTACGAGAAAGTGTAGTACATATGAGGCCAATAGAAAGATTTAATGTTGGTTGTTGATATTGGAGAAGCATTGGAGTGCATCAGAATTCATAAACCACGTTGTTTCTGACAGAAGGTTTAGAGACGCGAATTATTGGTAATGATTAGCTTCTGGATATTTTATAGTAAATATTAAATCTAAAGTATTTGTCTGGATCCTGATATGTATCGGTGGATTTTATTTTGAATGGCTTTTTTTTGTCTTGTATCTCGTTTGGGTTCCTGCTGTTTACTATAGAATACATTATTAAATTATTCCATGTGTATTTATTTTTGTTTATGTCAGGATGATTGCTTAAGTTACTTTGTCTGAATTTTCTTAGAATTAATTTGATTTTCTTGACAGCGACATGGACAGAAAAACTATTATTGATAAATGCTTGTTTTATGATACTTAGTTATTTATAAATTAATGTGTCCAAAGAAGAGATTATTTGGTACTATTAATCATCTTTTTATGAGGACGATTTTTCTGGATGATAGTGAATGATATACTCTCAATATCCCTCGGTGTGCGCGTGCGTGTGTGAGTGTGATTGAGTGGGGTGGGTGGAGAGAGATATGAGAGTCGTAACCGATAAATCTACTGCAACAGCTTGTGCATCATGTAACAACGTGAAACAGTGGTCATGTGACCAGCGTCAAAAAATATTGCTGCAATGCCAAAGTTAAATCGAAAATTGATTTCAATCATAATTTGGAAACACTGAATTGAATTCAAAGAATGCATAAGCTCTACATATGCCAGCCATTTTTATACCAAGGGCTTTTAGAGAGTTTAAAACAGCTTATACTCCTGAGTATAAAATAGGTTGTAATATATCAACCTACGTCAAAAAAATGTAGTTTATCTATCGAGGAATTATTTAAACAAACGACGTAAATGCAACATCGAAATCAGAAGGTACATTGTAATAGAGATGCCTTCCAAAAAATCTAAATAGCTCAAGAAATATAAAAGTGAACATAGAAGTCCACACTTAAAGGCAACAGTCTGTTTCATGCTAGATGCAATCGTCGGGTTGCGAGTGCTGTTATTTCTCTCGGCTATTTATATATACGGGCCAGTGGTGCATTGTGGGTAGTCTATTTGGGCGGTTATTTTACCGGAAGTCATTTATTTATATATATATGTATATATATGTGTGTGTGTTTCGGTGTACATATATATATGTATATATATATATGTGTGTGTGTTTCGGTGTGCATATATATATATATATAATGTGTGTGTGTGTGTTTCGGTGTACATATATATATATATATAAGTGGACAAAGAAATCAACACTTAGAGGCGACAGTCTGTTTCATGCTAGATGCAATCGTCAGGCCACGAGTGCTGTTATTTTTCTCGGCTATTTATATATACGGGTCAGTGGTGCATTGTGGGTAGTCTATTTTGGCGGTTATTAAATAACAGCTCTCGCAGCCTGACGATTGCATCTAGCATGAAACAGACTGTCGCCTCTAAGTGTTGACTTCTATGTTCACTTTTATATTTTCACACGCTCTATCTCTGATATTGAGCAGTTTATCCCATGAATATAGTAAATCTTACGACTATATTTCTTCATAGCTTAAGAAATACAAATATTTTGTTAGAGTCTAAGAAAAGAGAACTGAACTGCTATGTAATATCAGTCCTCCTATAAGACGATAAATGCGGGAAAATTTCCTCACGGAAGAAGAGAAAACGTGAGGCAATAGAGAAATTGTTCTACAGAATAATACTGAGAGTACTATGGAGAGGGAGATTGTTGAAAAAACTAACTCGGCCATATGAGGATTTTAAGAATTTACCATTCACAGGTAATAGTGAAG
Organism: Acanthosepion esculentum; assembly: GCA_964036315.1. NCBI lineage: Eukaryota > Metazoa > Mollusca > Cephalopoda > Sepiida > Sepiidae > Acanthosepion > Acanthosepion esculentum. The sequence goes on along the minus strand of OZ038500.1, from coordinate 93,570,309 downwards.
AAAAAGATGGAAAAAGTGATACAGCTAGTGTCTTACCTAACAAGCTTGTGTAAATGGATGATAGATAAGATAATTGGAAGTATAGTAAAAAAAAATACAAAAAAAACATCTGAAATAGCAACGAAGGACAGGAAGTTGTGAAGAGTGAGAAATAAAAAAAGAAGGAAGCAATCTAATAAGAAGTATAATGATGTAGTCGGGAAAACTATGGATAAAGCAGAGTGTGATATATGGATGCCTATTAATTTGGATCCAAATGATTGAAGAGCAGTCAATTTGTAATTGACCATTATTATTTTGGGCGCAATGTCTAAAAACACAATTTAAGATATGTATGGTTTTATTATGAACAAGTTTTATACACTAGATCACTCTTTTCAAAATGGACGTCCGTACGTAAAAAGAGTCTCGTGGGGAAGCCATATTGTTTTTATGCTGGCAAATTAACGCAAAATCACGGCGGCCACGGGATTTGAGAAAATATAAATTTGAAGTGTACGAAAGACAGGGAGAGAACAGGAAGTTACTCTACAAACGGCCAGACAATACGACAAATACAACATCTACATTTTGTCACTCAGAATTAGCGCTGACTAAAGAATTTAGGCCAGTCTCTCGAATTTAAACTACAGACAAGGATATTTTAAACTGAAAGTATGAAGTATACTAGTTCCAAACATAACCCGTGACCTATTCTCTGCTAGCTTAATCTATATCCACGTATATTCCAGGGGGTGAGGCTTAATCTGGATTGTTACAAAGGATAAAAGAAGCTAAATGCAGATTACTTATAAAACCCGATTATCGCTTAAGAAGTGGTTCGTAATGCTGATGATACAGGTTCTTTTTTCTGATTGGTTAGAAATGTTTTGTTTTTTTTGTTAATTATTGTCCAGAAAAGACGGATGATAAATTTTAATATAGCTCATAGAATTTATACTGAAACTGTTAATAAATCTGTCCGCTCCAAGATATTATAAGACTCTCCTAATGGATAGATACACCATTGTGCAAATTAATTGAAACAAAACGAATAATTCCGTTATTATTTACTTTACATGTTATTACTTCGTATGTCCATTCCACGAAGTCGTTCCTTACAGATTGACCATAGATTCTCGATTGGATTTAAATCAGGAGAGTTTCCCGACCAGTCTATCGTACTTTGATTTGCTTACTGGTAAGCCTTGTCACTGTGTTCGTACAGTGTTACAGTTTCGTACGCTTCCTTGGAGTATCGTTAATCGCAGACAATGGCCGTAGGACAATTAATTGACAGTCGAGACAATAGTGTCTAGGCGTGATAAAATTCTGATGCAATCACGGATGACGTTTCAATATGTTTCAAGGCCAAACAAAATTCATAAAATCATCATCGAAAATGGATTCAAATAACTTCACCCCACTGCAAATGACCTAATAATCTGAGGTAAAAATGTCACCCCAGTGGGGGGTCTAAAACTGACAGTATGGTGAAAGAAAGGAAACTAAAGCGGTTGTTTGAATTAATTTGCACAGGGATGTATATATCTGAAAAAAAAAGGTTAATATTTGTACTACAGTCAATATATAGAACTACAGAGCTAAAGTAAAATGGCGCTGAATTTCTAATGAGTTGTCAGCCGTCTACCATGCTTTACGGAGGGTCATTTTAAAATGTGCATACGCGCAAACTGTTCTGGTAAAATAATTAAGTGTTTCTATAAATAAGTCAATACTTTTGAGAGGGCATTATGATTATTGTGCATAGTGGTCCGAAAGTCTTGTCACCGCATACCAAAAAGTAATGCCAACAATAGAACAAGTAATATACAGTAACATAAAGCACATGTAGTGGATTCAGTTTATTCACTTTCAATGACGCTCTCATACACCGAGAAGGTCTGTATGAACACCATTATTTTCGTGTCATTTTGTCACCCCTACTGTTATATAGGGGTGACAAAATCTTCGGATCACCCTGACCTTTACCGGCTCAAAATAGATCACTGTAAGACGAGATTAAATTACTCAAAATGAATTATAAACTATGTGTAATAATGAAAAAATAATTAATCTCTGAACCTGAAAAGACGATTAATTTAAAATCCGCAAAAGAATAGGTCACTGGAACAAAAACCTAACAAACCATTGATCTTCTTCGGGATGGTGATATCGTGGCTATAGGCACTGTTATCTGGTGGCTTTGTGCTTATCTAGCCCGCTTCGTTATCTCTTGGACGCGATTTAAATTGAAACAACTGACATCAGAAAGTAAAAATAAAATAATCAAAATATATCTCATATTAGCCAAAACTGTGGACACCTGATGATGACCAGAGTGTAATCGACCGAAATGTGTCTACCAATAATATGTTTAATATTATATATCTAGTCATAAGAGTCATTTTTTCGGAGTTCTAATTCACAGATTTAGATTTGTTTTATTCGTATTCTTTATCAAGTCTGTGTCTCGGCCAAATTTTCTACTTTCTTCCAAATATGAGCAATGTGTACCGAAAGTCTTGTCACCCCATACCAAAAAGTAATGAGAACGATAGAACAAGTAATGCGTGAATACAAAGCACGTATACTAGATTCAGTTTATTCACTTTCATTGACGCTGTCACACATCGAGAAGGTCTGTATGAAGACCATCATTTTCGTGTCAGCCATCTTCAACAGAAAATTATATCATGTAGGGATGACAAAAGGTTCGGACCTCCCTGTACTTTATTTCATTCTAATTATTCATGATGAATCTCGACATGATTTTTAAAAGTCACTGTCTCCAAAACTAGCGTGCTAATAAAGATCCATTATCACCGAACAAACACTGAATTTCCTCTATTCACTAATGACCACTTGCTCTATCAATAAGAATACCTTCGTTGAACGTATATTTGAACAAAAGTACACCCCAAACATCAAATTGATATATACGACGTATCGCTAAAATACCTGAAAAATAGGTCGGTTCATTGGATGGCTCTATAAGATATATGACATCCCATTACTATGTTGTATCTTTACAGGAGTCACAATAAACCCAAAAGCGAGTATTACTACTCTATACTGGCTGAAGGTGATAAATCCTGACTTTCCAAAGTTAAAAAGCGTTTATGGAGCCTTGAAGATAAGGATTATGGCTTCGTTCACCAACTTAAACAAAGAAACCGCCCATAAGAATTGCAGGAGATTCTGAAATCGAAGAGACCGTGCTTGAAGTCAATGGTGATTTTATTGAATAAATTTACTCTGTTATTTAGTGTAAATATAACTGTTAAAATGAGATGACAATATTAGTTTCCTTTTTGCGTAATTTAGACGTCGATTTATCCATCGAACCATATATATATATATATATATATATATATATATATATATATATATATATATATATATATATATATATATATATGTTTTCCAAATAACTATAATCTTTAAGTCTACGGCCGACTGTTTTCTGTCTTACATATTCTGCTTTTACTCCCTCCTCTTATGTCGATACAAAAACTCTCTATTTAAACCTCTACCTTGAGTAGCTCCTGTGCCTTATACTGGATGGGAATTTATTAAGAAAAATAATGTGGTCGACATTTTCGAGCACAGGTTCTTTTCTCATATACATTCTGTGAACAAAGAGACAAATATAATTTTGTGGAATCTTCCACGACACCCAGGTAACCCCTGCTAGGAAATGCACTCTTCCTGTAACGATTTTACCAACATCATACTTACAAAGTAATCAACAAGCATCCATTGATTAATCACCTTCAATCAAGCTCGCTGATTGGTCAGTTTCAACCAATCAAATCACTCCTACGCGACAGATCCTTTTAGGCGCCAAGATGGTTTGAGCCTGTCACGTGATACAACACAATTATAAAAATCAAACACGAGTGATTCTCGCTCTCTCATTCGTCACGCTCCCTCTTGGTTCTCACTCGTGCGTCTCAACACCGCTGCCAAAATGGGACTCTAAAAGAACTCCCGTCTCGACTAATCCAGTCAGAAGTTAAAGAACTGTACATAATTCATGCAAGTATAATTCCAGCATCTTTTATCCAACTTGCACAAAACAAAATTACAAACATAATCTTCTAAACTGCATTTTAATAATCAAATTCGTTATGAGTCTAGGTACAAATATTACCTAATCAAAGAGACGTAACTCCGTCTAACGTTTCAGTTCACATCACATGCATGTGCATTCAATACTTAATAAATTCAATTGTTATGTTTTCAAATCTACGTTCTGTTTTGTATTTATGTTATGATCATACCATTATGCCGGAGGTCGCTATCCAATGTACTGGTAACAATGCAAATTATACGTGACGTGAAATAGCACATAAGAGTCACATTTTGGCATCGGTGTTGAGAAGCACGAGTGAGAACCAAGAGGGAGCGTGACGAAAGAGAGAGCGAGAATCACTCATGTTTGGTTTTTATAATAGTTGGCATAATGGTATGATCCTTGACACACCTTTCCTAGACAAAATAAAATAATTCTGGCGGGACCCGCAACATTGCAGTCCACAACATATTAGGAAACCTCATCGTTTGCTACAATTGCTTTCTTTTACTCCATTACACACAGAATACAATTTTCGTGAGCCATCGAATGGCGGGGGTGTAATATGAATGGAAGTGGATTTAATCGAAAGTGGTTATCATCAGCAGAAAGAGGATAAATATTATTTGACTTGCGTCCGGGTCGACAGAAGTTTTTAAGGTGCTTATTCTTTTACGATAGTTATTTAGGTTATTTCTGAAATAATTAACCCGCCACCAAAAAAAAAGAAAGATTTTCCGTCTTATTAGCATATTCGAAATCATAGTATGCTAAATTACATAAAGATACCATTCTGAAATTAATGCTTTCTCTACAATACATTCTCTGATGTAACTAATACCTGATTTCAAACGATGTTCATTATTTACATTATTCGGACTATTGTCTTCATCTTCGCCATATTTATTAAAACGTTTCGGCCGTTGTACTCTCCGGCCTTCTTCAGGTGGTTGGAATGTCGAACTGAACCCTTTATTTCGCTCACTGGAGTAGACTGTTCTAGTTCCATGTGCCATGTTAAATGGATGTCAGATATCTCCTGTGAATTTCTCTATGAAAGTTCTCTTCAGGACACATGGCACATTCCAACCACCTGAAGAAGGCCGGAGCGTACAAGGGCCGAAACGTTGTAATAAATATGGCAACAAAGATGAGGACAATAGTCCGAATAATGTAAACAGTGTACATAATACCTCATCTCATAAATATCGACAGATACTAAAAGGCCGAAAATTTGTAATAAATATGCCGACATAAATTAGGGCAATAGTCCGAATAGTGTAAATAGTGTACATAATACCTCATCTCAGAAATATAGACAGATACTGAAAGGTCGTAACATTCTAATAATTATGGCGACAATGATGAGGGCAATAGTCCAAATAATGTAAATAGTGTACATAATACCTCATCTCAGAAATATAGACAGATACTGAAAGGCCGAATCGTTGTAATAAATATGGCGACAAAGATGAGGACAATAATGTAAATAGTGTACATAATACCTCATCTTAGAAATATAGACAGATACTGAAAGGCCGAAACGTTGTAATAAATATGTCGACAAAGTTCAGGACTATAGTCCGAATAATGTAAATAATTTACATAATACCTCATCTCAGAAATATAGGCAGATTCAAACGATGTTATTTAGTCTGTAGGTGATCATCATTGATCAGTTCTTAAACATTAAGATTGAATGAAATAATGTTTTTTTTATTCAACAGTAGTTCGAACTTGTACATATTTTTGTGAGGCCTGTTTTCTATCTGTTTTTTTTTTAAGGAATACGGTAGCCTGGGTAATTTTATTCTTACCAGTGTGTTTCAATTAGACAGCCTTTTTTTCCGAAATCTTTTCACGTAAACTATTCTATTTTTGACTTCGTCTTAAAAAGAGTTATTTTAGGTGCTGCGATTTGATAACGGCTTGCAGTTAATGTGCTGTGGTGTGATAACGGTTTGTAGTTGATCTGCTGCGATGTGATAACAGTTGAGGGGTGACGTAAACATTTTGGTGTTAAGCTTTTCAGAGATACAGTTGGAGTCAGTAGAACATGCCTCGCCGTTGCATAAGCGTTAGCTACTTTAGCAGACCACTTATTAATTCTCTCTTCATGGAGTACTCCTATATTGTGATCTAGTGTCAAACTAAACAGAGTTTAGTAAATGTATAAAATAGGTTTTAATAATAAACCATTAGACTTTAATTGGCGGGAAAAGGATGCACGCTGAACATGCATCTAACTGATAAATGCACTTAAACGCTGAGATTTTATACTTGTTTTCGTTTCATATGGAAAAATGAAAAAAATATATTTCACTTCTTTCAGATGAAACTAATGAAGCTTGCAACCATATCACCTTCGAAAGGGGTTCCAGTAAGATCACCAAAGTTAAGCAATTTCTAGCTTGTCCAGTAACAAATGGGTGACAGCTTGAGAATAAAGGCATCATTCAATTAATGTGTTTTCGATTAGTGCGCTAAATTTTGAAATATACAAAAAATTCAATTAGCGCATGCGCAATACTGAAGTAGGGCGTTAAAATATTCTTCATTTTCTGTCAATATCCCTGAGTACGTCATTGTCATATTCACAACGTTTCGACCATTTTACGCTCCAGCCTTCTTCAGGTGTTTGGAATTTCAAACCAAATCCTTTATTTCGTCCACCGGTATAGATTGTTCTACTTCCACGTGCTATGCCTCTCCCGGATGTCTCATTTATTATGCTAAATAATAAAAAAAAACATGAAGCAAAATATATTGTACTAAGCTATGCACAATCATAAAACCAACTGGACTTTGTACACCTTAACTGTTTGAGATTCTCTCGCAAATTTGGTCTCGATCGGTCAATGTATGGCTATTTTGGAGGGTGTGATGGACGGATTAACTAAATTCACAAAATTTTATATATAGATTTAAAGGGAGATGGGGATTGATTCGCTGTCACATTAGTTAAGATTATAGTCCAAAATTTATTAATAACTTCCGGCTTCTAATACGATCTATGCTACGATTAAAGAGCCTTCTGGTGAAGAGAATATTATGGAGACAGTGTGTAATTTGGTTGTAACTTTCTCTAGCACTATATTTTAGAACAGGTGTCGGCAATATAAGCATGCGTGCCAAACATGGCACACTGTTGACTTGTGTCTGGCACGCGAAACTTATTCATTAAGTTGGCTTTTCTTCTTCTCATCTTTCTTGTATATCATTATCTCGTGTATTTTTATTTTCTTCCCTTTACAGATTGTGCAGAATATCACGAACATTAGCGAAGAAACGGTGTCATTCAAATGAAGATATTAGAGAATTTAAAGAACACTGGATTGAAAAATGTGGTATGATTAATAAAGGCAATAAAGCCTTATGCATTTTCTGTTCCGAAGCAATTGTTTGTAGGACTTCTAATACAGGAGAGTTTAAATGTGTCCATAAGAAGTTAAACAATAAAACTGAAGAGAAAAAGAGGGAAGTGAAATTCTCGTGAACTGAGCAAGACAAAAAAAAAACAGGCTGATACTTTTATGTGCTTTATGTCAGGTAGGCCCAGTTCCAACATAGTTGCTGCTAGTTTTGAGGTTTAAAAATATTTTGTTGGCACGTGGAAAAATTTGGTGTCACAGCTTTGGCCAGTTTTGGGCATGCACTCTCAAAAAACTTGGCCACTCGTGTTTTAGAGTGTTCTTTGGGAGAATATTAATTGCTGCCAATAGATTCCAGGCTAGTTTCAAGCATCGGCACCAGAATGATATTTGGATTTCGCTAACTGAATCGTCCTCGAAAGCTTTCAACTATACGAATAGTTAACACAGTGGAATTCCAATGTACTGAAACCGCCACAGGATATAGTTTCTAGAAGAGTTGCATGCGTAGTAAGAACCAAACTGATTGTGCTATTACATCAATGCTTCAAAACCGATTGTTGTTTCTTCAGAATGTCAGAAAACATACTGGACAAACCTCGTAAACTGAAATGCAAAATGGATCCTGTTACAAAACAGGATATGATTTGCTTAACACCCCTATAGAACGCGGGAACTGTTGACCATATTCACCATAGTCTATGAATATAGAATCCAACGTAAACTGTCCAATGAAACAACGTTAAATATTAACACTCACGAGTCAGACACTCTACTGAATCTGACTATATCGCCAATACCACGAGCGGCTGTTCCGTACTTCTTCAGTCTTCGATATCAAAGGCTGGCAGAGAATATTCCGGAAAAAAACATGGCCGCCTTTATACACTTAACCTTCTATTTGTGAACTATAAAATGAGTCACCTCATTTTGGCTGGCTCACTAGTACACCAAGGTACCCAAAAACTCCAACAGGAATTGATTTGCTCAGTATTTTTATAAAAAGTGGAAATACTTTGTTTAATTGCTTGACATTGATGATGTAGGTTTAGGTAAAGATTTTGTATCTCTATAGGATTAGTATTTAAAAGGTAAAACATGGACTTAAACAAGGCAATAAAGATGCCAGCTCATCTCGTTATGGATTCCGGAAGTAGTAGATCAAATCTAAACCGGATGAATTAAAAAGACTATATAGTAGAGGAGCGTGAAAAGCCCTGTATTCATTGGCTGACACTGACTGACATATGTCAATAAGAACGGTCGAAGTCCGGGCTTGCTATTTCTTATGATTACTGTTTTTTTTTGCAATGTCGCGGTGCGTAACACGACGCATTCAAGGAGGCGGCCTGACTCGTCTATGATATGATGCGAAACCCGAAATCGGCGGTGAGAACAGTGCATCACTGAAGACCACTCTTGATGCATCTAAAATGTATGATTTAACTGCCTCAAAGCATTTTCTCGAGATAATGTTGCGATTTTATGGGCCCTATGTAGACTTATGCAACAGGTCTGGTTAATCGCAGATTTTTTTCCTCAAGAATTAAATAACGCAATGTTTTCTACCATGAAATGTCAAATCTCTGCAGAAGATTATGCAACTAAGCCAGAATCCGTCAATCATTTGTTTCATAATAATGCTTAGCTACATGTTTCCGAAATGATTTTACAAATTCTCAATAGAAGAATCTCTTAAAATGGCTCTCTAAATGGCTCCTAAATCTCTCGCTTATCTATCACCAATTATTATTCATGCGAACAATGTTTAACTGAAGTCCTAGGTATGAAGATAAACTACATCTGAGTCCTGGGTAAGACGATAAACTACGTACAGCAGTAAGGACTTTAAGGAGCGTGGAACCACCTCTTTATTGCTGGTGTTCCCAGGTCCACTCTGACCCGGAGTGGTAGCACCTGTTAGGGTTCCATCTATTGGAAAATAGTTAACTATTACCATTAACACAATTTTGAAGGAGAAATATTACTAGAAACAGATTTTTGACAAAACAAAATATTACCAGCAATAAAATTTTTTTATTGGTATTAAATAACCCATTGAGGTTGATATGCCCTTAAACAAAATAAACCAAACCAATGTTTAACTGAAACAATGTACTTCCTCAAAATGACGATTCAGGAAATTGCTTTCAAACATTTATTCGAATCTTGTTACAAAGATATATTTTCCTAAACTAGGACCAAAACACTGTGAAAGTGTAAACGTAGGTTTTAATACCAAAAATAATTTTGTAAAAAATTATGACCAGCAATACATTATTACCAGTAATACACTTTTGAAAAAATATTATTCCCAGTAATACAGGTATATATTTTTGAAAAAAATTACATTAATACATTTTTTTTTTAAAATATTACCAGCTACATATTTTTTGTGGAAAAAAAAATTACCAGTAATACATTTTTGAAAAAAATATTACCAACAATACATTTAAAAAGAAAATTATTAGCAGCTATACATTTAAAAAAAAATATTACCAGCTATATATATATATATATATATATATATATATATATATATATATATATATATATATATATATATATTAAATAAAAACAGACCACTTTAAGGTTCCATGTTATGTTAAAAGGGCTGTGGTGAAATAATTTATTACATGGAACCTTAAAGTGGTCTGTTTTTATTTAAATTATTAGCTCTGATTTACATTGAGCTCTCTGGATTTTATCCTCTTTGGGTCTACCCATACGGATTACCTAGTTTTTCGTAATATATATATATATATATATATATATATATATATATATGTATATATATATATATATATATATATATATATATATATATATGTATATATATATATATATATATATATATATATATATATATATATATATATATATATATATATGCAGAAATATAGTCTTAAAGTGTGCTATATTTATGGGGTAAAGTGCTCAATATCAGAGATAGAGCGTGTGTAAATATAAAAGTGGACATGGAAGTCAGCACATAGAGGCGACAGTCTGTTTCATGCTAGTGCAATCGTCAGGCGACTAGTGCTGTTATTTTTCTCGGCATAATAAGCAAAACAATTTGACCCAAATAAATAAGCGAACAAGCGATTTCCGGTAAATGGCGGCCATTATAGACTACCAACAATAAGCTATATAAACAAATTTTTTTACTACGTTAACCAAAAACACCGATCAAATTAAAAGAATAAATAAATAAATATATAAGATAAAAAATAAAAATAAAAAAACAAACAAAAAAACAAGCAAAATAATTTGACATAAATAAATAAACAAATAAGCGACTTCCGGTAAAAGTACCCGCCAAAATATACTACCCACAATGCACCACTGACCCTTATATAAACAGCCGAGAAAAATAACAGCACTAGTCGCCTGACGATTGCACTAGCATGAAACAGACTGTCGCCTCTAAGTGCTGACTTCCATGTCCACTTATATATATATATATATATATATATATATATATATATATATATATATATATATATATATTACCAGCTACACAGTTTTGAAAAAAATATTACCAGTATTAGATTTTTGAAGAAAAAATATTGCCAGCAATAAAACTTTTATCGGCATTAAATAATCCATCGAGGGTATGCCATAAAACAAAACAAAACAAAAAAACAAAGATAAACCATAATTAATATGTAATTGTGTCTTTTCCTTTGTCGACTTTTCGTAAACATTCACAAATATTTATTGGCATTCGAGATTAATTTAATTCGTAATTCTCGCAGATCACACTACTATTTTCTTTTCAGGTGATGCTCTCTTTAAAAATATTATCTATAGTTTCCAGAAAATAATAAGCATTAAACAAGGTTATTCTCTCATACTGTAAAATGTAAAATTTGGCTAACATGGCAGAAACGTTCAACACAACCTCGGCCTAACATTTGATATTGTATTAATACTATCAGGCCTTGAGAGTGACATCTTCAGAAATGTCGGTCAGGTGACGTGTTCTTTGAAAATAAACCGATAGGAAGATTTAATTCTATCATAAAAAGGATATGTTGAATGCCTTGGTTAGACAAAATCGGAATTCATCTTCCACCGAGTTGGCGCTAATGAATGGAAAATTTAGAAAAAGACAACCAAGTCAAGTGAATAGAGTTGTTCCAATTATGACATCTCCCTAAAAGAGTGCCACGTTTTATTTTCCATATGCAATTGAACATTATCTCATAGTGAAGAAGCAGTCGAAGCATTTGAACAATTTATTAAAGTGTTAAGAAAAATGCGATGAAGAGTTTGAATTACGTTGGAAGAAATCCGTAGAGTAAAAGGAAATATCTTGATTATGTAAGAGTAATTTTATTAAATTACACTATTACTCGGACTATCGTCATCATCTTTGTCGCCATATTTATTACAAGGCTTCGGCCGTCGTACACTATGGCCTTCTTCTGGCGGTTGGAATGTCGAACTGAACCCTTTATTTCGCTCATTGGGATAGACTGTTCTAGTTCCACGTGCCAAGTTTAATGGATGTTAGTTATCAGTTATCTCCTGTTACTTTCCCTCTGAAAGTTCTCCACTGCCTTAACCGGGTATTGAACTCACACTCTTTTTGTCCTTTCAAACCAACGCCTTTATCCACTGTGCAATGTGACCATGAGAACATCTGTTTATCAATTTCTGGGTATTATAAACCTAATGCCTTCAGAAATCGATTTCTTACCAGTGCTGATGTTGCAATTTTTGCTGTTATGATTAAATGTTTTTTACCAGAGCTCATATTGCAATTTTTTTCTCATTCTCGCTTTTCTCTGGCATTTCTCATTACTGGTTCCCATATTGTATTCATTTCTATGCTTGGTCGGCTCAGGAGATTTTTGTGATCTAGAATATGTGCTGATTCCTTAAATTAATTGTATTTATTTATTATCATTCATCAAAATACGACATTAAATACTGGATATCCTAGTATTTTTGTGTAATTTCTACCATTATTGGTAGTGAAATTTCAAACAGATTTGATGAAATTTATTTTTAATATTTCAGTTATTTCTTTGGAAAAAAATCTTAATATGGTCACGTTTTATTTCTAGATTTTTTTTGCAGTTTCATCAAAATGAAATATGCCGGATGGCAAGAGATATTGTTATCTCTTTTGTTAATAAAGTTCATTTTGCATATTACAATTTTCAGAATTTTTATCCTGAGAAACTTTTCAAAACCTTTAAGCAGGAAAAAAAGAAAGAAAATATGATCTTTTTTAAAGAACTTGGGGATGAATTCGGTTGTTAAAACAATATTTCTACAGCGCCTGTAAAATTAATCAATTTTATCAATTTCATTTCGCGTTACACTTTAAGCCATTAAAAATATGTCCGGCAAATTGAATTTCAGATTGAGGATCTGTTTCAGTTTTTAGATGGAAATATTAAATTTTCTTTCAGATATTAAGGCACTTCCATTATCTGAAGCAAAACTTATTTTCTTTAAAAATCTAAGCGAATAACATTTGTTTTAACAATGACTTGCCTAAACAAACAATGCTGTCCACTATGACAAGCATTTTGAACTCACTTATTAATATCTTAAAAGCCTGCAGTTAAATCATATTCTTTAATTAATATAGCATTATTTTTTCTTTTTGTCACGTATTTAATCGAATTGCTTTCTTTTTAGTTTTTAACTTCTTCCTTTTATATCAGATAGAACACGTTACAAAAGAGATAGGACTTTGTTATTAATAAGACAAGGTAAGCTATATGAAGGAAACAAGGAGGCAAGACTGGCGTTACTAGCGTTATGGAAAATAAAGCGTAAATGATATTTTATGTGATGAAGGTGTATCAATACTACACGATATGTTTTCAACCAAACGATACAGAACAAAAAGGAAAATGCTGATATATATTTTAAATATTTCTTGCATAGTAATAAAATAACAAATGTTTGATTAAGTTGACTCAAAAGTACACGTGTGTTAATAAAAACAGTGATCAAAATAAAAATAATAAATATATAAGATAAGAAATAAAAAAAAATAAAAATAAATAAAAACAAGGATTTAACCCAAATAAATAAATAAACAAATAAACGACTTCCGGTAAAATAACCGCCAAAATAGACTACCCACAATGCACCACTGACCGTCGCCTCTAAGTGTTGACTTCTATGTTCACTTATATATATATATATATATATATATATATATATATATATATATATATATATATATATATATATATATTGTGTATTTAGGCAGCAATTCTTCTTTCATACAAGTTTAATTAAATGTGACGGACAAGGTGATTTGATTAATTTTTTATATAAGTTTTCATGTAATCTTCTTTTTAATTTTCCTTTCAGTAGATAAATAAGATAAAAACTGTCGGAATGTTGTTTTTCCGAGCGCTTTCGGCTATACATTTAGCCATTTTCAAGGGTGAAATATATTAACTTTTAACTAGAAATAGATTGTTGCATGTAGTTATTTATATAAGGTTGCATTTTCACAACACGGTCAAGATATTGTACCCATGTTCATAGTTGATATTATTGAGTGTTTTTTTTTAATTTTGTTTTTATTAATAAGACTTTCATTATTTAATGAAAAGCTAAGATCAAAATTAAGCTTACAACTACGAATGAGATCAAGGTGTTGTAGTTATCTCTTCACAGCTGGAGAAGAGACTTGAAATCCAAAGCAATTAAGTAATAATTTAATGGATAGACTATTATTCAGTCGTTGTTTTCATATCAAAATTCGACCAGAAAAACTATGGTGTGAACAAGTGATAAAATTGATTTCTTAAGAAAATTAAGAACTAAATGGAAAATTACAATCCAAAAGAGGCCAGTGAATTTCTGAGACACAAAATGAGGAAAACGACCAGAAAAATCAAACACACACAGGACATATTTAAGAAGCCAGGGGAAATAATGGTTAATATACCGAAGAACAAAAGAATTGCACTCTCGATTAGTTTATAACACATCTATTTATCATCTCTCGGTTGCGTCTCTATCTTTGGGCAGAGTGCACTCATGGGCGTCTCCGTCAAAGAACAGAGTCGCATCGAGGAAAATTGTACTGAGAGGTGTCCAGTCCTCAAGAATAGCTGCCCGAGGCCGCGCCCTCTAATTGAACTAAAGAGAGGGATCCGTGCTCGCACCGCGACAGCGCAACCGACGCTTGCGGGGGCTGCGGGCAATTTTTGTTCCTAGCTCGGATGTACGCGCTCGGGCTCCCCACATTAAACCGATGTTGTGTCACAACATGACCTCGTGTGTGGGGGGATGGGGTGAGTAAATACAAATTTGACTGATAATTTTGTCTGAACATATAGTAAAGAGGCAAAAGTTATCTAGAATAACAAAAGATAGGAAGTCATGGAGAGCCATGTGGGTAGTCGCTCTTAATAAGTTCATTTTGGCAATCTTAATTTCAATTATTTATCTATGTGCCGTGTCCCTTCAGGACGTTGGCGATTATAGTTCTCCATAATTTTTCTTTTGTAATGTTTAATATTTTTTTCTTATTGTAATCTCTCCTAAACCTTGTTGCTCCCTCTATTTACTCAGGCTCTCTAGGTCGCTTATGCGTAGTTTCTCTCTATCTCTCTTGCTTACATATTTGTCATGTGAGTATTAAATTTTCCAAATGCTCTTTCGTCATTAACTTCCCCTTAATTCCAACTGTCTCTTTCTGATGTTAAGCATGTGCCATCATTTTATTCCCATTTTCTCAAAAACTTCCACATTTCTCATTTGTTCAGTCCATGGTATTTTGACAATCCTTCTGTTACCTTAAATCTCATCTTTTTCTAGAAAGGGATTGACGAACATTCAGTACCATATAGGAGGACCAATATTATGCAACATTTAAGTATTTCTTTTGATAATGTAATTATCCTGTTTCTTAATACACTGCTTAACTTTTGGAAATTATCATTTGTTGTCCCTTCGAATTTCAGTGTCGCATATTCCGTATTTTGTTAAATTTTTCACTTGAAGATTTTTCTGGTCTGGAAATGAATGAAAAATCAGAAATAATGACACGATGCTTACACACCAAAAAATCCTTTTGAGTTCGCTCGAACCAGGATGAAAACATATATATTTCATACAACCACCCTCGGATACAATTACAAAACCCCCTTGATTCTCTCTTTCGCTTCTATTACGCTTCTCGTTATATTTTTATTTATTTATTTTTAAATAATAAAGTGTTAGAAAGTATTTAGCCCGGGTCTCCTGAAGATACCGAAATGTTGAAACCAAGGTAGCGTGATCGGTTGATCTCCTAATTTTTTCAAATTTAGAAGTTTTGCATGTTAATTTTTTATTTTATTTAATTTTATTCATTAGTGTATTGAGTGCTTTTTAATACTACTATTTCCTGGTCTAATTCTACGTTGAGCAATAACATTTTTTTTAATTTATATATATATATATATATATATATATATATATATATATATATATATATATATATAAACAAATGCTTGGAGGTACAAAATCTATATACTGTTTTAAAAACAAGGAATTTATTAATGGTAATAGTCCCTAAGGCCCTTTCGTCCAACATTTCATCAGGAGAAAATCGTTGGAAAAATTGATAAATTAAACGAAAAGAACAGCAACGAAAATGAAGAGCAAAAAAAGGGGGGGCGGGGAACACGCTAAAATCAATAACGTATAAGTATATATACTTATAACGAGGGGAGGGGAAATTGCGTGTAAATAATTAGCGAGGGGCAGTTAATATAAAATATTCCCCAACAAATTAAGGGACTTCAGCAAACCTTCTGCCGACAAAGAGAAGGTTTCCGTAATCCTATACATATTGATTCCAAAATCTTCAAATGATTGTTGGAACCAACTATGTGAATAATTTTGAACCACTCTTTCGTATACGACTTGGCACAGGCTATATTCTATACTTGGTGTTGCGCAATAGCATATATTATATATATATATATATATATATATATATATATATATATGTGTGTGTTTGTGTGTGTGTCTGTCTGTCTGTCTGTCTGTGTGTGTCTGTGTGTGTCTGTGTGTGTGTGTGTGTCATGAAAACACTCCAACAAGTGCACAGGATCGCCTTGTCAGTGATGTTATGACTTGGGGCCATGACAAGTTTCGGGTCCTTGCAACATCATACTTGTTCGTCAAAGTGACCCTACCGAAAACGGTATTCTTCCGGTAGGCGAACCTGAAACAAAAAAAATCCGCCAAGCACGCAACAAATGGACACATTAAGTAACTGCTACTGCTGATCTTGAAATTACAACATATATATATATATATATATATATATATATATATATATATATATATATATATATATATATATATATATATATATATATATATTGTTATTATTATAAGAGATAATAATAAAACGTTGAAATCGCAACACAAGACCTTTCATACAGTATTTACATTAGTCGGACTATTGTCCTCATCTTTGTCGACATATTTATCACAACGTTTCGGCCGGTGTACGCTCCGGCCTTCTTCAGGTGGTTGGAATTTCGAACTGAACCCTTTATTTCGATCACTGGGGTAGACTGTTCTAGTTCCACGAGCAATGTTTGATTTTAAAATTGTCTATTCCTTGATCACATCTAAGGCTGTACCACTTATTAGCAATTATACGACTTTTTACAGTAAGTGTTTCGTCGTAGTCGTACGGTTAGCAAGAATATCTCAGAGATCATTACTGGTGTAGTCGATCCTCATTGGTACCCGGTGGTTTGGTTGATTTTGTTGTAAATTCGATTCTCTTTCGTAGCGCCATACTTGGGTCTTGTGCCAAACTTAAGTGGATTTAATAAGTAGATCCACCCGGCGTGTTGCATTTGTTAGCGAAATAGTATAGCTGAAAATTTTGAACTATCCACTATCATCTTTGCAGATGATATAATTCCGGCTCTGTGGCAAATTGAAACTACGCGAAACAAATCGCAGCATAAAAAAATTACATTTCTGCATATTTGTTATGAACAAAGTGAAACAGGTGCACAGCAACGCTTCATCATTGATGATATGACTTGGGGCCATATTGTAACCTAGAAAATGTTACTCAATGAGGAATAACCAAAACGGAGGTTGGAAATAAAATTGTAATCTTTATAACATCAACAAAATATATAACTCGCCAACGGTTGTAGTAGGTAAACCACTGATAGTGGTCGACTACTTAGACAGCCTATTACCCCACTTACAATATTGCCCAACGTATTTGTTTCAATTGTGACATACACATTAGTGTTAGAATAAATAAAAATAAAAATAAATAAGCGAAAACAAGTAAAAGTAATAAATCCAAATAAATAAATAAAATAATAGACCAATTTAAAAACTGCACCACAGCCAAAATAACAGAATCGTCTACAGCAATCAATCCCAAAATTGGACGAAAAAATAGCTTTAATTACATTCCCAGACCAAAACAAACCATTAAATAAACGATCTAAACTAATCTCATAATTTTTTTACTACATTGCTAAAACATCAAAAACCGAAAAGAACAAATAAAAGTATGAAATAAAAATAAAAAACAAGTAAAATAAATTAACCCAAATAAACAAAATAACCGTCAGATTCGACTACCCACAATGCACCACTGCCACGTATATATAAATAGTTGAGGAAAAATCCAATACACATAGCCTGACGATTGCGTCTAGCATGAATCAGCCAGTCCCCTCTGAGTGTTGATTTCAACTTTTATATATATATACGTGTGTGTGTGTGTGTATTAGGTTGAGTCTTAAGTGTATATATATATATATATATATATATATATATATATATATATATATATATATATATATATATATATATATATAAAAGATGTCTCAGTAAATAATTTAGACAAGTTTTGTCTACTTATTTTTAACAGGATCCTCTCATATTCAAGGACAGATTTCTTAGGATAATTATTAAAGAGAGAACATTACCATACTGATACATATTCATTTATTCTGAGTAATTTCAATATTAGCACAATGTCATCATCAGGGCGTAGTTTTTTCTAAGGCAAAAATTATTATGCCCATTATTTTTCTTAGATAATATTGTTGTGTTCATCTAAAAGTTAATTATTTTACCCTCGAAGTGAAAAACTGCTACGGTTATGTACTGTACGATTTAAATTTCACAATTTAACCTCTCCCAAATTTTTCATTCCCAGTAGCCTCCTTGCATTTTAATGCCATTATCGATTTGCTTGGGGTGAAATTATTGAAACAAAATGTAGATGAATGTTTAACATTAGTCAGATGACAATATTTTTATGATTTATATATTTTAATGGCTCTATTCATTGCTACGTGTCAATATAATTTGCCTCTTTCCCCATCAAACTTAAATTCTCTTAAATATAACTGAAGATTATTAAACACCAGGAAGATTTTTTTTAAGTGCCAAATAAAAAGTCGTTAATCGAAACCTAAGCAATTTTTCTTTAGAGATGGAAACTGTTTGAGGAAGAATGAAAGAAATTCATTTACTAAAAATAACTGCATACAATTCACACAAGAATGCCAAAAATATATAATACGCAAATTAGAGCGTCTGCCAGAAAACCGGTGATTAAGAACTTAATGTTGTCGATTATTACTGTGCCGACCTATTTCATCAAGACGTGTAACAATCTAAAAATGTCTTGAAACGGTTATCACAAAGCTAGTCTTGCAGACAAGTATTAATTTAGTAAGGTGTGTGCAGTGTAACGGTTACGTCGCCGAAAGTAGAAACTGACGAGATCAAATTCTGATCGGGTCAGTTACGTTCCCCCAAGCAGTTAATGTTCTAAGACGAATAAAGTAGAATTATTGTTTATACATTTCTAGACTGTGTCTCGTGTGAGGTGTATATGTATTTGGGGACTTGTTACGAAGGTTGATGCACTCACGTGAGTGTGAGGTATTTGGCAGTCTCTTCTTGAGTGGGGTACTTATGTAATCTTTGTGTCCCACATGTATATATTCTAAGTTCAACTGGGTATATGCTGGTGATATAACCATCCGTTAGGCGCGATACTTCAACTGGAAGCTATGATGTCACCTACTGCTGTAACATTGACGGACGTGGCCCTGCTGATGGTGTAACATTGAGTGCAAATCTACTTTTTTTATCTATTATAAGTTGAGCTCAGTGTATATTGCGGTCACCACCTGTCAAATCATTATAGAACATAAGCTTTCTTGACTGGCATTAAATCCGATTCAGACAATCTCGTATTTCCTGGCATGAATCACATTATATATTTAGAAAGGTATATTCTATTTCCAGTTAGGGTTTAAATCTAAAACAAAACTACTCTCTATTAACCACCACAGGTAAATAGTGGGAAATAGGTATTTGTTTTATATCAACGCTAGACGGTGTTGATCAAGACGGGTTAAAAGAATGAATTTGAAAGCCGTTATTCAATTAGACAGGCCTTGAGTGACTATTAAGCTTTTACAAAACTGCTCTCTATTAACCACCACAAGGATCCATCCCTGCATCCCATTAGAATGTCTGAAGACCAACTTCTCGAGAGCTCCTCTCTGCGGCTGCTCGGTCTCACGCTGTCCGCTGATCTGAGAAGGAACAAATACATCGAGTCAATTGCATCATCCACCGCAAGGAAAGTTGGCTCCCTGTGCCGTGTCAGGAAATTTTTCTCCCCGGAATCGATCCTCCAAATCTATAAATCGACCATTCGCCCTTGCATGGAGTATTGCTGCCATATAAGGTCTGGAGCCCCTGCTGTTTCCCTCAGGTTTCTTGATAAGATCCAGAGACGGGTATGCAATGTAATTGGCCCTGATCTGTCATCCCATCTGCAGTCGCTCTCTCACAGACGCGATGTTGCATCGCTCTGCCTTTTCTACAAGTACTTTCACAGTAATTGCTCCGAGGAGCTGCTTTCGCTTGTCCCTAGGCCTCGTGAATTTAAACGTCCTACGAGGCTGGCATCCCGTTCCCACCCCTACACCGTTGAAACTGTTAGATGTAGACGTCTCTTCTACTCCAATAGCTTCAGGTCTCGCACATCTCGCCTGTGGAACTCCCTTTCTTATTCCTGTTTCCTTGACAAATACAATCTCCAACTATTTAAGTGTAACGTCAATCGACATCTTCAGTTGCCTTAATCTATCCACTTCCCTTCTCCACATCCTTTCACCTTTCATTCCTATCTGCTCTCGCTCCAAATCTTCTGTAACCCCCTTGCCTTGATCGATCCACTATCTTTCTCCACATCGTCTCCTTTACCACTCCTATCTGCGCTTCCTCCAAATCTTCTGTAACCCCTTGCGTGCTAGTGGCCTCCAGCCTTGCTTGGGGTGATAAGCTTAAAAAATAAATAAATAAATAATCTCTTGCTTTGGTTGTTTAGGAAAAGGAAAATGTTGAATTTAAAACTGTGAGACGCGAACTGGGAAATCCTTATATTTGTGTATGGAACGGCCATTCACCAACTGCCATCCTGAATCTCACCTTGCCACTGGATTCTGAAGGGGATTTCGTTAAGGTAGACTGGTTCTTAAAACTCACACTCACTTAAAATCCTCCTCCCTTGCACAGGTTATTACTACTTGAAACGAACCATCATCAGCCCCTAGAAAGAATTTTGGTAATATGTGCGCTAGCTGTAGAGGTTACTTTAACTTGATTTTGGGGTGGGGAACAGCTCGGTAACCTTGTCAAATCTGGGGAGAATATTCGAATAATCCAGAACCTATGCTGTCATCAAACCGCCTTCATCCGGATAGAAAATGAATTCTGTAAATATGCAACAATAAAAAGAGTGTAAAAAAGTCAATTTATTCAGTGAGTCTATTCTGAGAGAATAAGAAGCCCTACCCGGTGGAGGAGACACGGTGGACTAATGAATAGCAGCTCCGATTGAGGAATCGGAGATTCGAGTTCGAATTCCAATCGAATTCATTACATTCACTTACATACATTTGGGAAAGATATGAATCCTCTTCTTCCGCCACGCTCCATCTATGGGTAAAATAGCAGGAGAAACCGGGTTCTATAGCCTTGTATGCCAACTGGTCTACCGCAGAAAGAAATGGCAACCTACTGCGGGGAAAAATATGCTTCGTCACTCATGTATCGAAAGATATATGATCGCCTAAGCGTGTAACACGCATGGCACATAACTGATCAGGATTCATTTTTGGTGGCCACGATCTTAACAACATAAGAAGATGGCAGAATGTTCATAGCAGATAAAGAAAGGGAAACTACAAGCAAGGGCGGGACACAAGAGGAGAGAACTGAGAATGAATTATAATCAAAATAATTACTCACCATGCAAATTACAAATTTGAAATAACAAACTAAAATAAGAGTAATAATTTAAATATCTGGGAATGTTTTAAAGTATGGAGGGGGGATGGGTGACACTGAAATCCGAAGGCGCATTGGGATAGCAAAATATGCCTTCCAAAAGCTAAGCAAAGTATTAAGAAACAGAACAATTTTGATAGAAACAAAGAAAAGAGTACTGAATTGTTACGTAATAGCGGTCCTCTTATAGTAGTAGTAGTAGTAGAAGAAGAAGAAGACGACGACGACGTATACTATCCATGAGAGTGTGACAAATATAAAAATTGTTTGTTTTGTTTTATAGGGATGGGGCGAGTTATATAAAATTGGAACTGGTCAACTAGAATGGTCTGAATATTTTATTACCTGACAATGTTTAAACGGTGCTTGAGTAGCGAATCTTGCATGAATTAATTTCAACTCTTCTTATTAATAACCGCATTGTGTCTTTCTGACATATGACTGTTCAAAGAATACGTCAAAGAAACTACTGTTATACACAAACGCATATATATATATATATATATATATATATATATATATATAAACTTGAAAAACAGCTAAAATACTAACACATACACACACATATATACATACACACGCATACATATATAAATATACATACACAAGAAAGGGAGAAGAGAAAATAATAAATTAACAGATAGAAAATAATTTAAATAAATAAATGTATATATAATACAAAACACACACACACGCACACACACACACATATATATATATATATATATATATATATATATATATATATAATCTTATACATTCATATACATTTTAAGAATATCGATATATTGAATCGTCGATTGCGTCTAACATGAAACAGACTCTTGCCTCTAAGTGTTGACTTCAAAGTTCACTTTTATATATATATTTTATATATATAAATATATATTTCGTTCCCAAGCTCATCAGGGTCGACTGGGAACATAATAATAATTTATTTCAAATTACTTTTACTCATACAAACACCCTACATACAATTAAAATATTAAAAAATGAAATGATTAATTTGTATGAGGGAAGACAAAAAATATATTAAAAATTAAAAAAAACAAAACAAAAAAAAACGCAAATTTGCGCAGCAAAAAGAAAAAAAAAACAAAAAAAAAACAGGAAGGTAGGGAAGGTAGAAGAGGAGGAAAACGGAAAGTGGGAGGGAAAATTTGTGTAAATAAAAGTAATTTGAAATAAATTATTATTATGTTCCCAGTCGACCCTGATGAGCTAGGGAACGAAACCGGTTGGTTTGTCTTGTTTGTGTTTTCATCTCTTATTTTTTATTTTCATAATGCCTATAAGAAATAAATTTAACGTTTTCCTTGCAATATTACGGTTTTTTACCTCCAACAATTTATTTTATATGCATATATATTTATATATATATATATATATATATATATATATATATATATATATATATATATATATATATATATATATATATATATATATATATATATATATATATCCACATATATATATACACATGTAATATATATATATATATATATGTGTATATATACATATATATACACATGTAAGAGAGCAGTGAAAATAATATAATACAAAAACAATATCTTAAATTCAATATCTAATTCATCTTCATATTTATAGAATCCAACTCATACACATACGTCCATACACACATATACACCCATACAAACACATTTACATGTATATGTATACATACACCTGCATATATATATATATACACCCAAAAGCATAAATATGAAAACAAAAATCAATGTATATAACTTAGTTAGTATCTTAGCGGTCACTAAGTTCTCCTAACAACTACAGATGAAAATAAAGTTGATAGCTAACAACCTCTCCTACCCAATATGTCTTCACTGTTATAAATTCCGAGAAAATAGAATTTCTAGGTCAATTTCTGGGTTAATTGTTTTTACAAATATTCTTGATTAATTTAAATTTTTAAATTTTTAATTTCCATCTGATTAGACGGGTTTTAAAACTTAGCCGTTGAAATAAATTATAATTCTAACAGTGTTTTCGATTATGCATTAAGTTTCTCATTGATATATATTATATTGCTCTGTATACTATACATTGAACCCTCTTTATGAGTCCATCTTTTTACTATTTTATATTAAAATACCTACTTGGATTTTCCTTTCCACTTACGGATTTGATATTATTATTTACATATATATACATATATTATTTATTACAAAAAAATTTCAAACCTCTAACCTTATAGTTAAAAATAATAATTCACCTCCTAGAACAAAATTAAATAGGGTAAATATTATTTGCTAATTTAAATGCCCATTAAGGAATTGTATTCCTGATCAATCAAAATTCGTCAATAATTATATAGGGCACACTACAACATGTTTGACATGCAGACTCATTCTACAACTTTCCGACAATAGCTCAATTAGATATCATTTAAATATTCATGGAGACCTACCGGACACTATTCGGAATATACTTGTCGACAACACTAATATAATAGAATAATCTACATGCAAAAAAAAGGCTAAAAATAATGGAAGCCTTATTAATAAAAACAAAAAAAACAACACTTAATAATATCATCTAGGAATTTGGACGCAAAATCTTGATCATGTTTTGAAAGGTCGGAATGTAATCTAGATTCGCCATATTATTTATCCTTGTTGATATCCGAGACACTACCTGAAGATATGCATAGATATTAATATTTAATTATTTGATGGCGCTTCATGTCATAAGAAAAAAGACACAGGTTTCTCAATTCGAGACACCCAGTAAAAGCAGTTGCAAAATTAATAATAACGTTACCAATGACAAAGCCATATGAGCGCATGTAATAAAATGATACCAAACATAAAATATCGGACTCTTTTTTTCGTGTATGCGTCGGACAGTTGCCAAAACGTGAAGCTAGTAAATGTTCGGTTACATGTCAATGAGTATAGACAGCCTTTGAATTTAACAGATAATGGAATGAACAGCCACCAGCTGGTATCAGAAAGGTTCATCTGCCAACGACTCGCTCTCCGCCTCTCGCCTTAAGAATATTCACATTCATGAGAATTCACTAGAATCTTATATAAAATCACTTTCCTGAAATAAATAAAAAATCCCTCTCTCTATGTCTGTCTTTCACTCTCTCTCCCTCTCTCTCTAAATATGTATATCCATATATATATATATATATATATATATATATATATATATATATTATATATATATATATACATATATATTTATATATCACACACAGACACACATATATATATATACATGTATATATATATTATGTATATATATATATATATATATATATATAGATATTGAAGTCAACAGATAGTAGTAACAATCTGTTTCATGCTTAAACGCAATCATGATAGCCTGTCGTTATCTTTCGTTGAGTGAACATCCCGTTTTAAAAAAAAACGTTAATTATGTCTACCAACCAACACCCTCGAGATTTAATAAACACAGTTAAAAATAAATCCATTATATATATATATATATATATGTATGTATGTATGTATATATATATATATATATATATATATATATATATATATATATATATATATATATATATATATATATATATATATATATATATATATAATCCTAAAGAGCCAGGAGGTACCTACCTAGTTTTCACCTAAATGGATCGTCCTTTGCTCTACTTAATCTACTACGTTTTATCTTAGCTTGTTTTTTTTTCTTTGGACTGGAAATTTAAGGCACTGGACTTTTTTTTTCGCCATGTTCGGATGTTTCTACTTCATTCATTTTTTTTCAAATTTTTTCCTCGGTTAATAATTTGTTTTGATATATTGGCAAATTGTGCCATCCGAGTTTTTACCAACCTACTATCATTAGATATATATATATATATATATATATATATATATATATATATATATATATATATATATATATACAAGTATAAGATTGGTGTATACGGAATAAATCCCAATAATCAACAAATACTATTCTTAAAAGAGTGCTCAATACAAGGTAGAGCAAATACAATTATTTATTCGAAAATAACATAAATATGTTGTAAAATCACTACAAAAATAGCCATTTTGTTTCAACACTCCTGGTGTCTTATCAAGTGATGGACCATCACTTGATAAGACTCCAGAACAGTTGCCCCTCTCCCTCAACTCACCGTAGTGCTTCGTATAATATGTAGGTATAGTAGGCAGATGAAAGATATTCGAGAGACAACATCAACAACAACAACGATAACAACAAGAACAACAAGGATAACAAAAACGATAACAACAACGACAACAGGAACAACAACAACCATAATAATAATAATAATAGCTCTGGGCCTCGTGAGAAAAGAAATCGACAATTTTACTAAGTGTCCCAGATTAAATCAGTATACAAATTGCCAAAATAAACATAACATGAACAAATAATAATAATAATAATAATAATAATAATAATAATAATAATAATAATAATTATATATCAATTAAATGACAATTATCCTATAGGGCCTAAGGACCATAGTTTTGACCCGGCTCTACAGGATACAAAGCAGGAAACATAACATACACAAATAATAATAATAATAATAATGTTAATGACAATAATAATAAATGTAGTTGAAATCTCAAAAATGTAGCATATGAAGACAACAACAATTCCAGTTGTAGTTGTAGCACTCGGATTAATTAGAAAGCTTCCGATAGACTAATTGATGTGAATCCTGGTAGTCCACGTCTTAAAGAAATACAGAAAAAATGGAATCGCAGTTGCAGCTCACACATCACGAAGAGCTTTATCTATGTAAAACGTATGTAACCATGTATTTTTCTTCCTTTTTTTTTGGTGAGACGGGGGGGGATTAATTTTTATTTTTTATATTTGGAATTTTTATAAAAATGATCAGTGTAGAATATTAGGAATTCACTCGGGCCGCTGGTCTATACTGGCCAAAGCTTGTCCAAGCTAGTCCAAACTAGTCAGAGCCGGTCTAAGCTAGTCAGAGCTGGTCTTGGGTTGTCATAACTGGTCCAAACTGGTCAGAGCCATGATACCACCTGCACACAGGAACAGAGCCCTGGGGCAGGTAATTGTATTTACTTGGCCCCACTGAGTGAGGTTGTGACACAAGGTCGCTTTTTAATGTGGGGATTCGAGTGTTTTCACTCGGGCCGCTGCTTGTAACTGCTCATAGCTTGTCCAAGCTTGTCAGAGCTAGTCATAGCTGGTCTTGGTTTGTCATAGCTGGTCCAAACTGGCCAGAGCCGGTCCAAACTAGTCGTAGCCATGATACTGCTTGGGCATGTAAATATCTGAATATGTACACCCCTCCAAGGAGAAATTTACTTCAAGTTGAATTTTTTACTGAGTGATTTGATATTGGTGAATATGGTCCACCCATGCAAATGTGTTGGGCAGCTCCATTCTAGAAAAGTAGACTGATTCACCTGCTGTTTAAGTTACTGTCCTATAAATGATGTAGAAATGAGATAGCCTGCCTTTTCAAGGAGACACACTCCAACATCCCGGCGTTGACCCGTCGGACATTATATCAAGTGTTAGTCAGGGGGTCCGTTCATGATGATCTGATTGACGAGCTCGGTCTTACGAAGCGGGAGTTTCGCTCAATCTGGCCTTGAGCTCCCCGGTTGAAATGTCTCAATAACGATGAGGCATCCTTCACCTGGCTGGTGATGCGTGGGGCCCTCTGGGTCGCCAAAAAGCTTTGCGCAGCGGTCTTGGAGAAATCTCCAAACTGCCGACGCTGTGATGGGGAAGTCGAGACCCTTGGTTACGTTTTCTTTCATTGCAAGTTGGTAGCACCATTGTGTAAGTTCGTTGAATGCCTCATGGTTCGCATGTTGCAAGGAAAGTTCTTTGTCCTTGAGGCCTCTTCTGTTTGTAGCAATGTGGCGCCGCCGTTACCGAAGGCTGAACTTTATGTGTTCTACTGCTTGCTAGGAATTAGGAGAGTCGTGATTAGGACGACACGTCAGAAGGGATTCTATGGAGGTGAGAGGTTCACCTCTTCCAAACTGATCTTGTACTTTAGGCATCAGCTTAAAGTCAAGATTAGGACGGAAAGGCGGCGACTCTCTTCATCAGAATTCGGCAAAAGGTGGGTAAATCTTGCGCGACTGTGTAGAGTGAGAGGGGCTGACTTGGAGTGGCACGTTGATGTCGGTTAGGTACAGGATTTTGTCCTTCCTGGGTTGAACAGAGGCAACCCGTCCCAATATTAGGCTAGTTTAGGTTTTAGTTTAAATCTTTAGTTTCCCGTTTCTGGTTAACTTAGCTCGGGTATGTATGTTCATTGCACCCCCACACACTTTATTTCGGTCCCTATTTTTCTTTAGTTTAATTCCCCATCCCCTCCCTCGTTAGGTGGTCAGTGATGTCAGTTCTCTGGTTGCTGCGGGATGATTTTCGTTTCGCGTGTGTGTTTTCGTATTTGATATTGTGTCTAAATGAGTGCGTGGTTGTGAGTCCTTTTTGGATGGATGATTGTTTTTTTATACTTTTATAATCTCGCATTTTTTTCGTCCAGTTAACTGATGTTTCTGCCACATTTAGGTATTGTGGGCGGGCGGGTTATTACTAACCTTATTTTGTTTTGTTTTCATGTAAATAGTATTTAATTCATATTGTAAATATTCATTGAGTTTTTTTTAATTGTTATTTTTCCCTTCCTCCCCCCACAGACTTTGAAATATACATATGGGGACTAGTTAGATTTTCATAGAGACATTGTGGTATTATGGTGGATGTAGTAAGAAAGGTAGGAGAGTATGTGTTGTTTTGGTGATAGGACTATTGTTAGTATGTTTGGGTCAGTGTTTGTGACTAGCTAAGTTTAAAATTAAGACAGAAGACCGTCCTTCCCCAATCCCTTTTTTGGCCTTGTGTCACATTTTGTACTTAAGTGCAAATAAATATCTTTACAAGGAGACACAAGGCGGGAGCCATGTTAGAAGGTAAGTCATTTGACTTGTACAATATATATTATATCAGATCATTGCAGAAGTCCAGGCCTAATTCACATGGTTAATTTAAATTGCCCGCAGCTTGTTGCTGACCGGTTTCCGATTGAAAACTTAAATATTTCATCGTTTCGAGTCAGTTTTTCTTTACTATCGAAGTTGGTTCCACAAATGAACGCCTTAAAGACAAAGGACATGAAAAGTTTTACTTTTACCTTACGAAATCCGGAAAAAAGTAGTAAGTCCTAGAACTGCAACAACAAAATAAACCCTCAGAAGGATTATTCAGCTTTTTTTCAGCTCTTCGGATGGTCAAAAAGTTTTTGTTTTTTCGTCAGGGTGATTTTAATCTAAATCATCAACCACGCAACAGTCGAACCTACGATGTCGATGAAGAAGCTCTGCTTTCCATCGGGAAGAATAAATCGAAGATTTGAACGGAAAAGAAGGCTAAGTGTTTTAAAATGGTTATTTCATCAGCTTTTCACCATTTAAAGATCGTCCTGGGTATGACGATAAACTACATCCGGCAGCAGCGACTCTCACCTGGAGGATTTTAGAAGCGTGTAACCACCTCTTAATTGCTTTTATTCCCAAGTCCACCCTGACCCAGGGTGGTAGTACCCGTTAGGGTCCAAGCTATGGACTAATAGTGGATCCTCAAATTGCGGACAAAACATGAAAATATGAAAATGCCGGTTGCCCAGTAAAAAAGCGGTAAATTCGGAAAGTCGAGAGACAACCATTGGAAACGGGTGACGACGAATGTGAAGTGTCAGGTGCAGTCGAACAGCAGCGCGCAGGAATTTTTCCTGGTGAGACAGGAGGTGCAGGGCCGGGAAACTCACCACAGTGCCCAGTCCCTCCAAGCAGAGGTTCAAGTAGGGCTTGATACTCCATTTCGAAGAAAGATAAAATGGCCCCAGCCAGTAATAAACACGCCTGACACGAATTCGACGTGGACATCAGCGAGATCCTTAAAATAACATCAAGAGGTTCGGTGGATAAACGACTAACGACAATGTCCAAAATCATCACTAGTTATGCAGCAGGGAAATTTGGATATGAGGAGCGGAGGGAAAAGAAGGGTATTAGCAAAGAAAATAGAAGATTACCTCTTCGGTTATCCATTGAAGCTGCTATCCACCAAAAGAAAAGAAGCAAGTCTCCACCGCGAGCCTTTAAAAGATAGATCGCGCAGCGGATTGGTTTTACAAACATCCAATCGGATGTGCGGAATACGAGGTCTTTCTTCGTAGAATTCTTTAAAAAGGCCAGAGTAGTTGTCAGCGTTTCACTGTGAGGAGGAATAAGGGATTGATCTCCCCTGATTGGGTCGATTTTGTGATGGGGAGTATGTGATGTTGAAAGACCCGAAACTACCTGATGAACTAAGTCAAAACATCACTGACGACTCCCTCGGGCGCCTACTTAAAAGCGTATTTTTTAATTATTCTGACAGACAAATTCAGGACGAATTTCTTCACATTTCATCAATCCACATGTCGGGTGTTCTTTGAAACGTACGATAACTTGACGCTCAAAATCAATGAGGTGTTTAGCCATACGAGAAGGGTAAAACGAAAGACGAATATCGTCTGCAAATAACCTTTAAATGACGAGTCATAACAACGAGAAGCAATTAATCAATTATAAAAGAACCAGAGGTAAGTAATTACAAGAGAATCTAATGATTATTCAAAGTTTTAAATATGAAATAAATTTATTCAAAGTTATTCTCGTAGGAGGGAAGGCGACGAGGTTTAATCTTGCTCTGTCGAATTCCCTAACATTATTTTCAACCTTTCCGAAACCTGGCACGTTTTCAGTGCCACGACAGAATGCTTGCCGAAAGGGATAGACGGGAAACATTGTCTTCAGCATCTAAACATTAAAACCTGGTACAATATTTGCCCTGTAACCAGTGAGTTCGATGAAGGGTGAAACTTCTCCAACATCTACATCACAACGTGTAAGCAGTTACATTTTAAGATGCCAGAAATTACCTTCTTCTTCTTCTTCGTCTTCTTCTTCTGCTCCTCCTCCTCCTCCTCCTCCTTATTATTATTATTATTATTTTCTTTTTGTGCCGTGTCCCTTCAGAAAAGGGGTGATCATGCCTCTCTACAACCTTCTGTCCTTTGTAGATTTAAGTAAGGCTTCTCTTCTTGCTATATTTCCTAATACTTATTCTACTAACCATTAACACAGGTCCGTTATGTAGGTTGCTTGCAGCTTCCCCCAGTCCTATTGCTTACACATACGCTGTCCTCAGTAAATTCAATCAATAGATCTAAATGGTATATTTAAGCCCTAAATCAATATTTAAATCTATAAATCAATAATTAAAACTTAAAAAGATCTGTTTTCTATTGTTCATAGAATAAGATTAAACATTATACAATTAAATCTTAGATCAAAATACAGCTAATAACTAACTTTCGAGCTCCAGATTTATTGACGCCCTCTCATATTCACTCATTTTCTTCTTTGTATTTTTGCAGTATTTTAAAGTTGGTTATTTTCCTCCACTGTTACGACAGGCTGCCCAGTAAAAAAAGAAGTCGGTAAATTCAGAAAGACGTGGGGCAACGTGACGACTGATGCGACTGCAAAATTCAGGAAGAATCTCTGCACATTTCATCAAACCGCACGTCGGATGTTCTTGTTTGAAACGTACGATAAGCTGACGCTCAAAATCAAGGAGGTGTTTAGCCATAAGAGATGGGCAGAACGAAAGACGAAAGTTGACTGCAAATAAACTTTAATTGACGGGTCACAAGATCGAGCAGCAATTAAGCAATCATAAAAGAGCCAATCAAATGATTATTTAAGGTCACCAATATCCAAGAAATTTATTCAAGGGGAATCATTCCTTAAAGGAAACAATGATAATAAATTTTGCGCGTTTTTACTGGGCACACTGTAAATTAGAAAAAAATACCGGCAATACATATTGGAAAAAAAAAATGGTAAAGTTCACAAGAAAATAAATTTTTGGTATTAAAAGATGCATAAAGAGTTGTTATCCTGTAAACAAACCAAACCATTTATAGACTTGGATTCAAGAAAAATGGCCGATTTTGACAAATCGAAACGCTGTCATTTTCCACCACGACAATACAAGTGAGCAGGTCGTAAAATAGACCTTGCAAAACCTTTCACCATATATAGATTGGATTTTTTAAAAAATGCAGATAAAGCATTTCTACACTTGTTTCCGGTATTTGTCAAGCTCTGTGAAACTATTCTATGCGCAATGTCCTTTTTGTGTTTCAGGCAGATTTTATTTCGAAATGCAACGTAAAAAAATGTCAGGAAGTAGACAATAACCCTTGGCTAAGATACTGACAACATAATAACTTAATAATCAAGATAGTCGAATGTTCTCGAAGAAAAAAGAAAAAAAATGAAATTCGGACAATTTGCCTCCAATTTTCACCCGGATGTCCAACAGCATATTCGAAAATTGGATAATTAAAAAGACATAAATTGTCGGTAGAATTTAAGGCAAATTGCTTAAACACACATACAAACACACACACACACACATACACACACACGCACAGGTATATATATATATATATATATATATATATATATATATATATATATATATATATATATATATATATATAGCCTTAAACAATACGGATGTCATACCTTAGGTACCTTTCGGCCAACTCTTTTTCAAAGGTATTCGTTGGCGATTGGAAATACAAATGAAGACACACTTAATAAATTAATTAAGGTGGGAAAGGTGGAACGTGATTAAAAGCGAAATTTTAATTACACAAAATTAAAATTGGATAAGGAGTAATGAAAATAATAAAAAAAATACTTAAAATGTTTCTTGTTAATCGCGTTCAACCTTGCACTCCTTATTTAATTTATTAAATGTGTCTTCATTTGTCTTCCCAATCGCCAACGAATACCTTTGAAAACGTGTTGGCCGAA
>OZ038500.1:93512628-93527628 GCA_964036315.1 Acanthosepion esculentum | reverse complement strand
GAAGTGAAAAATAGATAGAAAACAAGACGATTAAAAACGCGCTACCGGTATTAAGAGTAAAACATAGTTACGATATTTGGATTAAATTCATTCTTAATGTGGTAGCGGGGAACGAAACGCAAAAAGTCGGTCACAATTCTACATCGACAAAACGCTGAGGTTACGGGGTCGCTTAATATTAAATTAAAATTCCGGGCGTTGGAAGTATGTAGATGCATGAACCAGGAATTCGCTTTTGGTCGGAAGAAGAATAAAATTTTCTTCAGAAGGTACCCGGTTCCGAGGATTCCAACTCTGCAGTAGTCTCTTCCTCAATCCATAAAGAGTGTTGGGTGGCAGTGTAATGTCGACACCAACGTAACAGTGGCTTCGCGTACTGGGAAATTTTTGCCTTGCCCTATATCTATATATATATATGTGGGGGCTCCTCAGGTAAAAGCGATCTTGTGTCACATCCTACCTTACTAAGTAGGCCGGGCAAATATAACGAGCTGATTACATTCACTTTTCTACAGTTTTTTCTTCTATGGCCATTGCTTTAAATATGCGGTCGTAGTAGTAGTGTTATTGGGAAAGTATATCCAAGGGTTGGACAAAATAATTGAAACACTTGTTAAATTCAAAGAAAATTTATTTAATATGGAGTTGGTCCTCCTTTAGCCTCACATACAGCTTTAATACGTCTAGGAATGGAATCAGCTTCCTGACTTCATCCAGAGGAATTTTCAGTCATTCTTCCATTAATACCTACTCCAGCTCTTTAAGACACGACGATGGAGTATAGCGGCTCCTAACTTGTCGCTCCAAAATGCACCACAAATTTTCAATAATATTGATATCTGGAGATTGGGGAGGCCACTAAATGTGTTCTAGCTCACTTTCATGCTCTTCATACCAATTCTTAACCACTCGAACGGTATTTATTGGAATATCATCATCTTGGAAGATGCAGTCACCATCAGGGAATAAAATCTGGGCCCATTGGATGAACATGATCTCCCAAAATGTTCAGGTAATCTTTGCTGTTGATTCTACCATGTAGGGCAACTATTGAACCGAGACATTTTCATGATATGGCGGCCCAAACTATCACTGATCCATCTCCATGCTTGACTATTGAAAGAAGGCAGTCAGGGTTGTAAGGTTCTTTGGGCTGCCTCTACACACAAACTCTCCCTGAAGTTGGGAAAACAGAAAAACTGGACTCGTCTTAGAATATGATTTGATGCCATTGGTCTGCAGATCAGGCATTGTGATCTCTGCACCACTTCAACCTCTTCTGAATGTTGCGAGTGGAGAGAAGAGGTTTCCATACTGAGGCTCTTCCATGATATCCAGCCTTATGGAGCTCACGACGAACAGTTTTAGTAGAAACTGGATTATTCAGATGATTATTCAACTCAGCAGTCACTTGGCCGCAGTAGTCCGATGATTTTTTGCCACATTGCGTTTCAATGCACGTCGGTCCCTGTCAGCAAGTTTGTAAGTCCGGCCCGAATTGCTACGGTTGCTAGCGGTTTTGCCCTGTTTCTCGAATGACGTCATAGTTTTTGATATGGTAGCTCTTGAAAAACCAAACTGTTCAGCAACCTTAGTGATCGAGGGTCCTGACATGCGAGCTCAAACAATTTGCCCTTTTTCAAACTCGGAGAAGTCACCCATTTAGCTTAAATTTTACTAAATTCTAAAAATAAATAAGACAAATACAGTAAATTAGATAAATAAACGTATTTACAATAGATATTACCTGCAATTACGAAGTTTTAGTTAAAGTTCTTAATATAATAGGTTTTTGAAATATAGGAGTGGAATTTGCACCTGTTCCAATTATTTTGGCCAACCTCTGTATCTTGAATAATACTGGACGTAAATCTACGTGGAATATATAATAAACTTTCAATGCAAATCCATATTAAGGAATTACTTCCTCTTTTAATTAGAAGTACATCCGTGTTAACGATTTACAAGTACTATCATTCGCAAAGAAGACAGTGAGATCTTTAATTATTTAAGAAAATTTAATGGATTTCATTCTGATTGGAGATATTTGTTATGCTCGGTCTTAGATGTGGGTCTTTTTAAATGCATTAACTATTAGACAGTACAATCATTGTAAAATATAGATCAGAATCGAGAACTCATAAACCATAGACCAGAGCTCTCACGACTAAGCTGAACACACAAGTATCTCCTAGGGCAGGTTTCTAAAGATAGACATAATATATCATGTAGGCCTACGGCTGTTAAAGAGGCTAACAAATTATGGAGAACTCATAGCAACAGGAACCATTTGTCACTGAGATAAATGGTAATATGAAACTCCGCAGGCAGCGGTATAAAGTCCGGGGTAGAAGCATTGGTCTTCTTCAGCTAACAGCCAAATGGTTAGCGGTGTGAAACGAAGGACATGAAATGAATCAGACTTGTATTTCTATTTTCATAAATGCATAAATTCTTTGATTGGCTGACTGTTTGAAAATAGTATCGATTCCATCTTTTTTGTGGGGTGTTTTTTCTCATATTTGGAATTCGTTTATCTAACGTCGGGGAAAAGTAAAAGCTAGGACTGCAAAATATTTTCGTTAGGAAAGATAGTGGAGTAGTTTCCCATTGCACTTTCCACTTTCGATATCCTTCTCTGGAACTGACTGCCACTCAAGGTTCAATCGATCTGCCATATATCCTATAGCTGGGTATTTAAGCTATTGACGAAATACAGAAAGAGATAAATAAACAGACAGGTAGATACGCAGATCAGAACGGTGATAGATAACTAGAAAAACGATAGATAAATAGATACAGATAGACAGATATGAATAAATAGAAAAGAAATATATATATATGGTGATTGCTACATCTTATTCAGATTACATCCGCCCTTTCATCCCTCAGGTCATTTGTGATCGCTTCCGTTTCCTTTCGGTGTCATGTGCCCTAAGATGACTCTTGGGGCCAGCATTCAATTTCATAGCTATCGGGCAGATATGACAGATAAACTCTGAATCCTTGATTGGGTTGAGTGGATCTGCATGCGTGCAAAATCTCCTCTGTGCCTCCTCAGTCCAGTACATTATTTTAAACAACGCAGGTATTGTTGGCGGAAGGATGGCGCAAGTTGGCATAGTTGACTTGCATCTGGTTGATATGATGACCTTTTCATAAGGTTTACATCGTATTCCCTCAACAAGAGCATGCGCTCACACACACCACATTTCCAGGACTGCATATCAGTTGGCAAATCAGAGTAAGTGCCTCTTCGGAGACATTCATCTTCAAAGGCATTTCATCCCTCCCTAATAAAGTGTTGCCAGTCTATACAATTTAAAGTTCAGTTCTTTTCAATGATTCGTACTCACATAAACACAAACACACACACATGTATTACATAGATATGTATGTACGTATGTTTGCATGCCTGTGTGTCTGTGGTTGTGTGTGTAAATACAAATGATACATGTCGAATGAGAATGCAACGATTATTAAGTGAATTAAATGATCAGCATTAAGAATTGTGCGTATGCATCGTGTCATTATTTCCAGTCTCCCATTCAGTATGTTTTTCAGGTCAGAAATTGTTAAAAACCTTCTGAAAAAAAAAACTGTGTGCCTCTTCAGTCCAGATGATTATCTGTAAACCTGATTTTAAACAACTCAGGTATTGTTGGTGCGACGATAGGGCAAGTTGGCATAGTTGGCTTGCATCTGGTTGATATGATGACCTTTCAGATGGTTTAAATATCTTTCCCTCAACAATAGCATCCTCTCACACACTCCACATTTCCATGACTGCATATCAGTTGGCAAATCAGAGTGAGTGCCTCTTCGCAGATCAGGTTGAGACATTCACCCTCAAATACATTGCAACCTTCCCTAATAAAGTGTCTTTAATCTGTACGGTTTCAACTTAGTTCTCCCCAGTGTTACACACCAACATACATTGCATTCAGATTACCCTTCCTAGGTTTGTGCTGTAGACGCATTTATACATACATACATAGAAAATGGCCAACTACTTTCACTTTCACTTTCACTCAGGCACATTTTTTATCATTTGTGGTTTATATTGTAACTATGCTGAGAAGACCCCAGTTCTTTGATATAATCCATAATTTGCAACGTTAGACTCTCGTGGCACGGTTTTCCGGCACTTTCCAAATAGCTGATGAATCGACGATGGTGAGATTCGAATCCGATTCTCATGATTGGAAAGCAAACATTCTAGCTACTCGGTTATGGGCAGATAATTTCTTTTAAGCATTTCACCCCAATCAGGGTGTGTGTGTCACTAGAACGCAAGGGGTTACAAAAACTGTGAGCATCAGTAAACAGACATGTTAGAGGAAAGGATGAACGAAAAAAAACGAGGAATAGATCGAAGGCATCTGGTGATGTCGATTGACATTGGATTTGAATAGTTCGAGATTATAGCTATCAGGGTGGCAAGTAAGACGAAAGGAGTTCCACAGACAGGAATTGCGAAACATGAAGCTATTGGGGTAGAAGTGACGGCTATATTAAACCGTTTCGACAGGGTGGGACTGAGATGCCAACCTAGTAGTACGTTTAAATTCATGCAGTTTGGGAACCAGCGAAAGTAGCTCGTCGGAGCAGTTACTGTGAAAGTATTTGTAGAAAAGACAGAGGGAGGCGAAGGCACGTCTGTGTGAGAGCGACAGTAAATGAGATGCCAGATAAGGGTCAATCACATTGCATGTTCGTCTCTGGATTTTGTCGAGGCCCTTAAGACGAACATCGGTGGCTCCGGCACACATACATATCTGTATAAGAACAGACAGAAATTACGATATATAAATATGAGTAGCTTATAATTCGATGTAAAATGTGATACAAATCCGAAGAACATTGCCTGAGAGGGATATTAAGGGGATTAAGGGCTACGGAGGGTAGGAAGCTATGGAGGCTGATGATCGCACACGTCTTAAAGTTGATGAATAGTCGCGTGTAAGCATATAGAGACATATAACGCAGAATCCTTGTCACATACGCATGCGCCTTTGGTGTGTATGAAAGGAAACTTTGAACTGCGCCAAGCACTTTCGGACATTGTTCAGTACATTTTCATTCTTTTCCAGCAACCGGAAAGTAATATATTGTGGGAATAGGATAAATCCCGCTCACAGGTTACCCATGCTGGTCAACAATCTCCGGATGACGTAGGGAAATTTCCTAGACTGACAATAACAACAGAATCTGTATGAAGCATGAAGAGACAACGCCTGATTTGTGCAGTTAACCCACATAAAACTCATTTTGCATACTGTCAAAAGTTGCAAAACAGTTGTAATAAGGAATTACAGGGTTGCATTTGCTACAAGAATACTGTTTCAAAGCGGATACAAGTGGTATTAAAATGGAGTCTATGGAAAAGCACTGTTTGTCGCATTGCAATATTAGGTTCAGTTATGCATTATAGAATTTGGAAAATTTATAATATTTCAAATAATTTAATTAATATTTTAATGACAATAGCCTTTCAAGACGTCGGCGGATAAAATCTTATAAATTCAAAATCTTATAAATTCAAAATCTTATAAATTCAGTATTACCTTCTCTGAGTATGCGCGTGGCCGGGAAGTTAGAATGTTAAATTTCAGAGCAGGAGACCTATGTTTGAATCTCATCAAAAACAATTTATAATACAGGCAGGGGAAAACGATTCCAGCCTGAGGAAAGATACAGCACGGATTAGTCCACGATTCCAAAATTGGAATTGGATCGGCGAAGGTAGTTCCAATCCCGTCGATGTTTGTGCTAGCACGAAGTCGAAAATCATCGTGGCCGAGGCATCCAGCGTACCTTCTCTGAGTAAGCGCGTGGCCGATTGGTTAGAATTTTTACTTTCATAGAATGGGACCTAGGTTTGAATCTCATCAAAAACAATTTATCGAGGAGTTAACTGTTCCTTGATAATATTCAGTCAGTTATGTGCCATGGGCGATACACACTTAGGCGATCATGTATCTTTCGATACATGACTGACGAGGCAGATTTTTTCCCGCATTACCTGCCATTTCTAAACCAGTAGCCATCGAAGGCTATAGAACCCGGTCTAGCTGGGACGCTGGGAAGAATAGGATTCATACTTTTTCCCGAGGTAAGTGAATTTAATGGATCTAACTGGAATTCGAACTCGAGTCTCCGATTCCCCATTACTCCACCGTGACTCTTCCTTTACTTCTATTAAAATAAAAATGTGGACACGATGTATTTAACAAGTTGTTCCTATTGTTTTTAATTTTTGATCTATTCATTTCAAAACAATTTGCCTCGTTAAACAAGAAAATATAATTTTCGGGAAAGAAAAGTTGGTCAATCTTTACGTTTGTTTGTGTATGTCAGAGACAGAAAGACAAAATGTCTGACCATTATAACTGTACTTCCGGTATAGAGTTCAAAACACATCCCTTACAGGATAGGAAAAAGAAGAGGGTCTGATTAATTTATAACTTATTTGGGAATTGATGTATGTTTATATCAAATGAATCACTTTTCCGTGTGGTGACCTGGTCTAGGAATCGTTTCTCCTTTTTCAGTGAATACTAACCATTGGCATTTACAGTGGATATGATTATAGAGAACATTACATGTGTTTATTCTTCCCGGAAAAATCCAATAGCAAGTCTACTTTCCAATATTGAGCAACTTTTCGTTAAAGACACAGGAACATGGACCATGGAGTTATGTTCAAGTAAACTGCTTTTGTTTGAGACGCGTTCGTGTAATGAGATAGACGAGAAATCGCCATCATATACATCCTGTCTGAAGTCTTTAAGCAAATCATAAAACTTCAATAATTCAAATTTAATTTGAAAAAAACAAATTCTCAAAACTTAACAGATGAATTTAGATGAATTTAGATGACAGAACAAAGCCATGGTTAAAATTTTATGTAGTATCAGTAAGTTTTATAGAAGTTATTTGATGTATTTAAAAAAAAAAAACCCCGGCCGTCTGAAGTTATTATGCAAAAGTAAATAATCACAATGTACTTAATATGTTAACAAACTCATGAAAAAATTGTAATAAAATCATAAATATCTCAACACCGATCATAGAAAAACTGATAATAATATGATAAATTATTGAATCCTTTACATTTTAATATATTGACCTTTCTTCTCAATAACAGCCAATAATCTATTAGCCATTGATTCAGCAGGTTCAATTTCCGATAGAGTATTTATAATTGCTTTCCATATTTCTGCTTTCCTGTTATATTGTTTGCCAACTTCATATAATTTCATTTTCACAATTGACCATAGATTTTCGATCGAATTCAGATCAGGACTTGATGGTGGTTTTCCATTATCTTCTCTTCTGTAAAACTTTTTATACTCAAACAATTTACGTGTCAGTTTAGACCCAAGAGAAGTAGCATTGTCGTGCATAAATACACACTTCATTTTGAAACAGTGAGACGATTTCGTTCATAAAACCGGTAATACTGTCCAGTTCAGGGAATTGACTTTGAATCGTTCAATAATGGTTTGGTCGCCAATTCAAGCTCATATCATAACACTAACGCCTCCTCGTTACCTTTCTTTAGCCACAGGAACGTTGGGATTGGATAAAATCCATCCTTTGGCCAATTGATCAGATCCATATCGCTCAGGATTCATCCAGGAAAATTACTTTAGAAAAGTCGATTTTCATGCATTTTTTTGTTGTTGTAATTTTGACCCTTTAAAATATTTGCTTTAGTGGAAGGAGGTCGCTTAGGAATATTTTGTAACAGATCCCAATTCACAAAGTATTCTACACCTTTTGTCCTTCTTGACTCCTTCAATTCAAGCCTTTTCAGCGATCTGAGCGCTCGTCGAAAGTGTTTTGTTTCACTATAACTCCCTTTACTTTACATTCATCTGCGGGAAGCAAGTTCTTAAAGCCTCTTCCTTTGTTTCGAGTTCTCAACTTACTTATATGTTCAACAGCCTCCGTTATCGTTAAATGATCCCTATAAATCTCCTCACTCAATAACTTCGTTATTTTTTACTTTTCATCAGTTGTTAGATTCCTCTTTTTACCCTTATGTTAGGGACAAAAAGAAGAAATAATTTTTATTATATTTCAGAGGTCTTAAGCTAATATTAGTTTAATCTGTATATTAACTTCACTCAGTCTATTTTCGTAAAGTTCAAATATCTCAAAAACTAACCATTAAAAATCGCAGAAGAATTAGTTAAATATTTTACTAAGGGTGGAAATGCACAAGTTTAGATTTGACAAATATTGGTTAAGTAGTTTAATATGTCTCTAAATTGTGAATGTAGACAGGAATATTCTTTTAAATGTTGGGTGATTGAACTATAATCAATCATGTGAATTGTAAGTCTTCTTGACAGAGTCGTAGTTGTAAAAACAACATATATATTTCATTTTTTTATCAGAGATACAATCTCCCAAAGGACATTTAAATTGATATACGATGTTGTTTTTTTTTAAGTTATTGCGGATGATTAAATTTATTGTAATATTTAATTAGTTTTATTTTTTATTGGAATCAATGGGCGATATATTAGTATTTATGAGGTTTTAAGATCTTTTTGTAGTCAGAATGTATTTGATTGCAGTATAGTAGGTTGAGATGTTTAGGGTTATTTGAGGATGTATTAACTTCTTTTTGAGATAAGCATACATTTCTAATAGCTCGTCTAATTTGTTCATCAACAATGTAATTAATGAGATTTGATTTAATGTTTGTTTTAATTCAGTGTGTAAAATTCATTCCGTTGAAGACTTAGCATATGTACGGTTTATTAAATTTCGTATAATAGATATCTTGTAATAGTTAGGACATTTACTTTTATAGTTGAGATTGAAGGTGATCTGGGATGAGACTGAAAGTACTTGGGAAAATAAAAACCGTATAGATACATACGGCGTTTTTCTCACTCAAATTTATACACACACTAAGAAACTGATCCGTTAATTAGAGATGATTAAAATAAAAGTAAATAGACATAATATGTCTCGATTATTCATCAAATGCACTATATATATATATATATATATATATATATATATATATATATATATATAATTATATATATATATGTATATATAATTATATATATATATATATATACATATATATATATATATAATTATATATACATATATATATATAATTATATATATTTATATATATATATATATATATATATATATATATATATATATATATATATATATATATATATATATATATATATACAAACACAACAAGATCCAAAATCACTTCATACGGGGAATAAGCTTATAGCGGGTTTGATAAAACTGATGATATGAAGTGATTTTGGATTCTATTGTTTATTAATTATTTGCTCTGTAATAATAGACGTATTGAGCTCTTTTAGTGGATAATTTTTAATATTTTATATTACTAGGATCCACTTGGATTATTTATCAAAGCATTTATTACTTTACCATATATATATATATATATATATATATATATATATATATATATATATATATATATATATGCACTAGCATGAAACAGACTGTCGCCTCTAAGTGCTGACTTCCATGTCCACTTTTATATTTACACACGCTCTATCTCTGATATTGAGCACTTTACCCCATAAATATAGCACACTTTAAGACTATATTTCTGCATATATATATATATATATATATATATATATATATATATAT
Organism: Acanthosepion esculentum; assembly: GCA_964036315.1. Lineage (NCBI taxonomy): Eukaryota > Metazoa > Mollusca > Cephalopoda > Sepiida > Sepiidae > Acanthosepion > Acanthosepion esculentum. The sequence goes on along the minus strand of OZ038500.1, from coordinate 93,517,950 downwards.
ATATATATATATATATATATATATATAAAATATAAAAGGCTCAAAGACTAATATCCCATGCTTTAAATTTATTACATAGGAATCGTTATCAGGATCCAATTCATCAGACCTACAAATTCCTACATTAATATATATATATATATATATATATATATATATATATATATATATATATATATATATATATATATATGTATGTATGTATAGTTTATATATATATATGTATGTATACTGACCACTAATATTATATATATATATATAGATAGATATATATAGATTTATATACATATATATAGATATATATATGGAGAAATACAGTCTCAATATCAGAGATAGAGTGTGCGTGGTCTGACGATTGCATCTAGCATGAAACAGACTGTCGCCTCTAAGCTTTCACTTCTATGTTCACTTTTATATATATACATACACATATATATATATATATATATATATATATATTCGCGGACTGACGATTGCGCCTAGCATGAAACAGTCTGTCGCCTCTGACTGTTGGGTTCAATGTTCACTTGCATATATATATATATATATATATATATATATATATATATATATATATATATATATATATGTGTGTGTGTGTGTGTGTCTGTGTGTGTCTGTTGGTGTGTATGTATGTATATTCTTCATCATATATCCAAGGTCACTATGTTTACTGTTTCCGCGTAAAAATTTAAATAAATAGAACATGCAATCAAAGAATCTTTTATCGAAATTCGCCAGCCTTTGTCACAGTCTCTGTGGAATAATTTTAAAAAATGTTTGAGTATTTTGAAGAGATTCGAAATGAACCCAATTTTAAGGCTATATATAAAAAAAATCTCTGCACTGATGAGGACCTTTATCTGACATGTGATAGCATTTTCTCAAGTTAATCGCTGACATTCAAGCGTAATTGGCCTTTACAAACTAACAGAATGTTGCTTCTCGATCTTCTCATCTCCCGCCGGCAAAACACGTATATTGACGAATCCTTCGTGGTTACTAATCATACTGTACTACAGAAAAAGGCCAACTGAGAAGTGGAATAAATTTAGGAGAATTACTTTGCACCAAGCTGTGCGTTCCTTCCTTAAAATTTCCTATATAACGTCCTAGCATATTTAACTCGTTTCAAATACCGACTGCTACACCCGGTGAATAATATAGAACGATTTCAATAACAGACGAAAACAGCAGGGGTTTGAGGGAGAAAAAATGGTGTCAGTGATTTTACTTACGTTGTATAAAATATACAAGATATACAAATAAGATATACAAAACCGTTTTGGTTGTTATTCTAAAGAGATTAGCTTAGTTTGACACAAGGCTAAAAGTAGGAAGCGCGCAGTAAGGATCGGCTTAATACTCGACAACGCAGAAAGTATTTCTCGCTTGAGTCTATCCTTCAAATCTATAAATCAGCCATTACCTCTAAGAAAACTGCTGCCATATATGGTCTGGAGCCCGCTTTGTTCGGTATAAGGTCCTCGACAAAATCCAGAGACGGATATGCAATGTAGTTGGCCCTGGTCTGGCATCTCGTCTTCAGTCGCTCTCTCACAGACGTGCCGTCACCTCTCTCTGTCTTTTCTACAAATACTTTCAAGGTAACTGCTCCGACGAGCTACTTTCGCTAGTTGCCAGACTGCATGAAATTAAATGAGCTACTAGGCTGGCATCTCGGTCCCACCCTTTCACGGTCGGAACCGTTAAATTCGGCCGTCTCTTCTACGCCAATAGCTTCATGTCTCGCAATTCCCGTCTGTGGAATTCCCTTCCTATTACTTGTTTCCCTGATAGCAATAATGCAAAACTATTCAAATGTAATGTCAATCGACATTTCCAGATGTCTTGATCAATTCTCCGTCTTTTCCTCTATCACGCCTCTTTAATCACGGCTCTTTACGCTCTGTAACCCCTTGCGTGCCACTAGCACGTAAGGGGATACAGAAAATGAAAGAACGCATATATATATATATATATATATATATATATATATATATATATATATATATATGGTTAAGATGTGCTATAATTATGGGATAAAGTGGTCAATATCAGAGATAGAGCGTGTGTAAATTTAAAAGTGAACATAGAAGTCAACACTTAGAGGCGACAGTCTGTTTCATGCTAGATGCAATCGTCAGGTAGCCTTACGATTGCATTTAGCCTGAAACAGACTGTTACGTCTGAGTGTTGACTTCTATGTTCAATTTAGATATATATAGATATATATATATATATGTGCATATATATATATATGTGTGTATATATACATGTGCATATATATATATATATATATATGTGCATATATATATGTGTGTGCGTATATATATATGTGCGTATATATATATATGTGTGCGTATATATATATATATATATATATGTGCGTATATATATATATATACATGCGTATATCTATATATACGTGCGTATATATATATATATACGTGCGTAAACATATATGTATATATATATATATATATATACGTGCGTATATATATATATATATGCATATATATATATATATATATCTATATACGCACGTATATATTTATACACATCGGGGTTGCAAAGAGAGTCGAACACTTACATTTTTTGCCGAAATATTCTATTTCCCACCTTTGGTAAAAAGATTTTATTTGATTATTCATATACAGCGAATGATTATATATATATATATATATATATATATATATATATATATATATATATATATATATATATATGCTCCCGAAAATCCAGCTGAGCTCTCTAGGCAAAGGGGGGTTTAAAAACAGCGGCTCCTACTACTATTAAGCATTACTCTTCAAGCATGAATTGAGTTCTCCGAGCCGCTGGCGTATTTCCTATAGAGGAAGACGTTTAAATTTTCTTCCTTTATGACCTCGATGTCTTCCTTTTTCGCCTTTGTGGGATATTCCTTTGGTATTGAAATCCAAAATGTTTGAACATTTTGTGGCACACTTAAGTTTGATTAATAAACTTTTTGTTCTTTATCTTATAACTTATAGTGTATGTATCTTCTGTCAATTTGAATTCGTGTGGAGATCTGTGTGTATGTATTTACATGTGCTTACTGAGGTGTATAAATGTAGATATACAAATCTGAGGTACGATAACTCTTCGGTAATGTGAGGAAAATGAAACAGACTTAATGTACATTATTTCGCTGCTCGCGGGCCATCGAACTACTCCGTGAAGAAATTATTAATTATGAAAGTGTACCACATAAGTAAGTCGGCACACAAATAGAAATGAAAATCGAGAAGCGAACACGAAAAGCGCTAATGAAACGAAACCGACAAGAAAATAAAATCGAAATAAACGAGCCGAGGGCTTTCGCAAAAAAAAAGACAAGAACTTAACAAAATGATTGATAAGGCTTTTTTTTGCTTTTCGATTTTCTTTTTTTATGTATTTAATTCATCTTTTAAGCTTCTTCTTCATTTCTTCACAAGATGTTAATCGAGAATTCTAATTATTGCATTTCCCGATGTTCCTTTGAATTTCTTAGTTTCTTTTTCTCTTTTATTATTTATCAGATAGTTTCAAGTGATTGCTATCTATCTATCTATCTATCTATCTATCTATCTATCTATCTATCTAAGTCTGTTCATCTATCTTAGTCTGTTTATATATCTATCTCTATCTATCTCTCTATCTATCTAAATCTGTTTTACAATCTATCTATCTATCTATCTATCTAAGTCTGTTCATCTATCTTAGTCTGTTTATCTATCTATATATCTATCTATATATCTAAGTCTGTTCATTTATCTTAGTCTGTTTATCTATCTATCTATCTAAATCTATCTTAGTCTGTTTATCTATCTATCTATATATCTATCTATATATCTAAGTCTGTTCATCTATCTTAGTCTGTTTATCTATCTATCTATCTATCTATCTATCTATCTATGCCAGTCTGTTGATATCTATCTATCTCAGTCTGTTGATATCTATCTATCTCATTCTGTTGATATCTTTCTATTTCAGTCTGTTGATATCTATATATCTCAGTCTGTTGATATCTATCTATGCCAGTCTGTTGATATCTATCTATCTCATTCTGTTGATATCTATCTATCTCAGTCTGTTGATATCTATCTCATTCTGTTGATATCTTTCTATCTCAGTCTGTTGATATCTATCTATCTCATTCTGTTGATATCTATCTATCTCAGTCTGTTGATATCTATCTCATTCTATTGATATCTATCTATCTCACAGTATATATATATATATATATATATATATATATATATATATATATATATATATATATATATATATGTTTAAGTAACGAAAATCTTGGTAATCCGTATGGATAATCCCAAGGAGGATGAAATCCTGAGAGCTCAATGTTAATTCAGAGCTAATAATTTTTAAAAAAAAACAGACCACTTTAAGGCTCCATTGTAATAGTTTATTTCACCAGAGACTTTTAATTTTTCCTGGATCTTCAAAAAGTGAAACGAAAAATGAAATTAAAATTTACACTTTTGACGGGCAGTATTAAGCTTATATAATTTAACATAGAAGGTAGCGAGGAATGGTGTGAGAGACATGGTCGAATTTAGAGAAGGAAGGGAGAATTTTAAAATGTATTTTTATATTACTTTCTCTTATAATACTTAATATTGAGGAAGGAGGGGGTAAGGATCAGACATTGCCCTATTTAATCGGTCAACTAAACGGAAATGATATGTGGAAAGGAAAGAAGAAAAAAGGGGGAAAAATGGGGGAAGTAAAGAGAACAGAGATGTACTTAGGGTTTTCAGAGGAGAAGAAGGGTGGTATAGCTTTAGCAATTTAGAGAAAAACAGATTTAATGTTTGATAGTAATTTAAAAATTTTAAAAACTCCACGAAGAAATTAATTTAATGCTTGTTAGGAATATAAATATTCAACTTCTCTACAAATAAATTAGGGATTTAATATGAGTTGAATTAAAGTGAACATTGAAGACAACACTTAGAGGCGACAGTCTGTTTCATGCTAGACGCAATCGTCAGGCCACGAGTACTATTATTTTTCTCGGTTATTGATATATACGGGTCAGTGTTGCATTGTGGGGAGTCTATTTTGGCGGTTATTTGGAGCAATCTAAAATTATTTCCAGATTCACCAATATATCCACTATTGGGACATATTGTGCAGAATAAATAGTACATATATATATATATATATATATATATATATATATATATATATAAATGAAATTATTTTGCTTGTCATTATTTCATTTATTTATTTATTTCTTATTTCTTATAGTATATATTTATTTATTTATTTTATTTTAGAAATATTCAAACACAG
>OZ038500.1:93500128-93510128 GCA_964036315.1 Acanthosepion esculentum | reverse complement strand
GCCACTTATACATACTCCTATACAATTATGCATAAAGTTATTTTATAATTATAATCCGGCAAATTAAAACAAATTATACGAGGAACTACAAAGTATACGCCATTAGAAAAACGACTTCAGACTTTTCTTCCTTATAGTTTGACCATTTTAAATGGATAAATTGTCAATAGATTCGGCTGGAATTTTTATTATAGATTTTGTTTTTCAGATGTTTTTTCATTCCCCGAGAACTTCTTTTTCCGATTCATTCTTGGGCCAATTATATTTGTTTGCTGTGCGGTATAAAAAAGTAAATGCAAAATCCCAAGCAGTCATCCTTTCAAAGAGGGCCTAAGTTTATTTTAAACCTTTGACCCCTGACCACCGCTTTACCAGTGGTAGAGAAAAATGACTTAATACCCAGTCACCGGTTAAAAGGTGGTTAAAAACCTGTAATTATTTTTTTATCTACCGTGAAAAATCACAACAATTATTTGCGAATTTTGATTCAGGAGCTCAGTAAGGAGGGTTAAAATTGTTAAAATTGAATATTTGAAGATTATAGCTGTCAGGGAAGCAAGTAAGAGGAAGGGAGTTTAACTGTCAGGAAGTGCGAGAGAAGAAGCTGTTGGAGTAGAAGAGGTAGCCACATTTAACTGTTTTGACAGTGAAAGGGTGGGAACCAAATGTCAACCTTGTAGCAAGCTTAAATTCATGCATCTGGGTAGCAACGAAAGTAGCTCGTCGGAGCAGTTGCCATGAAAATATTTATAGAAAAGACAGTGGGAAGCCACATCACGTGTGAGAAAAATGACTGTAGTCGAGATGCCGGATCAGGGCCTAAAACAAGATATTCGCGTCCTCGGTATGGCGATAAACTACATCCGCGTCCAGGGTAAGACGATAAACTACGTCCAACAGCAAGGTCTCTGATCAGGAGGTTTTGAGGAACTTGGAACCACCTCTTAATTGCTGGTGTTTCCAGGGTCACCCTGACGCGGAGTGGTAGCAAATAGTTAACCTCAAAACTGAAGTAAAAAGCATTATAAAAGTGTAAAAATAGGTTTTAATTCCAGAAATACTTTGTAAGATATTATTACCAGAAATAAGTTTTTGAAGAAAAAAATATTACTAGCAATACGTTTTTGAAAAAAACAAAACAATTACCAGCAATAGGTTTTTGAAAATAATATTACCAGGTATACGTTTTTGAAAAAAATAATATTACCAGGTATACGTTTTTGAAAAAAATAATATTACCACGTATACGTTTTTGAAAAAAATAATATTACCAGGTATACGTTTTTGAAAAAATAATATTACCAGGAATACGTTTTTGAAAAAAAATAATATTACCAACTACCCGTTTTTGAAAAAATAATATTACCAGCTATATATTATACATAGTATACAGAAATAGATTTTTGATAAAACAAAAATATTACCAGTAAAAAAAAATTGTCGGCATTAAATGACCCATTGCGGTTGATATGCCGTAAAACAAAATAAACCAAACCAATCTAAACCAAAGAATAATATTTTATTCATAGGAATCTATCCTAGAAATGTTGTCGGCATTAAATAACCCATTGAGGTTGATATGACGTTAAACAAAATAAACCAAACCAATGTAAACCAAAGAATACATATTGTATTCATACGAATCTATCCAAAAAATGTTAAAATTTATTTAAAATGTTAAACAATCCATTGAGGTTGATATGCCTTAAAACAAAATAAACCAAACCAAACCAAACCGGCCTACAGATCAACATTACGTACAAGTCGACCTTACGTACAAGTCGACCTGATGTACAAGTCGACCCCGATATTTTTTGCTGAGAATTCTGAGTTAAGCCTCTAAAATCTACTGTATAGTTCGATCGCCCAAACATACGGCATACTACCACTAGCCCAAAACCTAGCCATACCGGTAAATAAAGTTAGGCTACAGTTTACGAATAGCCATACCAAAATCACATAAAATCACACCAGTTACCTCTATATTGCGAAACTAACGATAATATCTTTCTGTTTGCGTTGTATAGCAAACTGTACGGTAAGTGGTATACAACTGTTATGAATACCTCACGATTTTTATCTCAAAATTTTGAGTTAGGCCTTTACCTACCGTATACTAAAGGTTCCTACCTGTGACCCCAAATTAGATCTGCCAGTACATAAAGTTAGGCTACAGTATAAAACAAAAATATTACAAGGAAAAAAAAGTTGTCTGCATTAAATGACACATTACGGTGTTGATATGCCGTAAAACAAAATAAAACAGGATATCCGTCATCGGCTTATTTAGGTTGAAAATAGATTTTAGAATTGCACTGGCATTTTATCACTTTAAACTTGATTTTAGTGGATACTCGTATTTGAGTAGACGTTTCGTTCATTTATGCGACAATCTATTTATTTAATCTCTTCCACCGGTCTGACACTGTTTAATAAATAAATGAAGCTTTCTACTCAATCCAGTAAGAAAAATGTTTAAAGTGATAATATCAGTTGGATTAATAAATTAAAAAATCAATTACGTCTATAGACAGTACTATAAAAATTGAATGCTATCTGAATGTCAAAAATATAAAAAGCTTAGAAAGTACATCTTTTAAATCAAACATAGAAACCTTCCTCTTATACGTGTTGGAGATTAACAAAATCACTGACAAAAAACAGTAACTGTTACGTACTCGCGACGAATCATATAAGCGTTAAATCTTAGCTGAAAAGAACAAATAATTATATGGGAAGCTACCAAAAACCAGGGACAATGTCGAGTTAGATTTAGTGGCCATTGTTGATCGAATTTATAAAGACCACTTGGAAGTATCATATTCTGAATGAAGAACTATATGGAGACCTACAAATATTTATGCTAAAGATTTGTGAAAAGTGAGGTACATTTAGTCGTCATTCCAGGAGAATAAACTAGGTGTTGTGGGGAAAAAAGTAGAAAAAAGAACGTTCCAGCAGTCGCATCAAAACGACCTCAAACGATTAATAAATCGGAAAAGAGGAAACAGAATGAAAGAACAAGAGAGAGCTATGGATGGCAGAAATCGTCATGATGGAAATAAGGGCTCAGATGTTTTCGCTTGAGAACGATCAGAGAGACGCTTAGATTGATATATGTTATTCATAAGTATAAGAGATCTAGATTATGGAAGCAGATCAGGAGGTGGAAGAGCTGAAAACCTTCATCAATCACCTCACAGACCGAGCCATAATCAGAAAAGAAGAATTGGGTAGAACTGTAGACGAAAGAAATGGATGGAAGAAATTTGTCAGAAGTTTTCGATTGAGGACAATTAGATGGATAGACATCGCAATAAAGAAGCGAAATACGTGTGATCAGACTTGTTATTTTCATTTTTTGCGTAACGTACAATTTATCCATCGCACCATGTATATATACATTTATACGTCCATGTGTATGTGTGAGTGTGTGTGTGCGCGCGAGCGCGCGGGCATGTGCAGCAATTTCTAAAGAAAGAGATGGATTTTTATTCATTAAGTCGAAAGATTTTCTCATTTGTACATTATTTTTCGTGTAGACGGTCTGTTTATTTATCGTTTTCTCTACCGTTTTTCGACATGCTCTTAAAGATTGTAACTTAGGAATATATATATATATATATATATATATATATATATATATATATATATATATAAAGCGGTCTGATGTTTTCGTCTAGCATGAGACAACCTGTCGCCCCAAATGTTCGATTTTATATTCATATTTACATACGCTCTATCTCTGATATTGAGCACTTTGTCTCATAAATATAGCACACCCCATAAACTATATTTCTTTATATATATATATATATATAAATATATATGTTTCATATACATATATATATATATATATATATATATATATATATATATATATATATATATATATATATATATATATATATATATATATATATATGTATGTCCTTTATTGATTAATTGAAACAAAAGGAATACTTTTCTTATTATTTACTTTTTTTTCGTATGAAACATGAACCAGTGCACATGTTAATACTTCGTATGTCCCTTCCACAAAGTGGTTCCTTGCAGATTGACCACAGATTCTCGATTGGATTTAAATCGGGAGAGTTTCCGTACTATAGTACTGATTTGCTCTCTGGAAAGGTTTGCCGGTGTGTTCTCTCTGTCCGAGAGATATAAAGCATGTCGTTTCCACCTTAGGTGTACGCAAATTCGAATCCTACGCAGACGACGTATTCTTATTCTCCTGGAATGACGACTACAGTGCCCTCTGTATGTATATATATATATATATATATATATATATATATATATATATATATATATATATATATATATATATATATATATATATATATACATATATATATATGAACTATATATGAAATATATATATATATATATATATATATATATGAAATATATATATATATATATATGAAATATATATATATATATATATAAATATATATATGAAATATATATATATATATATATATTTCATATATATATATATTTCAAATATATATATATATATATATATATGAAATATATATATACGAAATATATATATATATGAAATATATATATATATATAAGAAATATATATATATATATGAAATATATATATATTTATATATATATATATGAAATATATATATATATGAAATATATATATATGAAATATATATATATATATATATGAAATATATATATATGAAATATATATATATGAAATATATATATATATAGATGAAATATATATATATATAGATGAAATATATATATATATATATATTAAATATATATATATGAAATATATATATATATATGAAATATATATATATATAGATGAAATATATATATATATATATTAAATATATATATATGAAATATATATATATATTTCATATATATATATATATATATGTTTCATATATATATATATATATATATATTTCATATATATATATATATTTCACACATATATATATATATATATATATGTATATATATATATATATATATATATATATATATATATATATATTTATATAATGGGTAAATTTTTAGTTGTATTTTTATTAATTCCCTCCTTATTATATTGGATACTCCGTACGTGAAAAAAGGATTTATCGACTGCACAGGCCGATAGACGTAAAACAGTGTTTAATAATAAAAATAGGGTATCTATATCTCTGAGATGAGGTAGTATGACTATTAACATTATTGATATTATTCGGACTGTTATCCTCATCTTCATTGCCATATTCGAAATTCCAATTATCTTTATATATGAATTTGTGTGTGTGTGTGCACATGTGTCTGTGCGTGTGCGTATATTTGTTTGCATATCTGTGTATTTCTGTGTCTATGTGTTTTTGTGTTTGTATCTGTTTCCTCACACGTCATTTTTATATACATTCACAACTTCATATATTGACCATTTATCGATTTGACTAACAAGTCGTTTCTCTCAAAAAATCTAATGTTTAATCATTTGGTGGGATTTTGGAAACTGAGTTGGGCCAGGCACTTTCTAGGACACCTCGCCCGTGTGCGTTTGTGCCTATTTCTGTTTAAGTGCGACTAGCTAGACGAATCCGATTTAGTATTTTCCAGTTACAAAATATCAGTTCATTTCCCTTTTCGAAAATATTTCATGTCTTCCTCCTCCTACTCGTCCGCGTCATCCTCCTCCGGAATCTCATGTCTTGCGTAATTATTTTATTAAATGAAATGCCAAGTAAATTAACTGATCCGCCAGAAGGCATGTTGGTCGGAATGAACGAAGTAAGATTCACACACCCACTACGATAAAAGGAACAAAAAAAAGAGAAGATGAGTGATAGAGATATATATATAAAGAGAGAGAGAGAGAGACTGTGAGTCGTAAAGGCTAAAACAATACCAATAAAAACAGGATAATACAGACAGGAAAATATAGAAAATAAAACAAATTATAATGACCAGCAAGCCTGAGTGAAGAGAGAATTATCGAAGAGAAAACAAAAAGAAATTCCCTGTATAAATAATTTAAAAAAGAAAGAAAGGATTTGTAAAAAAAAATAAAAGGAAAGAAAGAAAACTATGAAGATTGAAAACAAATAAAAGAAAAAGAGGAGAATAAGACGTGTTTATAAAAAGTTTCAGTGTGATGATTTTCCTCCTTGAGGATTTCCTCGGACGAAAAGTGATGTTTACGTTGATGTGACTGCGCATGCGCACAAGGGTTGTGGAGAATTCTAAATTTAAATTTATTTTTTATAAATTCTTTTCGTATATATTCTCGCCGATTCCATTTATATTATTTTTCATTTTCTGTTTGTTTCCATCACCTTTCTCTTTATACGATCCAACAGATAATAGAAAGTCTGCCAAGAAAATTGAAATGTTGTATGAACCTGGACGTAAATTCACTGTGTATGATCGCTCGAATAAACTACATTCTAAATATTTTAATCTTAGTAAATTAGTTTTTCTTTTAATTAAAATAGCAATTTTTTAAATCAAAATCATGGTTGATATCATTACGGTGTACATATAATCTTTTATCTAAATTCCTTCAGCTTTCACCTCTGTAATCCTTTTGACTATTATTAGAGCTGACAGACAGATATACATTTCTCGCTCTTATCACGAATTCTCAGCAAATCTCTGAAGACTCTATTCGACCTTACTCCACCTGTATCTGGTGTATTGTGGACCTTCGTTTATATAGATGACCCCACTAAAATTTGACATTGATATATCTAATTTCTGCTTATCCTAATCTTCGAAATATTTTAATAAACATATCCTCTCATTGAATTTTAGGTCCTCTCTTTCTGTAAGAAGAATGCTGTTTTAGGCGGACAGCAATAATATAAACAAAGTTTGGGATTTAGATATAACCTACATAGTCTTTCGTTGTTTTGGGGAATTGAGGTCACCCATTTCTGTAACAACATACACGTTTTTTTTGTATTAATTTAAATAAACTGCAGGTTTTGTGATTTGGGTATAATCCAGATGACTCTTCGTTTCTTAAGAGAATTTGGCTCACTGTTTTCTGTAAGAATATACGCGTTTAGGACGGTTAATATGAATGTTACAGAAACCTCGAAAGTAATTTCTTAGGGCATAAAACTGGTAAACACATTAATCATGTCTTCTTCTTATCGACGGAAAATGGATTTGGGTTTGATTTGACTCAATTTTACTGAATGTTGTCTAGTTAATTCTGGGTTCGATTCTCTTTGGAACCGTTTATAAATTCATTTTATTGTTTAAAATATAATTATTAACTCTGGGTTGGATTTTCTTTGGAACCATTCTTAAATTAATTTTATGACTTCAAACAATTATTAACTCGTAACTTTTTCCATGTTTCTCTTACACATTCAATCTACTCTTCTGAGTATCGTAATAATTACTATCAAATTAGTAGTTCCTGTTACAGTTTTTGGGTACTCTATATACTAGTGAGCCAGCCAAAATGAGCTGACTCATTTTATAGTTCACTAATAGAAGTTCATCCAATCAGAAGGCTAAAAATATTCAATTCAACGTGTATAAAGGCAGCCACGGTTTTCAGAATATTCACTGTCAGCCTTTGATAGCGAAGAGTGAAGAATTACGGAACAGCTCCTGCTGCTATTGGAAATATAGTCAGATCCAGTAAAGTGTCTGACTCGTGAGTGTTAATCTTTAACGTTGTTTCATTGAACAGATTACGTACTGCGCTGGATTCTATATTCATAGACTATGGCGAACATGGTCAACAGTTCCTCTAGATCACCATCCATTTAAACGTTTGAATAGTGTCAGTGCCTTATTACAGAATAATGTTTGACACAGAGCATATATAACTTGTCTCTCATACTTTATTACTCTCCAATTTCGTTTCGATTTTAATAGACATTTTAAATTCCCGCTTTATTTTATTTTCAATATTTAGGTTTCCTTTTTGCATACTCTTATTTTATAGTAAAACTGTAAATTCACCCAGCCTCTTATTTTCTTATTTTATTCTTTTATCTATCATTTTTTTAAATTACCTTATCATTTTAATTTTTGATTTAAAATTAGTTTCTTATTTTTATATTTTCTCTTAAACTTATTTTAATTTCTCTTTTCTTTTTATTTTATCCTTTCTAATTTAGAATGAAATCTTCATCGAAAAGGATTTCTTTTTCTATGAAATAAATAGACGGAATTGGATTAAAATTCATTAATTACATCATTTGACGTATATTTGACAAATTGATTTTTTTTTCGCCTAAAACATTTTCTAATGCAGATTATTAAAATCTTCCTCTTGTTATCTGACTTATCTGGAATTTCCTAGATTTAGAATTGTAAACAAATGATTTTATATCGGGACCAACAACGCAAAGGCTATCAGGGTAAAATTTATGTTACGAATATTTGCTGCATTGCGTTCCAATATGAGTCTGTCTTCGCCTAAATATTTGATGGATGTGGATTTTTGCTGGACGACCAACCCGTCTTACTCCGTGGCTGGGTGTCTGGAACAGTAGATCACCTCGCGAGTTCTTGTTTTACTCGCCAGAGTTCAGCATTCCTGAAGAGATATCACAGATGGGTGCAAAAAGCTGTGAGCAAAATCGAAACTAGCATTAAAAAACTTACATTACTTTAATCTTATGGACTCGTTAATTTTTAAACATTTTTAAATTAGATTCCGCTAAATTTTGCCTTTAGATTTCCCTGCAATAAAATTAATTTCGGAGAAATTATTTTTCCATATTATCTGAAACAGGTCTTTATATTTACAATTCTTTTCCGTTCCTTTCCAGACCTTTTAAATTAGATTTCGCAGATTTTCCATGCAATAAAATTAATTTCGGAGAAATTATTTGTCCATATTATCTGAAACAGGTCTTTATATTTACAATTCTTTCCCGTTCCTTTCCAGACCTTTTAAATTAGATTTCGCAGATTTTCCATGCAATAAAATTAATTTCGGAGAAATTATTTGTCCATATTATCTGAAACAGGTCTTTATATTTACAATTCTTTCCCGTTCCTTTCCAGACCTTTTAAATTAGATTTCGCAGATTTTCCTGCAATAAAATTAATTTCGGAGAATTTATTTTTCCATATTATCTGAAACAGGTCTTTATATATACTATTCTTTCCCGATCCTTTCCAGACCTTTTAAATTAGATTTCGCAGATTTTCCCTGCAATAAAATTAATTTCGGAGAAATTATTTTTCCATATTATCTGAAACAGGTCTTTATATATACTATTCTTTCCCGATCCTTTCCAGACCTTTTAAATTAGATTTCGCAGATTTCCCCTGCAATAAAATTAATTTCGGAGAAATTGTTTGTCCATATTATCTGAAACAGGTCTTTATATTTACCATTCTTTCCCGTTCCTATCCAGACCTTTTAAATTAGATTTCGCAGATTTCCCCTGCAATAAAATTAATTTCGGAGAAATTGTTTGTCCATATTATCTGAAACAGGTCTTTATATTTACAATTCTTTCCCGATCCTTTCCAGACCTTTTAAATTAGATTTCGCAGATTTTCCTGCAATAAAATTAATTTCGGAGAATTTATTTTTCCATATTATCTGAAACAGGTCTTTATATATACTATTCTTTCCCGATCCTTTCCAGACCTTTTAAATTAGATTTCGCAGATTTCCCCTGCAATAAAATTAATTTCGGAGAAATTGTTTGTCCATATTATCTGAAACAGGTCTTTATATTTACAATTCTTTCCCGTTCCTTTCCAGACCTTTTAAATTAGATTTCGCAGATTTCCCTTGCAATAAAATTAATTTCAGAGAAATTATTTTTCCATATTATCTGAAACAGGTCTTTATATATACTATTCTTTCCCGATCCTTTCCAGACCTTTTAAATTAGATTTCGCAGATTTCCCCTGCAATAAAATTAATTTCGGAGAAATTGTTTGTCCATATTATCTGAAACAGGTCTTTATATTTACAATTCTTTCCCGTTCCTTTCCAGACCTTTTAAATTAGATTTCGCAG
>OZ038500.1:93370128-93497628 GCA_964036315.1 Acanthosepion esculentum | reverse complement strand
AGGTTTCAGCGTACGCCGATGACGTATTTATTTTCGTCCCGTCCCGTAGCAACAATGAGATGCGTTTGAACGGTACGAAAATGGGCTAAGATTAACCGCAACAAGTTTTCCGGTTTGCGGTTAGGTTACTGGAAGCGGGTTGCTTTTACGGTGCCATTTATTTCGACTGACCTGACGGACCCGTCCGCATTCTCGGAGTGTTTTCTGGCCCGAGCACCAACTGGAGAAGATGTGTCGGAGGTGTAGGCAAAATTTGGAGTGGCAGTCCAGACTTGGCGCCGAAAGTCGCATGTCCGTGAAGGGTAGGACGGAGGCGTGCACCACATATGTCTTTCCTCTCATCCTTTACCGGTTTTCTGTAAACTATTTCTGCAAGTACCGTAGGGAGGCGATCAAGTGCTTGTTCTCCTCCCTCTTGTGGGCGGAGTTGCAAAAATAAAGTCAGCAGAGACGTCTATTCCCAACATCTGTGTCATAGGGGTTTGGGAATGCCACACTTGATGAGTCATCAACAGGCCTCGATGTTGGCCATCTTATGCTGCGTGTAATATTCGATCTTAAAAAGGGAGTGATAGGGAGGAATTTCCTAGCCTCACCATCGTTGCCACCATTTCTAGAGATAAGACCCGTCGTAAGCCTAGGAATCAGTCGACGTTCCTCATAGAATGTCGAGCGGTCTTGAGTGTCATTCATCGGTCCAATGACCTTGCACGGCCTAAAAGAGTTTGTATCGGTAATTAGTGGAGGTGGCGGCTCGGTCTTTCGGCATCAGAGTTGCGTTCTTTCTAGTTTTGTGCGCCAGCCGCCAATTGCCTCAGTAACCCTCAGTATTCTTTTACCTGGCGATTGATTCGGAAGGTGCTATATCTCAATAATGTAGCATTTATTGTATTTCACAATAATAAATCAATAGATAAGGGAAATGGGAAAATGTGTTGTGTTTGTGATCAAATATTGCTTTTCAGATTAAATAATTGAGCAAAATTAATTGATTTGCTGAAAGACATTCAGGTACTCATTTTAACCATAATGCCTAATAAAAACGCGGTAGAAGTACTGTTTTATTAGATATTATGATTAAAAATGAATAATAATAAATGTCGTTTCTCGAGGAAAGAGGTCGGGCGCCTCAATCACGTTGCTGCATCTATAATATCTTATTCGCAGCAAAAAAGTGTAAAAAATAGTTGAATGTTATTTTTACGTATTTCTTTTGGTTGTTTCAAAAAAGTCAAACTACGTGTGTGGATTTCTTTAAGTCTACTTTTAAGATTTTCCAGTATCTGCCTATATTTCTGAGATGAGGTATTATGTACACTATTTACATTATTCAGACTATTGTCCTCATCTTTGTCGCCATATTTATTACAACGTTTCGGCCCTTCATTATCTGTCTATATTTCTGAGATGAGGTAATATGTACACTATTTACATTATTCGGACTATTGTCCTCATCTTTGTCGCCATATTGATTACAACGTTTCGGTCTTTCAGTATCTGTCTATTTTTCTGAGATGAGGTATTATGTACATTATTTACATTATTCAGACTATTGTCCTAATTTTTGTTGCCATATTTATTACAACGTTACGGCCTTTCAGTATCTGTCTATATTTCTGAGATGAGGTATTATGTCCACTATTTACATTATTCGGACTACTGTCCTCATCTATGTTGCCATATTTATTACAACGTTACGGCCTTTCAATATCTGTCTATATTTCTGAGATGAGGTATTATGTATACTATTTACATTATTCGGACTATTATCCTCATCTTTGTTGCCATATTTATTACAACGTTTCGGCCTTTCTATATCTGTCTATATTTCTGAGATGAGGTATTATGCACACTTTTTACATTATTCGGACTATTGTCCTCATCTTTGTCGCCATATCTATTACAACGTTTTGGCCTTTCAGTATCTGTCTATACTTCTGAGATGAGGTATTATGTACACTATTTACATTATTCAGACTATTGTCCTCATCTTTGTTGCCATATTTATTACAACGGTTCGGCCTTTCAGTATCTGTCTATATTTCTTAGACGAGGTATTATGTACACTATTTACATTATTCGGACTATTGTTCTCGTCTTTGTCGCCATATTTATTAAAACGTTTCAAGGACACATTGAACAGGGAATAAGGCGTTGGTTAGATCCAGTGACAGGACCCAAAGAGTATGAGTTCAATAAATTCAGTGGAGAACTTGGAGAGGGTAGTTAAAAAGAGATAACTGATAACTGACACTTTCATGGCATATAGAACTAGAACAGTCTACCCCAGCGAGCTAAATAAAGGATTCAGTTCGACATTCCAACAACCTGAAGAAGGCCGGAGCGTACAACGGCCGAAACGTTGTAATATATATGGCGACAAAGATTAGGACAATATTCCAAATAATGTAAATAGGGTTGTAAGATTTTCATGAAAGGAAGTGACGTAATGAAATCTTCCCAGAGCGGATATCAATTGGTGTAGTACTTGCACATAATCTCGTTTAGAGAAAGTCATTAAAAACATTTAGGAAAATACAGACTAAATATAACGACAACTAAATGAATGGACATTTTCGGGTATGGCGTAGGCTAGATTATTTCTAGTTTTTCTCTCTTTTTGTAGATTTACTGTCATTATCTTTGTGGGGATTAGCAATAAGTTCCTTGTCTGCCAGTCGATATAATTGCGCCATTTTCAGCCAAGAAATTATCTGAGACAGTCAAAAATTATAATCGCTGTACGTTGGAAGTATCACATTCATGGTCAAATTAGCTACAGTCTACTCAATTTGAAAAGAAAAATAGGATTATCTTCTCCAAGAGAAAGGCTAGGTGACTGATTATCCATACCAACTCAATGTGGATAAAGAAAAATAATTTTTTTAATCGTCGGGATACGTTCCAACAATCTGTTAATAATAGATCTTATGCTAAACGTTTTTCAATATACATTTCTTCCTTTAATATATATATATATATATATATATATATATATATATATATATATATATATATATATATTTGAATTGGACATAGTCCGACAATTATTAAAGACATTTTTATATGTTTAACGTTCTTTTTATAGATACAAGTATTTAAGCAAATGCTCTTTTTATAATAAACTGTATTAAATAACATTTACCGGCCTGAATATCGGAGAAATTTTCATAGAAAATTTTCGTTCTCCGTTCTATGAAAATTTCTCGGACATTCAGGCCGGTAAATGTTATTTAATACTGTTTATTATAAACAGAGCATTTGCTTAAATACTTGTATCTATAAAAAGAACGTTAAACATATCAAAAATGTCTTTAATGATTATTAATATATATATATATATATATATATATATATATATATATATATATATATCATTCGCAGACAGTACTGTTTCGCGGTATCACAGCTCTTCAGTGCGACTAGAAAACCGAATGCCTCAAGCCAGGATTGAAACCCATCCGATTTTGGTGTCGGATAGAGTTTCTACCATGAGCTATCTTCATTCAACAGAATGAGGCAGCTAAATCTTGCAATTTGTTTTTACAAATGTAAACAAATGTCAATCAACCGAAGTGCTCCATTCATTTTACTGAAGAGCTTCGCATTAACGCAGGTGGCTGTTGTTTGTAGAATTAGCTTGTCATTCAACAGTGCTCAATTGAAATATATTGGAATATATATTTTCAAGAGCTATATATATATATATATATATATATATATATATATATATATATATATATATATATATATATATATATGAGTGAAATTTGAAGCATGTTGCCTCTGAGTGTTTTGACTTCAATGTCACTTTTATATTCACATATCCCATAAATATAGCATAACTTAAAATTATATTTCTTCATATATATATATACATATATATATATATATATATATATATATATATATATATATATATATATATATATGTATGTATGTATGTATTGAGTTATGACTGTTTTGCAACCCTATGTTACTGTAGTATCATAAATCGATTAACTTTAAATAAAGTAATGATGAATGTAGTGATTTGGTTTACTTCTTGAAAAGGTGACCCCAAACAGAAAATTCGATTTACCATATAATAATAAGGGTAAAAAATCAACATATTTAATATGCTTTATTTTTCAATATGCTAATGATGTAATTAGATAGTAGTTATGTATTTTTGACGCATTTAACAGTTTATAGCTATAGCATAACATTAAAAATTCGAAATAAACAAAAATGTAGTAATTTGCTTTACAAGTCTTCCTTCAATTGATGGATTCTCCAAAGAACAGATAGACCAAAATTTGTATTTTGTTTGATATCTTGCTTTTGCGTCTCAGGTCTGCTTTTTGTTCATGTTATTCTTTAAATGTTATAAGATTCAGAACGTACAGTTATTTGAATAGTTTGGATAAGGAAAACAAATATGCAAAAATAGCATTCAACGCCTTTTTTCGCTTTTTTCTTTTGCAGCGAATCGTTATAGTTGCAACAACGTGAGTTACGTTTAGCGACCTCTTTTCTCTAGAAAGGACATTTATTATCTTAGCATTAAGCAGCCCGAAATGTGAACTGTGTCAGTGACCCTCTGCGCTTTATCTCAGTGTATTCTCTACACTCATAAATAAGATGTGGTTCAGAAATCTTTTTAGGTTGTTACACAAAGTCTTGTGCATAGCTGATGGGTTTACAGAACGCTCTAAACCATTAACCATATAGATTAATAGAGACTGGTTCTTTGCTTTACTCTGTTTCGGCTTACGAATATTTCCCTAAGAACAATCTACATTTATACAGGGGGAAAGTCTGTATTTCACAGCTCACACGGTCTATACAGAGTGACCATAAAGTTCGTGTGCACTTTAAAAAATTTATAACTTTATTTGTATTTGCGATAGAAATAATTTTTTAAAAAGATTGCAAAGAAGTACATCTATAATTTTTAAGGTTTTATTGAAATTTTATTTAAGTTTCCACATGTCCTCCATCATTAGCAATACAAAGGGTAATACGATTTTCCAGTTCACAGAAAACATTTGCCAACTGATTTACAGTAATGCCTGAAATCACATTAGTTATTTTAGCTATACTTAAAACTAGGTATATTAAACTTTATAACATTTTTTACAGATTATTTCTATCGGAAATACAAATAAAGTTATAAATTTTTTAAAGTGCACACGAACTTTATGGACACCCTGTATATAACAAATAACACAAATACTTAAAAAAACATTCGAAAATGTAATCATTAAAAACACGGATCTAAATTTAGATCAGAAGCAGGCGTTTTTATAATTGAGTGTAAACATTACCTTTACAAATTCCATCGGTGAATCATTCCGAAATTTCTTTCTATGGAAATTAAGAATATGTATAATTAAGCACACTCTCAATGCAACTGTGTATACCATACATAATTCTGACCTGGATGTCGGTGTTCTAATAAAAAGTCATAAAATTCATTTATTCATTCAAAGATTTTACCAGCGCCATGATCTATGAGAACTCTGCGATCAATAATACGCCTGGTCTATTTTTAAAATACCCCTTAATAAATTATTATTGAAAAATTAATATAGAATAAAATAAAACCAAGTCTGAATGATATGAAATTAATTAAAAGCTAATTTATATAATGACAATGTAAAAGTTGAAGATTAACCTGAAATAAGTTCCGTCTCGTCAACGTAGATTGTGTTTTAATAAAATAAAATTCTCTCTTATTTTTAATCTCCGAAACAGAACAAGGCTATTTTCCCCATATTATATGCTCAAACCATCTGGATATGCTCTTCCCATGACTGAATAAGTTACACACATTATGTCTGCTTATATGGATCATAATATTTTCATATTCATGATTATTTTTTCTTATATTGCAATTAAATGAAGCAAGAAAGTACTTGGGAAATAAAAGTGATTCTCACTGTTACAGTGAATTTCATGCCTCATTTAATTGTAATATACGGAAATATATTCGTGAATATGAAAGGATTGTGATAAAAATAAGCACACAATGTTTGTAACTTATTCAATCACACACACACACACACACACACACACACACACACACACACACATATATATATATATATATGTGTGTAATTTGGCAGCAACTTTTCTTTTAAACATGTAGTATTGAATGTTAAAGACAACATAGTCTTGCATATTTGCTTTTGAATTTTCTCATATTCTCTAATGAGACTTTTTATTTGAAAATAATTTCGAAATATGTATTGTCCATACGATGACCTAGCGCTTTCGAACATCATTGTTCATCTTCAGGGTCAATATTTTTAGTCAAAATTTTTTTTTAAACAAACATTTACCAATTATCTTGACTAAAAATATTGACCCTGAAGATGAACAATGATGTTCGAAAGCGCTAGGTCATCGTATGGACAATACATATTTCGAAATCATTTTCAAATAAAAAGTCTCATTAGAGAATATGAGAAAATTCAAAAAAATATATGCAAGACTATGTTGTCTTTAACATTCAATACTACATGTTTAAAAAATATATATATATATATGTTTACATATGAGAATATATATATAAGAATTTACATAAAATAAATAGACAAAACTTGTCTACATTATGTAATGAAACATGCATCCATGAAAAAATGCTGCCTAAATACAGACAATTTAAATTACCTGATCTAGCAGCCCACCAAACTATCAACACTTGGAATTATAAATGTAGCCTTGTGTTTTTAAAAACGAATAATCATATTATATGTTAAATGTTATTCCATTGCTAAAAGCGTAGCTGTCGAAATATAAAACAGAAAGTGATTTTTGTTCGCGGTCAAGAATGTCTCCACTCTGTGATTAAGTACCTTCATGCAGTTCAGTTATATGCGTTTACCTCTACCGAGGAGAACTATACTGGCGTGTGTTTATCATTTGGAAGTTCCATCCTGAGCAGACAGATCAATGCTTAAAAGAAGACAAGACCTTTGTAACCGGGAGGAGCAACATTCAATGACAAAAACTCTAGAGTAGGTAGTAGTTATCAAGTTTCATAGATAGGTAATGATCAAAAGATAGAGTGGTTTTGATATGCACTCGTCAAGAACGAATAATAAGCGACATGGGTTAATAAATAGGGCAAAATAATTTGTCACTCTATTGAGAAAATTGATATTGCACATAATGAGCCGGCTGGGGTTTGATGTGATAAGTACTGAAACCAAATATTATATTAATAGCTTTTACCATCTTTTAGGCATTTAATGTTTTATGACGTACGGTGGTCGTTAATAATTGTGTATAACTCAAGACTTCAATGTTAAATAAAACAGTATTTAATTACAAGCACAAATAGATACTTGACAAGAACAAAGAAGTAAAAGTTAACCAAAGATAATTAACCATTTCAGTGAATACCTTGTTAGATGCGCGATTCGGCTTAACGTTCGGTAAATCCTAAATCAAAACCGAAATCATCGACGCGCACACTAATTCGACTTGATAGTTCCACTAAATAGTCACTCAATAATCACCGCAGTCAGTCGACTGACACCGCTATTTATACACCTGGCGGAAAACATATATTCATAAATCATGACTGGTACGCTCGAACCTCGGTTTCTTCCTATATGACAACTTTTCAAGTTCGTCTGAAAAACAAATGTAGAGAAATACGTAATTTTCACTGTTTTTTTTTTCTATTGAATGTAACATTTTATTATTTCAAGAATAGATCCAAATAAATTTGATATCTATTGCATTAGATACATCGAATAGAAAATATATTCAAAGCTGAATTCTAATTATGAATCAACACAAGCAAAATATGCAATTTTTTACTGTATTTGATAAGTAGAAACTGTATAATAAATTATAAAAGATTAGCAAAAAGCTACTCAGTGAATAAGATTTCTTAGATTATGATTAATAAAAAAAACATAAAGAAAGAAAATTGCATATAACACCATAATACTGTTGGATACAAATTATAAGACAATATGTTTATTGAAAATCGCACTAAAAGCACTGCACTGTATAATATATTACATCATAATATAGCTAAATTGTTCAGTATAACTCCCCTTTGAAGTAAATGAAGGTCTTATTTGATGCTACAATGATTAGTAATAATGTACTTGTACAATGCATTTGTCCCTATGCAATTTGTAAAGCATCAGTAAATTATACATTTTAAAAGGCAGTGTATAAGTCTTTCACTGTGTGACACTATGAGTTGGATATATGCGCACGCGTGTGTGTGTGCGCCCGCACATCTGTGTGTGTGTATATATACACCTCCACATCTGTGTGTGCGTGCGCGCTCACACATATGTGCGCGAAGATTAGTTAGATTTGACCTGGGTATCAAACTTCAAGACCCAATGACTAGATTAGGAATCTAGATAAAAACATGTTTTGGACATATGGCCAAAAGGGTAGATGAGTGTTAAGTACTTGTCAAAATACGAAGATAGTGAAAAAGACCGGCTCTGGTCAAAACTTAAAAGGGTCTGAATTTAATGTCCCTGAATCGGAGTCAGCTAGGCTAAGAAATATTTTTATGTCCACTTTCTTCAAAGTGAGAAATGGTCATGAAAAAGTAATGGGTTTATTCGTGGGTGTCCCTTGTCCGGAAATGATGAAATAGGATTCTGCATATATACGGGAGCGCTTTGGGTCACGGCAGTTAGACTTAGTTTAGGTTCGAGGAAGGTTGATTTAGGCCGGAGCAAGTAACAACGAAGAGCGACCCATTAGCAGCCGGACATTGTTAGCTAAGATATATATATTTTTTGCCAGCCGAGAATCAGCGCAGAGTTAATCATCCACAAAAAGGTCACACGCCCTCCCTCCTCTTTTCGTCCTACCCAAGTTTGTAGTTGTGTTTTTCTTTTGCCTGTGAGCCTGCCTCTCGCTCGATCCGCCGCACAGAAATTCTACGACGTGGGGTCTATATCTTTGTGCAACGAGTTGCGGAGGTGGGTAGTCTCACAACTGATCACTGGAATGAAATTCAAACGCTGCGATTTTGAAATTAAACTTAATCATTAAACACGTTTCCTCAGAAAACGACAATGTCTTGGAGAAAAATATTGGTTATTATAATTTATCATGTCAAACCCAAACTTGGAAATTTAGCACAATGTCACGCGTCCAAAATCTACCTGACCTTTTAATAATGTCTAGTTAGATAAATATGGCAGTTGCTATTACGATTTGTGACGAGGATTGAATCCTATTTATCATGTAAATGCGTAATGAACCGAAAAGAAGCATAACTAGGAAATACAATGTTGTATACTCCAACGCTTGTCGGTGATAGAGAAGAAACACCGTTGGAGTCCGGTCGCAGTGGCCAGTGTGAATGTATGTGATGACATCATTACTGTTTTAGTTTTAATATCAGGTATACGAATGAAGTCATAAACGATATCAAAATATCGAAATAATAAACTTACTAGTGTTCTTCTCAAACTTATTTATGTGTCGATTCCTCTCAGGACGTAGACGATCATGGTTCTCCACAATTTCCTGTCCTTTGTAGCCCTTAATAACTTTTTTCTTTTTGTTATATACCCTAAACCCTGTTCCTACTTCTATCTAGTCAAGCTCAGTACGTATGTTAGGCGTTGTTTTCCTTTGTCCCTCTTACGTTCAATCCGTTGTGTGAGTATCCGATTTTCCAACCCCACTTTTCACATTATGTACCCTACAAATTTCAACTCTTTCTTCCTAATTTCAAGCATACGTTTCCTTTATGCTTGCGTTTTCTCTAAATCTTCGCTGTTGCTTACGGGTTTGCTCCATGTTCCTATGAGTATCAGATTTTTAAGCCATCTTTCCTCATCATGCGACCTACAAATTTCAACTGTCTCTTCCAAATTTCAAGCATACGATTCCTTTTTGTTTTCATTTTTTCGAAATCTTCGCCGTTGGACACGTGCTTGCTCCATATTCCCATGAGTATCATTCTTTCCAAGCCCTCTTTTCTCATTATGTGCCCTACAAAGTTCAACTGCCTCTTTCTAATTTCAAGCATACGTTTCCCTTTTGTTTCCATTTTCTCTAAAGCTTCGACGTTGCTGACATATTCGCTATCCTCAGCATCGTCCAGAAAATCCACATTTCCTTTTCTCATAACTTAATATTCTCAAATTCTGTGTTATTTCCTACGTGCTTCAAGCTGTATTTTATATAAGTAAAAACGCAAAAGTTATTATATCCAGCTTTCCGAAATCAAAACTAGAAAAAAAAGTTTCCTTTTATTTGATGAACATCCGGCATAAAGCAACAGAAAAAACAAACAAAGCACAACTAAAAATGTATTGCAATTGTGAAAGACGAACTTTGCATGAAAATATATTCTTTGGCATAAAGATGTTTGGCATTTGGCAATTATCGCCTGCAGAGTCTTCTGTCGAGCCTCGCAGTACGAGATTTGCTTTCATGGCGCTGAGGAAGACTTCATACGTTTTTAACTGACACTGGCGTTGCTGGCTGCAGAGAAGATTTGATTTGAGGTTTGGGTTGGCTGGTATGGCGAAGACGGTTAAATGAGCAACTGCAAGGATTTTGGTAAAAGGAATTAAAGAGAGAATGAAACACGGTTGATTTCTTTTATAGAAACTTTGAAATTACGTAAAAAAAGAAAACTTAGTTGAAAAGCAGAGAAATCAAGAAGCAACAGACGAAAGAAGAAAGTCCATGTTCTAAATGGAATCTAAAATAAAAAGGCAGATCAAAGGTAGACGTGTGTGGAAGCTAAGAAAGCAATCAAGTAAGAACTAAATGAGAAAGAAAAACTGAGAAAGAAAGAAAGAAAGAAAGAAAGAAAGAAAGAAAGAAAGAAATGAATTAAAAATATAAATAAAAATAAAATTTCGTGGAAAGCAAAAATCTATGATGATATTATAAATTTAACGAAAGATGAGGGAAGGAGAAAAAAGGAAAGCTGAAAGGAAAAGATGAGGAAGAAAGAAAAAGAAAAAGTAAAAGTGAAGAGAAAAGTTTGAAGAAAGAAAGAAAGAAAGAAAGAAAGAAAGAACACTGGAAAGAGAAAAATAAAATCGATGAAAAGGATGAAGAGAAACGAAAGAGAAAAAATAAATTTCAAAGAAAACGATGAAGAAAGAAAAAGGAAAGAAAGGAAAAAAAAGAAAAAGTAAAGTGGCAAGAAACGGTCGAGGAAAAAAAAGAAAGCAAGAAGGGAGGATGGAAAGAGAAAAGAAATTTGGGAAAAAAAGCGGATGAAGAAAAAAGAATGAAGAAAGGAAAGAGAAAAAGTAAAGATGAAAGAAAAGGACGACAAAAGAAAGAAGGACGAAAAGAGAAAAATAGAGATGAAATAGAAGAATAAAGAATGAAACAAATAAAGAAAGGAAGGAAGGACGTTAGAAAGAAAGAAAGAAAGAAAGAAAGAAAGAAAGAAAGAAAGAGAAAATGTAAAGTTGAAAGAAAAGAATAAGAAAGAAAGAAGGATGGAAAGAGAATAATTAAAGCTTAAAGAAAAAGATGAAGAAAGGAAGAAAAATAAAAAAGAAATAAATGCTAAAAAGTTTCATTTTAAATGAGAAAGGAAAAGAAGAAAGCGATATTTACATTGAAGGAGAAAGGAAGAATGAAAGAAAAATGAAAATAAGTTTAAGAAAAAGAGAAAATATAAAAATGACAAGGTAATTTTAAATCAAAATGCAAATGAAAAAGTTATTGAAAAAATGATAGATAAAAGGAAAAAATAGAAAGTAAAAGGCTGAGTGAATTTACAGTTTTACTATAAAATAAGAGAATACAAAAAGAAAGGACTGAATAGTGGAAATAAAATAAAGCGGGAACAATGTCCATTAAAAGCGAAAATAAAATGCAGTGTAACAGAGGATGAGAGAATATATTTATATATATATATATATATATATATATATATATATATATATATATATATATATATATATACGCACTATAACATATACTCACACAAAGCAATGAAACTATTCAAACGTTTAACTGGATAAGAACGCTGGATGGTGATTTGGGGGGACTTCAAGTTGGATAATAATTATTAAGATGCCCAAAAGAGTAGATTGAATGTGTGGAGAGAAAAATGGAAAAAGTAACGAGTTAATAAATGTTTGAAGTCATAAAATCAATTTAAGAATAGTTCCAAAGATAATCCAACCCAGAATTAACTGGCCAAAATTCAGTGAAATTGGGCAAAACCAGAATCTGCCATCTGAACCCATTTCCCGGCGATAAGAAGATATTATTAATGTATTATCCTATTTTTATGTCCGGAGAAATTCCATAAGATGTTTGCTTACACTTATACTATCTGCCGAAAATGCGTATATTTTAAAGTAAAGAGTGACCCAAATTCTTTTAACCAAAAATGGTTTATCTGTGTTATACTTAAATCCCAATCTTGGAGTTTGTTTACATTAGTACTATCTATCCAAAACCCTTATATTCTTACAGATAATGGAGACCCAAATTCTCTTAAACAAACAAAGGCCATCTGGGTTATGCCTAAATCCTAAGCTTGAGGATTGATTATACGAATAGTATCGGCCTAAAACACCATTATCTTTATATATTAATAAACTAAGAGAGCTTCCATATGATTAGGACGATTGGAAAGTGAAGAAATTTGATATATCAATGTCAAACTTTGCTGGAAGTCATCTATATAAACGAAGGCCCTTAAAATTCAAACACACTGAAAGTCGGCTCCGAAAACAGAGTTATCAGAGATTTGCGCCTGTCGAATGTGCAGTCGCCACCTCACAAAACCACACCCGCATTTCCATGGCCGGAACCCGTGCACATACACACACACACACACACACACACGCGCGCGCGCATACACATGAAGTATCCAAGTATTTTATTGCTATTACTGCTAGAATTTTTTAAATCAACATCCAGCGAGAGGAAAACTTAACTCTCCAGTAGATAATATATATATATATATATATATATATATATATATATATATATACACGAGTTTTATATTCAATAAATCTGCTGTTATATGCTGATAATATATATATATATGTATATATATATATATATATATATATATATATATATATATATATATATATATATATATATATATATATATATACACCAGTTTAATATTCAATAAAACTGCTGTTATATTTCTTTTTATTGGAGGAGTTCTTATTCCAATTGTGATGCGGAAGTTGACCTTGGAGGCAAAGAAGCAAATTACCACGGTCACGGATAAGAATTACGCAATCTTGCTTGTGGTACACAACTTATATTGGGTCTATAATAGAATAAACCGTCAATCCTTATATTGTAAGATTTGGGGAAACCTGAATAAACCCTATCCAGAGGACACACGGGAACCTCCCAAGAAGAGAAAAGGAAGCCGGATGAATAGTAATGTCTGTGTTACTCAACAAAGGTAACGGAACTAGTAACTGAGGAGTAGATTAAGATGAGAAGGAAGAGAATGATAAGGCAATTCTCTTTTTTCACGATAAAATTGATATTAGTCAATTAGTAAAATATTCTGAATATACTCACATTTATATGATAGGTAATCCAGTATCTGTCTATATTTCTGAGATGAGGTATTATGTACACTATTTACATTATTCGGACTATTCTCCTCATTTTTGTTACCATATTTATTACAAGGTTTCGGCCCTTCAGTATCTGTCTATATTTCTGTGATGAGGTATTATGTACACTATTTACATTATTCGGATTATTGTCCTCATCTTTGTCGCCATATTTATTACAATGTTTCGGCCGTTGTACGCTCCAGCCTTCTTCAGTTGGTTGGAATGTCGAACTGGCTACCCCAGTGAGCGAAATATAGGGTTCAGTTCGATATTCCAACCACCTGAAGAAGGCCGGAGCGTACAACGGCCGAAACGTTGTAACAAATATGGCGACAAAGATGAGGACAATAGTCCGAATAATATAAGTAGCGATAAATAATCCATATGAAATGGAGCTTACAATAAAGACATTTATTTATCAGAAAAATGTACATAATTTTTGTTGGCGTGAGATTTTTCTCGTGTAATTCAAAGACAGTTCATAAAATTGAAAAAAATGATGAAAATAAAAATAAAGAGGAAATAACAAGATGAATAAAGAAAGAAAGAAAGAAAGAAAGAGAGAGAGAGAGAAAGAAAGAAAATGTAAAATTGAAAGAAAAGATAATTTATTAACCTCTAACATTTAAACCGTATTCCGGAAGTGGACTTAGCCAGATATAGTTAAAATCTGTTTTGTGTAACATAATGTAACAAAATAACTACAAAAATAGCCATTTTGTTTCAGCATTTCTCAAGTGTCTTCTCAAGTGATGGTGTTTTTATAATTTATTCCGTATACAACAATCATATACTTGGGTATATATATATATATATATATATATATATATATATATATATATATATATATATATATATATATATATATATATATATGAAGAAATATACTCCTAAGGTGTGCTATATTTATGGGATAAAGTGGTCAATATCAGAGATAGAATGTGTGTAAATATAAAAGTGAATATTGAAAGCACTACTTAGAGGCGGCTGACTGTTTCATGCTAGACGCAAACGTCAGACCACTCGTGGCCTGACGATTGCGTCTCGCATTAAATATCGTGTCGCCTCTAAGTAGTGCCTTCAATATTCACTCATATATATATATATATATATATATATATATATATTTATATATATATAATAAAAGAGAAATACTATAAATGGCGATAACACTTTTATATCGAAAACATTAATGATAGTGAAACGGCGAGCTTTGAGTTTAAATTTTGACGTCAGGTATATCTAGATATTGAACTTTGCCCATTTTATTATTTTAATTTCCTTCCTGTTTTATTTAGTTCATCGATTTCTGCATTGTAATCGCGCTTTTTGTTACTTTTATCTTTGTTGTTTTTATTTATCTCACTTTCTGTCAGCAATAATTTACTGAGGAATGTCGTTGTCTGGTGCTGGACGTAAATTCATCATAGTAGATTGTGAAATTAGTCCACTTCCAAAATATATTTTTGGCCTTAAATAATCACTTCCTTTTTTTAAAAATCAAAACGGCATTAAGTCGAAAATTATTAAACCAGTTAAGATCAATGACGAATGGGTCGTTTTATAAACGATTCCTTTAATGTCTAATATTCATCACAATGTTATATGGATGTGTGGGTGGTGTTATGATGAGAAATCGGAGATATGAGTTCTAGTCGGTTCCTCACATTCACTTACATGCAAATACTCTTGGGAAAGGCATTAATCCAACTCCTCCCTATGGGTTAAATCTTAGGACTTTTATTTGTAAAAATCAAAGTTACTCCCAAAAGAATTTTTACTTCAATATTAACTCTCAAAAATTAATTATTCATTCAAAAATATGTTTCTGCTTTCAATAACCCATAAATTATTTATCTTAATTTTCTCTTAACACAGCCAAGAGGTTATATATTATGGACTAAATAATAATATATCCTGAATATAATATCCTGAAAATGTTACAACTTCAGTTTCTTACATTATGTACATTATTCGGACTGTTCTCCTCATCTTTGTCGCCATGTTTATCACAACGTTTCGGCCGTTGTACGCTCCGGCCTTATTCAGGTGGTTGGAATGTCGAACTGAACCCTTCATTTCGCTCACTGGAGTAGACTGTTCTAGTTCCACGTGCCATGTTTAATGGATGTCAGTTATCCTGTTAATTCCCCTGTGATAGAAGAAAGTTCTCCACCGCCTTAACCGGGTATTGAATTCGCACTCTTTGGGTCCTGTCACTGGATCTAACCAACGCCTTTATCCACTGTGCCATGTGTCCTCGAGAAGAAGGCCGGAGCGTACAACGGCCGAATCGTTGTAATAAACATGGCGACAAAGATGAGGACAATAGTCCGAATAATGTAAACAATGTACATAATACCTCATCTCAGGAATATAGACAGATACTGAAAGGCCAAAACGTTGTAATAAATATCGCGACAAAGATGAGGACAATAGTCCGAATAATGTAAATAGTGTACATAATACCTCATCTCAGAAATATAGACCGATATTTCAGTTTCTTAATACAATTCATGATACTGAAAAACCCGAACTTGTATAATAAATTCAAACAAACGAATATTTTTGGCTTCTAAAATCAAGGAAATCAAAAGTGGAAAGGCCTGGGTCAAAGGAAACACAGCTTAACAGACGAGATCAAGGAAGTGCTGGAAAATGGGATAAAAGTATTGAGTGAAATCCAACCTGGCAGAGCGGAAGTCAATACGCGTACATGCGCGCATGCTACTATTTACACATTGACATGGCGCTGCTTCTTTCTGTTTCCGTTTTATCTTATGGGCATGTGGTGTTTTTAAGATGATTGTTTAGAGTTTTGTCTATTTTCGTAGCCGTCACTACAAAGAGCAAAATAACATCGTGAGAAATTTCAGATGAATGTGTCGGCATTTTTATATATCTCTTGCTTTCAGATATTTATTGTATTAGATATCTTGTTTTTACACATTAGACTTACTTTTGTCTACCGTCTATTTCTCGAGAAAAATGTTGTTGCTTTTTTTTTTCCTTTTCGTATCTTCACAGTTACTCTCAGTAGTTATACGGAAACTGATTCTTTTTTTTTAAGTAAACAAAGAGGTTTTCGTCGGTATACATGTCAATGCATCATTAAGTTGAAACTTGTGCAGTTAGGAAAGGCTAACTGTTATCTTGGGAAATCAAACATATTCACCTTTTACAAACGAAAATATGAATAATAATGTTCGAACTATTCTTAGCTGAATTTATACCCGAATAGAAATATATATACTTTTATAAAAACTTTTGAGTAAAATTCTGTAATTTTTTAAAATCATTTCTCCTCTAGCAATGCGATAAATCCACTAAGATGGAATTAGTTCTTTTTTTTTATGTGCCGTGTCCTTTCAGGACGTAGGTGATCATGGCACTCCACTTCCCCCTATCCTTTGTGGCTTTCAATAAGTTTCGTAACTCTGCCAACTCCCCCAAACCACATTCTGCCATCCACTTGCTTAAGCCAGAAAGGTATGTTATGCGTTGCTTTCCCTTGTCTCATTTCCACTCTTTCGACCTGTGAGTATCAGATTCTCCAGGCCCACCTTTTTCATTTCGTGTCCCAGAATTTTATCTGCCTCTTCTGAGAAATTTTTTCTGGGAAGGAATTATGATAAAATAATAGGTTCCAGTTTGAAAGAAGATAACAATTGACGCTTCATTTTATTTTTTTAATATCGTAATTGACGGAAAATCAAGGAACTCTAAGAGAGTTAAAAAGACCAGAAATGTGAACGAGGAAGCCATTAGAACAGAATTAATTATTACGTTTAGAAATTTTAGCAGTAAATTGCTAAGATCTAGCACTCATCCGAGCACTACGTTTAAATGAAAATAATCGTGCATAATTTAAATTTAAACATACGGAATCGACTCAATTTGCAGCAATTTACAATTGACATAAGATTTCATTTTGTGTCTGATTTACCCGGATGAAGGGGTTATGATTATTTACGTTATCCATGTTCTGAATATTATATTCGATATTATCAAAACATTTCGACCAATCCGCGTAAACTTTAGTTAAGGTCACTTTAGAACTAGCCAATTATTGCTCGTACTGTGTTCACTAAGTCAGTGATTGAGCTCACAACTGTTATGCCAGCATCATCCACTAGGCACTTTCTTAGTGGGACAATCGTGAGTCTAGAACTTAAAGCATTAAAGATAATGTTATCGTTGACCTCTTTCGCCGTCCTTTCTCTTTTCATATTTTAACGTTGCTTGTTTGAAATCTTACTGTCGTTCCGCTCTCTTTCTTTATTAATGGTTGTCGCATGGTATTGGTTTTTTATGCGAGGGAGGTTGTCATATTTGCGTGGATTTTTGGCTTTTTTTTACTATTTTTTAGATATTGACGGCTAAAAAAACATATTTTTCCCATAGATTAAATAAATGATTCATTAGGAAATCTGAGTTCTCACAATAATAACAAAGATGAGGACATTAGTCTGAATGCGAATAATGTAAATTTATTCAGTATCTGTCTATGTTCCTGATATGAGGTATTATGTACACTAATTCTATTATTCGGACTATTGTCCTCATCTTTGTCTCCATATTTATCAAATCGTTTCGGCCTTTACGTATCTGTCTATATTTCTGAGATGAGATATTATGTACATTATTTACATTATTCGGACTATTGTCCTCATCTTTGTCGCCATATTTATTACAACGTTTCAGCCTTTCAGTATCTGTCTATATTTCTGAGATGAGATATTATGTACATTATTCGGATTATTGTCCTCATCTTTGTCTCCAGATTTATCACAACGTTTCGGCCTTTCAGTATCTGTCTATATTTATGAGATGAGGTATTATGTACACTATTTACATTATTCGGACTATTGCCCTCATCTTTGTCGCCATATTTATTGCAACGTTTCGGCTCTTCAGTATCTGTCTATATTTCTGAGATGAGGTATTATGTACACTATTTACATTATTCGGACTATTGTCCTCATCTTTGTCGCCATATTTATCACAACGTTTCGGCCTTTCAGTATCTGTCTATATTTCTGAGATGAGGTATTATGTACACTAGTTACATTATTCGGACAATTGTCCTCATCTTTGTCGCCATATTTATTGCAACGTTTCGGCCTTTCAGTATCTGTCTATATTTCTGAGATGAGATATTATGTACATTATTTACATCATTCGGACTATTGTTCTCTTCTTTGTCTCCAGATTTATCACAACGTTTCGGCCTTTCAGTATCTGTCTATATTTATGAGATGAGGTATTATGTACACTATTTACATTATTCGGACTATTGTCCTCATCTTTGTCGCCATATGTATTACAACATTTCGGTCTTTCAGTATCTGTCTATATTTGTGAGATGAGGTATTATGTACATTATTTACATAATTCGGACAAACGTCCTCAGATTTGTCGCCATTTTTATTACAACGTTTCGGCCGTTGTAGGCTCCGGCCTTCTTCAGGTGGTTGGAATGCCGAAATGAAACCTTTATTTCGCTCACTGGGGTAGACTGTTCTAGTTCCACGTGCAATGTTTAATAGATGTCAATTAGCAATTATCTTCTGTTCATTTCCCTCTGAACGTTCTCCTTTGCTTTAACCGGGTATTGAACTCACACTCTTTGGGTCCTGTCTGGGTATTACAAACCTAATGTCTTCAGCAAAAAATTTTACCAGTGCTCATATTGCAATTCTTTTTTTTCTTGCTGTTATCATTCATGGTTTTACAAGAGCTCATATGTTAAAAATGGTTGCTGAAGACATTAGGTTTATTATATCCAGAAATTCATACACAGAGGTCCTCAAGTACACATGACACAGTGGATAAAGGTGTTGTTTAGATCCAGTGACAGGAGACAAAGAGTGTGTGTTCAATACCTAGTTAAGGCGCTGGAGAACTTGGAGAGGGTAATTAACAGGAGATAACTGATAACTGACATACATTAAACATGGCACGTGGAACTAGAACAGACTAGTGAGCGAAATGAAGGGTTCTGTTCGACATTCCAACCACCCGAAGAAGGCCGGAGCGTACAACGGCCCAACGTTGTAATGAATATGAGGACAAAGTTGAGGACAATAGTACGAATAATGTAAATAATGTACATAATACCTCATCTCAGAAATATAGACAGATACTGAAAGGCCGAAACGTTGTAATAAATATGACGACAAAGATGAGGACAATAGTCTGAATAATGTAAATAGTGTACATAATACCTCATCTAAGAAATATAGACATATACTGAAGAGCTGAAACAATTTAATAAATATGGCGACAAACATGAGGACAATAGTCTGAATAATGTAAATAATTTACATAATACCTCATCTCAGAAGTATAGACAGATACAGAAAAGCCGAAACGTTGTAATAAATATGTCGACAAAGATGACGACAATAGTCCGAATAATATAAATAGTGTAATTTGATTCTTTTTTTGTTTGTTGTTCTATATCATATGTTTAAATCTAAATGTTTTTCATTCGTTAATATTATATGTAATTACACTGCAATAGTTGTTATATAAACATTTTTGAAACTTTTTTTTCTCAAAATAGGTGTATTTTGTTTTCTTCTCTTTAATATTTAAGAAGAAAAATAATGCATAACTTTATTATATTACTCATCCTTGAAAGATAAGACTAAGAGAAAATGAGCTATGCAAATGAAAGAGTAAAGACCTCGGTTCCTTTAAATTTGGCAGATGTAACTGAGAGAAGGTTTTTGCCTAGTTTTTTTTTAAAGTTATCTAATGATTTATGTATGAAGTTGCCAGAAAAACGAATGAAGATAAATTAAATAAACGAAACTATGTTGTTCAAGAGAAGCTCATGTCTTTTATTATAACATTAAAAAACAGAACGAGCTTTTTTAGTCACGAAAATACGTTAGTTTAATTTCTTCACGGAGGGAAAGAGGAGAAAAAAATTCATGCAAGGCATGACAAAATATTCACCAGTGACAAGAAGAAAATATTCAGTTAATAAAATAGTTACGATTGCCGCTGTTGTAGTTGTCATGACAGTTGATTTAAGGCAAGAATATTATTTTTGTGTAGAGAGCATAAAATAAACACGGGAGATCACGAGTAAAAGACATAAAAGACTCGAGTTTTAAATACGGAAATTCTGCATTATTGACACCCGACAAAAATAAGGGTCAGCTGAAGAAGCAGCGAAAAGGACTCCAGTTTTAAGCCGAATTCTCTTGACATCTGTCGAAGATAGCCATTTTGAAAGTGATAGTGTGAGTAAAATGTTGGAACCTGGCACGTGGTGATTAACAAATGATGTAAAATGCTGTGTTCAGTCAATGCGTTTAGGTTCAATTGGTCTCATGTAGTGAAATCCAGTTTCGCCTGATTAAGCAAGATAATAGACAGTTCGCGGAGAGGACTGCTGAATATTGCAGTTGTTTCACGAGGGGAAAATGGACATTTTTAGAGAGAAAACTGCAGTCCGTGTATTGGCGAGGAAATGGGCACTGTTTTTTCATAGAAGTAATTTCATTAATCACACACCTTATGTTTTTTTCTTCACATATTCAAACGAGTAGGTATTTGCTCTCAGCCTGTAACTCATAGGTTTTTATAACTGCTGTTTTGTTTTTGTTTTGTTTTGTTTCAATCTCTTTAGATATTCGCCTGAAATCATTGGGGCTAGAAGAAAAGTTATTGTCAATTGACTAAACCTTATAACATACACAAAGAGAAAGATGTCATTTCAATGCATTTTTAAAAAAAAGATATTTGAGTGTTTGGTTTTGTTTTGTTTTGTTTTGTTTTACGGCATATCAACATCAATGGGTTATTTAATGCCGACAAGATTTTTATTGCTGGTTTGGTTTGTTTTGTCTTGTTTAACGGCATATCAACCTTAATTGGTTATTTAATGTCGACAAGATTTTTATTGCTGGTTTGGTTTGGTTTTGTTTGTTTTACGGCATATCAACCTCAATGGGTTATTTAATGCCGACAAGATTTTTATTGCTGATTTGGTTTGGTATTGTTTGTTTTACGGCATATCAACCTCAATAGGTTACTTAATGCCGACAAGATTTTTATTGCTGGTTTGGTTTGGTTTTGTCTTGTTTAATGGCATATCAACCTTAATTGGTTATTTAATGCCGACAAGATTTTTATTGCTGGTATGGTTTGTTTTTTTGTTTTTTTACGGCATATCAACCTCAATGGGTTATTTAATGACAACAACATTTTTCCTGGTAATATTTTTGTTTTGTCAAAAATCTATTTCTGGTAATATTTTTTTTCCTCAAAAATGTATAGCTGGTAATATAAT
Organism: Acanthosepion esculentum; assembly: GCA_964036315.1. Taxonomy (NCBI): domain Eukaryota; kingdom Metazoa; phylum Mollusca; class Cephalopoda; order Sepiida; family Sepiidae; genus Acanthosepion; species Acanthosepion esculentum. The sequence goes on along the minus strand of OZ038500.1, from coordinate 93,475,755 downwards.
TTTTAAAAAAATGTATTGCTGGTAATTTTTTTTTAAAAAACCTATTGCTGGTAATAGTTTTTCTTCTTTAAAAATGTATTTCTGGTAATAATTTTTTACAAAGTATTTCTGGTCTTAAAACCTAGTCTTACACTTTTATAACGCTTTTTACCTCGGTTTCGGTGTTAACTATTTGCCCATAGCTGGGACCCTAACAGGTGATGCCACCCCGGGTCAGGGTGGACCTGGGAACATCAGCAATTAAGAGGTGGTTCCACGCTCCTCAATGCATTCTGATCAGAGGCCTTGCTGTTGGATGTAGTTTATCGTCTTACCTTGTACGCGGATGTAGTTTATCGTCATACCCAGGACGGGATTTGTGTGTGTATTGTGAAATGTAAACGTATTTAAGTTAAATGTGAAAATGAAAGAAAACAATAACTTTTCCACATTTGATGCTCTTTTATTTAATAAAAGGGAAACCAGTTGTACCAAAATAGTAAAAATCCCTGTTCTATTGATGGAGATCGTGCTATAGCTGAAAGTATTTTTTCGTAAGTAGTACTAAAGTTTCAGAAATGGATATTTTGTTCTAGAAGACCGAAACCGTTCCAGCAGATCTACATCCAAACGTTGATTAAAAATACTCCAGTTTACACGATAAGGAATATGAAAGAGATACTCCACATTTCTTATATTAGTGTTGTAAGCTATCTGAAAACACCTGGACACATTATCTGTCTATGACTTTGAGATGAGATATTAAGATTATTTGCATTATTTGCATTATTTCTCGGACTGTTAGCCTCGTCTTCATTGCCATATTCACAACGTTTCGGCCCTTGTACCCTCCGGAATTCTCAGGTGATTGGAAATTCTGGACCGAACCCTTTATTTCATCCACCGGAGTAGATTGTTCTAGTTCCACGTGCCATGCCTCTTCCAGATGACTCGGTTATTTCCCTTAAACTCAACTCTCCAAGTTTTGCTTCATCACTGCTGTGGCCTGATACTGAATTCAGAACTGGACACGTTAATATTCAAAATGACTGGTAACTCACGATTTAACGAAAAAATTAAGGTATCACATTTCCATCTACGACTCAAAATGCAACAAAATCAGCCCATTTATTTTTTTAAAATGATGAAGAGAATATATCATGTGCTAATGAAATGAGCTATCGTACTATTCTTTATGCATCGTGTCCACGAAGGCGATCGTGGCCCTTCACATCTTCCTGTCCCTTCTTAATAAGTTGCTATTTCTCCCAAACCCTGTTTTACCATCCATTTACTCAAGCCCATAATGTACGTTACGCATTTTCCACTGTACCTATTTCCTGATATCTGCCCTATGAGTATAAGATTTTCTAAAACCCCGTCCTCATTACAAGTCACCGGTAACCACACTAAAACCCAGTCTCCATCCGAGAACAGTAATGATAGTAGGAATGTATGGGCACTATATAATTCTTCGTGATACTCCTGTACAAACAAGCGTTTAATTCAGACAAGTACTGCTTCCAGTTGGACCTATTAAAGGTAGGAATCAATTAAATGCAATAGAATTTGACATTGCAAAGAGAGACGGTACCCTTCAGGAAAACGCTACACCTCTTAACCCCTTGTAGAGCTGGTAGAAATTGGTACGGCATTACTGGAAGTTCATACTGTACATGCTGTATTTAACTCTCCCTAGAGATTAGCATTTATTTCAATCCGTGAAGAAATCTTGATTGGAGGAACTTTAATTCTCTGAAATCCTGTGAAAACCACTTAGACGAGGAATAAAAAAACCTATTGAAAAGACCCTCAGGAGCGAGCAGTACAAGAGAATTTTAGAGTTTTGTCTTGTCATATGGGATATTAGCGATATGGGAATGTTTCAAGGAAAAATCGTAAATGAAAAGCAGAAAGAGAGCAGAAGCGTGGACAGATTTGTCTATATTTTGGAGATGAATAATTATGGACACTATTTACATTATTCGGACTATTGTACTCATCTTTGTCGCCATATTTATTACAACGTTTCGGCCTTTCAGTATATCTCTTCATTTGAGATGATACATTATGTACACTATTTACATTATTCGGACTATATTCCTCATCTTTGTTGCCATATTTATTACAACGTTTCGGCCTTTCAGTATCTGTCTATATTTCGGAGATGAGGTATTATGTACACTATTTACATTATTCGGACTATTGTCCTCATCTTTGTCGACATATTTATTACAACGTGACATATGGCAAAGTGGATAAAGGCGTTAGTTAGATCCAGTGACAAAACCCAAAGTGTGTGAGTTCAATGCCCGGTTAAGGTAGTGGAGAACTTGGAGAGGGGAATTAACAGGAGATAACTTATAACTGACATCCATTAAAAGATGAATCGTGGAACTAGAACAGTCTACCGCAGTGAGCGAAATGGAGGGTTCAGTTCGACATTCCAACCACCTGAAGAAGGCCGGAGCGTACAACGGCCGAAACGTTGTGATAAATATGACGACAAAGATTAGGACAATAGACCGAATAATGTAAATAATGTACTAATGTAATTGTTTCAATTATTTTGCATATGGGTTTATAAGTTATTTTATGAATTTTTTTTAAGCTTATCACCTCAAGCAAGGCTGGAAGGGGTTACAGAAGGTTTGGAGGAAGAGCAGATAGGAGTGGTAAAGGAGCGGATGTGGAGAAAGATAGTGGATCGATCAAGGCGAGGGGGTTACAAAAGTTTTGGAGCGAGAGCAGATAGGAATGAAAGCTGAAAGGATGTGGAGAAGGGAAGTGGATAGATCAAGGCTACTGGAGATGTCGATTGACGTTACATTTAAATAGTTGGAGATTGTATTTGTCAGGGAAACAGGAATATGGAAGGGAGTTCCACAGGCGAGATGTGCGAGGCATGAAGCTATTGGAGTAGAAGAGACATCTACATCTAACAGTTTCAACGGTGAAGGGGTGGGAACCGGATGTCAGCCTCGTAGGACGTTTAAATTCATGATGACTAGGAACCAGCGAAAACAGCTCATCGGAGCAATTATCTTGAAAGTATTTGTAAAAAAGACAGAGCGAGGCAACGTCGCGTCTAAAGGAATATCCCTTACCAAGCTGCCCCATTTTATAGGTGTTATTAAAAAAATTAATAGCCTGTGTTCTAAAATCCGGAAAATCTGAAAACCAAAGCACGAATTTCGGATAAATGATTCTCAACCATTATTGACTAATTATTATTGCCGGTCTTTAATCTGGAACTACAGGTTTCATATTATATAATTATTGTCAATCAAATGTTATTTCTTTGCTCAGAAAAAATGTTATCGATTGTCCAGCATGGTCGTTACCAGGATGATTATTTCCATCTTCGGAATTTTTGATTGTCTTAAGGAATATGTTGGAATGAAAGAGGCATTATTCTCGAATAATAACTTTTGGGGGAGCTTCCTTAATTATAAGCGTAACTTAACAGAAATTCTCTTTGGATAGAGTTTGTTGACAAACTAATTAAATCCTACCTAATCTAATTGCAGGTTTATGTGAGAGGCATCCTTATTTCAGCCAGCCATATTCAGAAAATAAATTCTTCTCTTTACGCATGTAATGTTTAATTAAAGCTATCAGTACAGTAGGAAACTTTACACAGCACTTTAAACATAGCACAGAACATTGCTCTTTGTAAAAGAAATGTTAGCCAAATACGGGATCACGAAGCAAGAAATCATAATAGTGAAAATTATGGCTTAAAAACCCTTAGAGGCATGAAACCAAAAATAATCAACAAACCGAAAAGTGATGTATCGAAAAATATAACAAATAAGAAACCACAAAAAAGGTTAAAGATGTAACGCTCCTTGCTCTTCAGAACTCAGTAGAGGACAAAATATATCACTGTGCGTAGCAGCGAACATAGAAGAAAGAAAATCTAACAGCGAATCAACAGTATAATTCTCAGACCCATCAACCATTCCTCTGCTTAAGAGAAGGCTGATTAGACTTAATATGTAGAGTCTAAATAATTATGGTAATACGAATGGACTGTTGACGAATGTGAAAACAATATCAGATTATTTAAATTATCCTCTATAATTAGAGTAATAAGCCGTTGCAAGAGAAAACAACGTAGAAAACATTTGATAAAACTGAAGTTGTCATTACGGTCGAAGCAAGTGAAAGGAAGAAAATTTCAATCATTATTTTACTTTTGGGGGAGCTTCCTCTACTGAGTTCTGAAGAGCGAGGAGCGTTACATCTTTAACCTTTTTTGTGGTTTCTTATTTGTTATATTATTTTACTAAAATCTAGTGTTGCTAAGACTGCTGGTATCACAGTCTTCAAACAATACAGATTCTTCTGTTCCATCAAGTAGATTACTAAATCCTTGTATTAGTAGTAGTAGTAATAGTAGGAGTAGTAGTCGACCTAAGACATTGGCCTCATTTCTTCTGGTCTTAAATAGTGGTGTTAAAATATACAATAACTTAATGTATGAATAGAACTATGATTCGGAAATAGAGTCGTTACTAAAGAATTTTTACTTAGTACAGTCGGAGAACTTCGAACAGGACTGGATGTTGCACATCGATGAAAAGTAAAAAAATACCGATTTATTTATTAAGCCACAAGAGGCGCCCTAAAAATAAACTTCTTAGCCATAATATCATATATTTTCCGGAAGATAAATATTACTACTACTGCTGCTAATAATAATAATAATAATTATAATAATAATAATAAATTGAATAACTATATATAATATATATAATAATAATTATAATATATATATATAATATATATATATAATAATTATATATATATATATATATATATATATATATATATATATATATATATATATATATATATATATATATATATATATATAAAAATTATAATAAATTGAAAAGTAAAAAAATACCGATTTATTTATTTATTAAACCAAAAAAGACGCCCTTAAAATAAACTTCTTAGCCTTAATATCATATATTTTCCGGAAGCGAAATATTACTACAACTACTGCTAATAATAATAATAATAATAATAATAATAAAATAATAATAATAATAATAATAATAATAATAATAATAATAACAATAATAATAATAATAATAATAATCTATATCTATAATAATCAAAATGTCTGTGTGCGTGCGTGTGCGTGTGTGTGTGCGTGTGTGTTTAAATTTTTATTTTATTTTTTTTTTGTTTGATATATAATTTTTCAGTGCCGGTTTTGAGTACAAATTTGCTGGAAAAAAATTAAACCCTGAAGGGGAAAAATCGAAAAATATACCTGATTTTTTACACGTTACGCAAAAATCCAAGGCAAAATTTGATGTCTGTAAAAACAGCATACAATCAATTTAGAGAGTTGAAATCTAACGCAAAAGATTATTAGAATTATAAAATAAAAAAAAATTATATTATAAATAAAAATTATCGTATATTATCGTTTTGACGGTCCATGGAAGAGGTCCCTTCCTTGCAAGATAGAGAATGCAAAGACGGCCCTTTTTCAGGGCTCCCCACCTTCAAATAGTTACCCCCTCCCCATTTGTGGATATGCCTCACTTGGATTCAATTGTTGTTACTAATATTGATGGTCAGGTGGGCTGACATTAAACTTAATCTGCTCCAATTAAACGGCAAAAATTCCCAGTAATGAAACGCCCGGTCTAAAACGGGTTATACTAATACTACTACTACTAATAATACTACTACTAATACTACTACTACTAATAATGATGATGATGATGATGATGATGATGATGGTGGTGGTGGTGATGATGACAACGATGATGATGATGATGATGATAATAATAATAATAATAATAATAATAATAATAATAATAATAATAATAATAATAATAATAATAAAACAACACCCGAAGCCCTTCTGCTAATAATTGATTGGAGATGTTAAAAGAACAGTTTTGTATTCTGTTCACGATCACAGATGTGTTTATCAGTTATCTGATCATAAGCAGTCGGGTTAAGTCCCCTGATGGTGATCGTATTTAACAAAGATATACATTTTCAAAATTAAATATATTCAAAAATGTACAAAAAATCACAAAATTATGAAAATATTTTAAAGGAATAAATGTTCTCAATCTATTTTAGTTAATTTATTTTGTGATTGTAAATTAAAGAAATTACATGAAAATAAAATTTGTTGTCAAAATTTATGATCACTGTTATTCGTCGTTATGTCTTTATTAACATTTTCGTTTTCGGAGATATTTTTATAGATTTAAGAATAATAAAAAGTATTTTCATATTCCTTTCTTTATAAAATGGTAAATAATAAGTATTTCATTATGGTCTCTTCGCATGTAATCGAATACAATTAGATGTTGGTAAGCAAGCGTAGAATGTGGGAGTGCCAATATCTTGTATTTAACTTTGACAGATGAGGCAGCCAAAGCGAAGTCGAAATCATATCTAGATACTTGGGAACACCCATCAATTGTAGACCGTATGAGCGAACTCGGATATACGACCTAAACGTATTTATAACTAAGGTGCACCTGCAGGTTTATGCTCTTCCTTCATTTAAATATATCACCATATTGCAAAAATTGGGTGGTGATGCATATTACGGGAACACATAAATTTGGTGCCATGAAGGTATATTGCAGTCACTTTGTTATCGTGTTGTTATTTAAATAATAATAATAATAATAATAATAATAATAATAATAATGATAATAATAATAAACAGTAGCTATGGCTACAACCTAAACTAAACAAGAAATAATTGAATCACTATCTGTCTATATTTTTGAGATGAGGAATTATGTACACTATTTACATTATTCGGACTATTGTTCTCATCTTTGTCGCCATATTTATTACAACGTTTAGGCCCTTCAATATCTGTCTATATTTCTGAGATGAGGTATTATGTACAGTTTACATTATTCGGATTATAATCCTCATCTTTGTCGCCATATTTATTACAACGTTTCGGCCTTTCAGCATCTAACAATATTTCTGAGATGAGGTATTATGTCCACTATTTACATTATTCGGACTATTGTTCTCTTCTTTGTCTCCAGATTTATCACAACGTTTCGGCCTTTCAGTATCTGTCTATATTTCTGAGGTGAGGTATTATGTACACTATTTACATTATTCGGATTATTGTCATAATCTTTGTCGACATATTTATTACAACGTTTCGGCCTTTCAGTATCTGTCGATATTTCTGAGGTGAGGTATTATGTACACTATTTACATTATTTGGACTATTGTCCTCATTTTTGTCGCCATATTTATTACAACGTTTCGGCCATTGTATGCTCCGGCCTTCTTTAGGTGGTTAGAATGCCGATCTGAACCCTTCATTTCGCTCACTGCGGTAGACTGTTACGTAATAAATATGGCGACAAAGAAATAGTGAATTCAATCACCTATACAGGGATAATCTCCAACACCGATACATTGATAATCTCAAACACTTTGGCAAAGACGACAATGAGTTGAAGAGGCTCCTCAATAATGTAATATGTTTCAGTGACGACATATGTAAGAATTTCGGATTAGATAAATCTAAAAAAAAGGTAACATTCAAAAAAGGAAGAATTACAGAGACACACTCAATAGATTTAGATTTTGTCACAAAGTCTCGGGAACTAGAACCAGATGAAGCCTATAAATACCAAGGAATTAGAAAAGTAGATGGTCCACAGCATACCCAAATGAAGAAAACGGTAAAAAAGGAGTACTATAAGCGTGTGCCTCTGGTACTGAATACTGAGTTGAATTAAAATCAAAAAAATATAAACAGATTATCAGCTATAAAGACCTTCGTTGGCCCTGTGGAGAAATACAGTTTCAACATCCTTAATTGGACCATAGCTGACTGGACGCCAAAAACGAGAAAGCTTCTCACTTACTATCGCATGAATCATCCCAAAGCTGATGTTGATAGTCTGCATGCATCCAGATCCGAATGTGGCAGAGGACTATTTCAACTAGAAATGACTTCCAAAACTACAACAATTATCCCTCAAAGATACCTGGAAACTACAGAAGACTGGATGATGATATGCGTCAAAGAACATGGAAGTAGTAAGCGAGCTTATTCCTTAATAAAGGAAATGAAAAAATTCAAAATAGAATTTCAAATGGGTGTAGACATAGAAGTAAAGCACAGTACAAAGACTGAAGCTGCAAAATACTTTAAAAAAAAGAAAACAAAAGTAAATACAACCGTCCAGATACAGAAATAATGGCAAGATAATCTGCTCCAAGATCAATACTCTGCCCGTACCAAGCAATCTGATGTTGAAAAAATCCGAACCCATCCATCAGTGGCTACGTAGTGCTGGGTTAAAAGCTGAAGGTTTTATCCTTGCTACACGGGACCAATGCTTATTAACTAGAAATTATCAAGCTCACATTCTAAAATATTCTGTTCGCCCAAAATGCAGATTCTGTGAGAAATATCCAGAAACAATTGATAATCTTGTATCAGGTTGCACGGTATTGGCAACCACTGAATATAAACTACGGCATGACAGAATGGGCCAATATCTGCATTGGAAAATCGGAAACTTCTGCGGAAACTGAAAGGACTTGGTATGAAAACCACAAGGCCCGTTTACGGAGATAGGACCTTTTACAATTTTATGGGACTACGCAGAACACTCAAAGCTAATCGCGCAGACACTTTTATTAGAGACTGGAAACAAAAACAATTGCCTCCTTATTGATATGGTAGTCACTGCGGACAGCAATGTATCTTTGACGATCGTCAAAAAGCTATCGAAATACAATGACATTGAAATTGAAGTCTCAGAAATGTGGCACATGAGAACATCTACAATCCCTGTTGTAATAATAATAATAATAATAATAATAATAATAATAATAATGATGATAATAATAATAAACAAAATGCAGATTCTGTGATAAAAATCCAGAAACAATTGATCATCTTGTATCAGGTTGCACGATATTGGCACCCACTGAGTATAAAACCCGGCATGACAGAGTGGGCCAATATCTGCACTGGAAAATATGCAACTTCTACGGGAAGGAAACTGAAAGAAACTGGTATGAACACCACCCAGACCCGGTTACGGAGATAGGACCTGTTACAATTCTATGGGACTACACAATACACACTGACAGAACAATCAAAGCCAACAGCCTGGACATTGTTATTAAAGACCACAAACAAAAAAAGTACCTCCTTATTGATATGGCAGTACCTGCAGACTGCAATGTATCCTTGAAGATATTCAAAAATCTGTCAAAATACAAGGAACTTTAAATCGAAATCTCAAAAATGTGGCACATGGGAACATCAACAATCCCTGTTGTAGTTCGAGCTCTTGGATTGGTTGGAAAAGATTCCAGTAGATTAATTGAAGGGATTCCTGGAAGTCCATGCTGCAAAGAAATACAAAAAATTGTTCTGACAATTACAGCCCACACTTTACGAAGGGCTTTATCTATGTAATTTTTTTTTGTCAGCGGGAAGTGTCATGATGCCATTTCTAACCTTAGGTCCCTGGGTGGGACCCGGAAAGAAATGTGTAAACGCCAGAAATAAAAGGAAATTAACAAAAATAATAATAATGTTCTCTGACTAAGTAACCAGCTGAGTTAAAAATATAACACGCTACAAGGCCGAACCTCGCATATAAGATCCAGGGTGAAATTTGGAGCCATCCTTTAGAAATAAATATAGTTTTATCCATTTTCAAATACGGTAGTTTATGTTTGGATCTTTTAAGGGGTTAATATATATGCTTTTTCGCAAGTAATTAAGATTTCGAATAGTGAATTTCAATTGAAGTCAGCTTTTCTGTAATGTTCCCGAAACACAATCTTCCCGGGCACCATTTTGCCTGTTTTGGCCTTCTGATAAAGTAAGTCCTGACAATAATGCCTCTAACAAGGAGAATAATATAATTATCAACCCCAGAGGCAATCATTAAACGAATATCGGCTAATAATGTTTTACCACCTCCGGCAATCCATACTAAAATAAATGGATACTTTGTTATCTTAGGAAAGCACGTCAAAAACGGGGAAGAAGAAATAAAAGGGTGCATTTCGGAGGTTTTCTGAATTAATTACATGGAATTTTTCGAATAGATAATATTAAGGGCTAAATAATAATAATAATAATAATAATAATAATAATAATAAGAAGAAGAAGAAGAAGAAGAAGAAGAAGAAGAAGAAGAAGAAGAAGAAGAAGAAGAAGAAGAAGCATTCAAGGTAGAAGTGACAGAAGAAAAGTTAGTAGAAAAAGTATAAGAAAACATGGGAAAAAGATTATTATAGCAATAAAAGAAAAAAAGAAGAATGGAAGAAAAAAGCAAGATGAGAAACTGAATTGAATAAGCAGAAGAGGGAAACCAGTAAAGAAAAGATAGAAGAAGGAGAAGGCGAAGAAGGAGAAGAAGAAGAAGAAGAAGAAGAAGAAGAAGAAGAAGAAGAAGAAGAAGAAGAAGAAGAAGAAGAAGAAAATATTCGTCTATACAAAATCAATAAAAAGAGAGAAAGCAAGCCACGACATAATATGAAGTGAATTAAGAAAAAAGAAAAAGAAGACAGAGAAAAAGCTAAATGGACATCATGTGCCACTTCAGTTTCTCCGCTTTTGGAAAGCTTGTACTTGCATCCCATATCCTGAAATAATAATAATAATAATAATAATAATAATAATAATAATAATAATAATGATAATAATAATAATAATAGGAATTGTTCTCTTACACGGAAACATTCTGTATTCATAGACAGAGCAGTTAATGCTACGGTCGATTAAAATTTACAAAACCTTTTTAAAAAATATTTCAGGAAGATAGAGATCGCTATTCCAGTTTTGATGGAGTTTCCTCCCTACTCTTTTGTTTGAAGTAGTGTTGAACGTCATCATATTGATTATCTCATTGGTTTCTCTTCGACTTACATGTCTTATGCCTTTTAGTTGTTGCTACTGTTGAATGTGATCATGTGACGTGGTTTCTCTTATTTTGTAAAATTATTAGTAATTCTGTAACGCGAGATGGGGAGCTTCGAAGGAGGGTGGTACTCAATAAAACCAACGGTATTCCTTCGTTAGAAGCGATATTTAAACATTGAGTGATAATAATAATAATAATAATAAGAAGAAGAAGAAGAAGAAGAAGAAGAAGAAGAAGAAACAGCAACAACAACAACAATAAGAGGAAGAAAAAGAAGAAACAGTAGCGACAACAACAATAAAAAGAACAAAAAACAGTAACAACAACAACAATAAGAACAACAAGAAAAAACAGTAACAACAACAACAATAATAAGAAGAACAACAACAATAACAAAAACAGTAACACAACAATAATAATAAGAAGAACAAAAAACAGTAACAACAACAACAATAATAAGAAGAACAACAACAATAACAAAAACAGTAACACCAACAATAATAATAAGAAGAACAAAAAACAGCAACAACAACAATAATAATAAGAACAACAACAACAAAAAAGCAGTAACAACAACATCAATAATAATAAGAACAACAACAACCATAAAACTGTAACAACAACAAGAAGAAGAACAAAAACCAGTAACAACAACAACAATAAAAAGAACAAAAACCAGTAACAACAACAACAACAACAATAAAAAGCTGAACAAAAAACAGTGACAATAATAATAATAATAATAATAATAACAATAATAATTGCAAGTAAAGCACAAAACAGCAACAGCAACTGCAAAATACTTAAAAAAAGAAAGCAAAAGCAAATGCAACCGACCAGATAGAGAAACGATAGCAAGATAAATGACTTCACGGTTAATACTCTGCCCATATCAAAAAAGCTGATGTAGACAAACCCCGTACTCATTATTTGCAATGTGGTACAGGTTTAAAGTTCAAACCGAAGGTTTTGTCCTTGCTGCACAGGACCAAAGATTGTTAAGTACAAAGTATCAAGCACACATACTAATATATTTTGTTCGCCCAAAATGCAGAATCTGTGATAAATATCCAGAAACAATTGACGACTATAAGGTTGCCAGGTAGTTGCACACTCTGAAAATAAAACTCGTCATGACAAAGTGGGCCAATATCTACACTAGAAAAGCTGCAAATTTTAAGGAAAGCAAACTGCAAGAAATTGATAGGAACACCACCCAGTCCCGGTTACGGACCTGTAACAATTTTAAGGGACTTTAAAATACACGCAGAACATTCAAAGCTAATTGTCCTGGCATTGTAATTACAGACCGCAAAGACAAACTATCGTTATACAAGGACTTTAAAATCAAAATCTCAAAAATGTGGCACATGAGGACATAAAAAATCCCTGTTGTAGTTTGAGCCCTCAGAATGATTTGAAAAGATTCCAATAGACTCATTGAAGGGATTCCTGGTAGTCTATGCCTTAAAGAAATACAAAAAAACTTTCTCACAAGTACAGCCTACACCTTACGAAGGGCTTTATCTATGTAAAATATGTGGGATTTTTTTTTCATAACTGTTTAGTGGAAAATGCCATGAAGCCATTTCTAACCTTAGGTCTCTGCTCGAGAGCCTGAAGGAAATTAGTATACACCAAAAATCAAAGGAAATAATAATAATAATAATAATAATAATAATAATAATAATAATAATAATAATAATAATATCAAAATACAAGGATATTTTAGTGAAAATCTAAAAAAATGTGGCCCATGGGGGACATCAAAAGTCTCAGTTTTAGTAGGATCCCTCGGATTGATGGGAAAACGTTCCGATAGTCTCATTGAATGGAATAACAGAATAAACAGAGAGAACAATGCAAACTAATCATCCAAACATAGCGACAAAAGACCACGAAAACAAAATGATGTTTCTTATTGACATGGCAGTTCGGAGGGTTTGTAATTTATCTTTGAAGATCTTCAAATAAAGAATCAAGATACAAGTTTAAATGTCAAAGATGTGGCATATGAAGACATCAATAACTCCAGTTGTGGTTTGAGTCCGAGGTTTGATTGGAAAAAGATCTGATAGACAAATTGATGGGATCCCACTGGTAGCCCATGCCTTAAGAAATACAAATATAGTGTTCTCACAAGTACAGCTCACATATTACGAAGAGATTTATGTGAATACGTTTGATCTTAGGTTGCTTTATTTTTATTTCTTCTGCAAAAATATTCTTTGAAAGTGTCATGAAGGTATTTCTGATCTTAGGTCTCTGGTTGGGACACGGAAACAAATGTGCATACGACAGAAATCAAACGAAATAACAACAACAACAACAACAATAATAATAATAATAATAATAATAATAATAATAATAATAATAATAATAATGGAGTCAATGTCAAGATTGATTGGACACTCTCCGAAAAGTGACTTGTAAGCCATGATGATATTGTATCACTTCAGCCTGTGATTTTATACAGCTAGTGCTTTGGTTCACTCTCCAGCAAAAGCTTTTGTTTGGAGATACAATAATAATAATAATAATAATAATAATAATAATAATAATAATAATAATAATAATAATGACAATTTGAAAGAATATTCTAGAAATCTGAAGAGCTTTTAAGTTACCCAATCTACAATGATAACCACGGGGCATTTGATAGACACATTTAAATTGTTAAAATATTACTAGTAGTACTACTACTACTACTAATATTAATAATTATACTAGTAATAATATTACTACTGCCATTCCTACTAATAATAATAGTAATAACAATTCTGAGAGTAAAAATGAGTTAAGAGATAGGTAAGTGCCAAATTACATCTCGAACGTGTGTGGTCTGACAGTCCGAGGCCGCATGTTGTCGACATCAATACCCCAGGAGTAGTTAAATTCAGGTGAGAGACCTAAGTTTGATAATGTACTTATCTGGGTGGCGTTTCCGTTTGAAAATAAAACAAACAAACTACATCTCGCGCCACAGATGAAATAAATTACTTCTATTCTCAAATTCTGGAGTCAAAAAATATGAGAAAACAAAAAAAATAACACTTTAGAAGTCTGTTTTTATCATCTTATCTTTAAGTTATCTTTTACAGCCATAGCTGTCTGGTGAATGGGAAGATAAGAAAAGTGGGTAAATTTCTGAATTCTGGCACCTGTTTAACTTAGCGCAAACTATTTTTCATTTGTTGACGCATTCGTATTACTCACCAAAGTTTCTTGGTTGAAATGTTACCTCAGATAACCCTTACCCATTTGTCAGTTATTCACTGCATTCACCATGACGACAGCTTTCTGATGCATTTAAATATGTCGCTTATTTTTACATTTTCTAGGTAATCATCAGTTATTTTTTTGTAGATTTTTTCAGGGTCGATCCTAATCGCGAAAGTTTTATTCTCTCGTCCGAGTCTATCAGTTATCCAATGAATTTCTCAGATATTTATATTTTCGTTCTTTTTTTTACGATGCCTCGACCGCTACTTTTTCCGGTCTTTCTAGTATTATCTGAACGTCTCATATATTGCTATAATTGTGCTACAGCTTTTTTTATGTTTTAAATTTAAAGTTTTAGGCGAATCTTTCGAAATTTCTAATATTGCATGAACTCCGAAAAATCTATATATAACATTCTCTGGCTTCCGTTAGTCTGTAGATCCGTCTAAAATAACCAGGGCGAAAACAACTCGATTTTGATTACATTTATGAGTTTTCGTAACTTTGCAAAGAGCAATTTTTTGAACAAGGATACAGTTTCCAGCTCGGCCTACATTTGCGAGAATTATAAACAAATCACAAGACCAAACGCTTCAAAAAATTGGAATTTGACCCCAGAAAGAAATATTTACGCATAGCGAGTTGTATGCTACATGCTCAAGAGTAAGTAATTCTAAGAAATTATTTTTCGCTGTTAAATAGGAAAAAAAATTGTTTACCATGAATTATAATTGTTTAAAAATTGTTTACCATAAATTATATCAAATTAAAAAAATTATAAAAACCGCGAAGTAGGGGTTATGTGAAAATATCTTTTTCCGAACAAATCAGGTTATTCAAATTTTATCGATTGGTTTTGGAAATTGAATGAAACGAAGAATTTGTAAATCTTGACAAAAAAGTTATCGATAACTTCTTCAACAATACTAGCGCGTGTTGCAAAGAATGTTAGTATCATAAATTATTATTAATTCTCATCATCTTTATTACAGTTTAATAAGTTTAGTTTGGCCGATCAGCTCTCTAGCCTTAACAACAACTTCATCAGCTCTTAGATAAGATATGCTAA
Source organism: Acanthosepion esculentum (assembly GCA_964036315.1). Classification (NCBI taxonomy): domain Eukaryota; kingdom Metazoa; phylum Mollusca; class Cephalopoda; order Sepiida; family Sepiidae; genus Acanthosepion; species Acanthosepion esculentum. The sequence continues at coordinate 93,460,557 of OZ038500.1, read as the reverse complement.
TTTTTATATTCATTGTTGAACATAATGGTCTCCACGGTGGTTTTAGCTGCAGTTTTTACTGAGTAGAAACTCTGAACAACTACAAATGTCTTGCAGATGGCACGTGTCTCGATTAGCCTCCAATACTTTACTTTCCCGGAAATGTTTCTACCAAATGAAATCGAGAAGGTGGTTACTTAGTATATTAAAACCAGACACTCTTCATTCTAGAAGACTCTAGACATATTCTGGTTTGCGGCGATACCTGCTCATTGGAGAAGCCTGGAAAAGGGAACACCAATATGAAATACACTGAACTGATGACCTTGCTGCAGGCGTCCTAGCTTGCTAAGCTATAGTAGATGGATCCAGGCGTAAAGGGTGTACCCCAACTTAAATTTCTATTACGTAGGCATTAGCATAAGCATCAATTCTCCTACACTCCACACAATCTCAGAATCTCAACTTGTGCATCCATGGTAATATGATGTAGCTTCATTATTTCATGCAGGTAACTCAGACAAAGGTAGTCTGGTCTTGACAAAGGGGGTAACACTACAACGCGGATGGATCCTGAGAATCCTTGAAGCACTATTTGGTAACTGCTCTACCTGCTTCACATGAAATAGGGCCTAGAAAGTGAAGTCTGTTTCCAACATGTCTCGCGTTTTAATCTAGACCAACGGGCAGCATTTTAGCGGTCAAACAACAAATTGAAATATAATATGTAGACCGCGCTCTGCCAAAGATGAACAAATTTTAGCGTAGATTGGTGCAAAGTTAGTACTACGATGGACACCGTTGATTACAGGACCATGCTAAAAACATTCAAAGACAAAACTGGTTAGATGGTATGATTATTGCAATGATAATCCATGGTATAAATGTCACGTACTTCTTGGAGCGATAGAATGAGGCGATAACCACTGCAAGCTCATCAGAAAGCAGCTGGAGAGATGTTGAACTATCGCCTGTCGACAGCTGACTTCAGTAGATAGTGTAGCTGTTGGTTAGTGTATAAACCGCTCTTTGGAGTGCTTTGTAACACATCTATTTATCATCTCTCGGTTGCGTCTCTGTTCTTGAGCAGAGTGCACTCAGGGACGACTCCGTCAAAGGACAGAGTTACAACTGAGAAAAATTATACTGAGTGGTGCCCAGCCCTGAGGAACAGCTGCCCGAGTCCGCGCATTCTCATTGCACCAGGAGGGGATGGGTGGTCACACAGAGGTCAGTTGCAGGGGCTACGGAGGCTGAGGGCAAATTTTGTTCCCAGCCCGGGTGTACGCGCTCGGGAACTCACCTTAAAAATGACCTTGTGTCACAACTCGTCTTAGTGGGGAAACAGAGTAAATACCTAGTGTAGCTGTTGATTTGACCAGACCTCTTCCCCATGTCTCATGAATACTTGTTTGGGCTCATTTCGAGCGAACATAATGGCCAAGCATTTATTCGGAATTCTCTACCAGGCACATAAATTCGGAATATTTTGAACCAGATTTCACAGTGCATTATCCATCTAGAATAAGCCATCGTTGTTTGCGTCCGAATGGGTGGAAATGGTCTGGGAGCAAATCAACATAGAACTCACTTGTCCGTGATACAAGTAGAGAGGGCTGCAGACGCAAACCATTAGACGTGAACTCGCCCCACTTTTATGGAATAAGCCTCAACTCTGCAATGGTGACAATCTTGTCAGAAACCCTTAATAAACTTAACCCTTATTTATCTGATCAATTCACACGTCAGGATCAAATTAGAAACGTCATGATACCAGGTGTCCGGTGTAATTGTGTTTACAGTTTCTACTCCCCTATAGAATAGAAGTTAAATAATGATGGAAAGACATGCTTGAGATGCACCTGATTCCTCGTATCGTTTGTCTGTTCACGATCATGAAGGAACCGTGGTCGGTAATTGTTGGTGCAGTTGATCGAAAAATGTAAAATGTTCTCCCAAATTCAGAAATTTAATGTCCCATCCGTGGAATAAGTAAATGCTAAACACTCCAAATACTTAGGTGTTTTGATCAGTTAGAATAAATTTGGTATAAATTAAATAAAGATAGAAGAGGCTGTTCTAGGGATAATTCGGCACAGTTACGCAAGTTACTACAAAACTAAAACAGGAACCTAAAAACTCGTGTTACAGTAAGTTACTGTGGTGAGCGCGCATCGGCACAGACACAAAAGAGGTCGGTGCGGATATAAGGTCGATTTTTTACTTAAAAAAAAAATCATGGGACTCGGCGTGAAAGCTGCGGTGTAATATGTTAAGTAGTGCTAATAAAAGTTAGATTCATAGCTGTTAGCAATTCTTCAGCATTTAGTTTGAAATACTGTCTGTAAAATGTCCCAAAATACCTAATTTCCGCAGGTTTTTGCTACAAATGGACTTCAAATTTTCAAGCAGAAATCCAAAGCAATTTGATATGTTTACTATTAGATACATTGAACGAAATAATATACTAAAACCAGAATTCTAATTATGAATCACCACAAGCAAAATACGTAATTTTTTATTGTATTCGATGAGTAAATAGTATAAATGTTTTTTTTTTAAAATGGCTACTCAATGATTAAGATTTGTCAGATCACTTGTTTGATCATAATTAATAAAAACAAAAAATATATAAAAGTCTATATAACACCATAATAATATAGCTGGGCACACGAGACAAAAGGCTTTAAAATTGCATTGTTTATTGAAAAGCACACTAAAACTACTACAATCTATAACATAATACATCATAATATAGTTAATATTTTCAATATAATTTCCCTTAGAAGTAAATGAAGGTCTTATTTGATAGGACAAATATTTAGTAATAATATGCTTGTGATATGCATCTTGTTCGCACAATTTGTAAAGCGTCAGTAAATTATAAATTTTAGAAGACTGTGCTATAAATCGTTCACTGATCACCGGAATAAAAGTCCAACGATTTTATTTTAAAGCTAAACTTAACATTTCAATAGTTTCCTCAAAAAACAATAACAATTTGGAAGGAAATATTTGTTGTCTTTATTTATGATATGAAAACCCAAATTTCAAATTAAGCGCAAGATCACGTGTACCAAAGACGACTTGACCTAGCGGACACCAGTTAGATTAGCATTTTCCCAGCTGGCAGCAGGACAGCTCGGCATGTCTAGATACGGGCATCTCTGCAACTGGTGATGATCCGGGTCTTTGAACGATGCTTCATGCCAATAAACGTAACGGGAAAACGAGCAGTCAGCAAGACGCGGTGCGATGTGCATTTTCTTCCGATACTTGTTTTGGTTTCCGTGACAGTGTTATTTTTGTTACCTCTTGTCTCTTTCCTTCTCGCTGACTATTGGTCCCGTAGTTCCTGAGAGAGCAAATCGGTTAACTGTTCTCCACAACGTCAACGCACTCTTGCCGTATATTACAACATATTAAGTGTGGATCTAATTCACTACTCAGTTGTCATTTATCGAGCAATACAAGTTTGTTAACCATCACATCACGGCGAAGTATCCTAGAAAACATACTTACTTAAATATACTCGTCAGATCGAGTTTTTCAAATAGATGGCGCCAAACTAGTTTTGAATATCTAAACTGTCAACTCTATACAATCGCTATCTGGGCTCAGTCATCAAATATAAATTTGAGCGAGTGAATACTATACGTCTTAGAGAGGACCATTTTTTTATGAACATTGTGTCCTGGCGCTACACTATCACAAATAAAGAACCGTACCAAACAACAGAAACCACATAACGCTTCTGAAAGACAACAAAGATGGAGAAAAGAATAGCATCATTTAGAAGCTTACGCTACACTCTACTTCAAGAAAATTGTTAGAAATAAATCTCCCATCAATACTAGAAAGAGCAATAACAGTTACTGGACTCCGCAAACATATTTTCTTTAAAAATTGTCTGAAGTGAAAGATTGTATGAATTTTAACCGAAAGTAGTAAAAGCTGCTCTGTGGATAAATGCCAAATATTTCCACATTAGAAAATGGTTCATATTACCAGTTCAGTGAACACCAAATTTCAAGCCAGACGTTTGCAATCACAGATCGATCAGTAGTTTGTTGGTATCAGGCCTTTGAACTCAGTGTGAGTATCTGCTATATATGGATATTCTTCTTACTTGATTGATATGCAATGACTACAAGAAAAAAGAGATATAATAAAAAAGGTGAATTGGAATACTTCAACTTCAATATCTGGCAACAGGAAAAGAAGAAATTACGACGGGGGGAAAAAAAAGAAAAATACTGAAGAATGAGCTAGCCGGTTAAAAGTCGTCACCCGTCAGAACTCGATCGAGGAAATTAAAATATTTTGTACACCACTAAAAAAAAGAAATATGACGAAAAATTCTACACGTATCAGTCATATATTGACGCAGGTAGGGCCACATAGATATAGCACATCTATATGAAGCAATTTGTTCGTATGCTTAAGGATGGGTATTTTGATTTAATACAAATTGTCTCGAAGGCTTGTTATGTTTGGAACGTAATCCGCTCAGCAGTGAGAGCATATCCTCACGTCAGGATAATACAAATAACTAGTTTTTAATTAGGTGTTCGCATTCTATAGGAATTTTCTTTTTTCTTTTAATATTTTAAATGATTGTAATTTAAGTTGACCTCTTGTCTTTTCCAATTATGTCCGTTCTTTTTGGATTAATTAAATTGAGTTACTGCTAATAAAAAAAATTTAAGAATTTACAGGTGATATTTTTTGTTTGATTTTATAGCCTCCTTTATAGAGATTCCATTTTCAATTTGATCGACATCATTTCATTATAGCGTCTTTTTTTCTTATAAATAGTGTCAATACTATTTAATAATTTATTTATTAAGGGGTTTCCTATGTTTTATTCTTCGGAGCTGTGAGTGTAGATAATGATTCAGAGAAGAAGATGAATTTATCTCACCCACTGGATTCTATAATATATAAAGCTAAGTGTAAAACCGAAGCTTCTGCACTAAAGATTAAGGCTTTGTCAGGCAATCTTTTCTACGTTGTCATGCTGTTAACGGTAGCAGAGGATCCAACTCTGTTCAAGATTTTAGAGCGATCAGTGTAGATCATTATGGAATTCTTCAATGCAATCATATGAGTTAGAATATATGTTAGGCAATTAGTAACGTTTAGCAGATTCGTAAGCTGTTTCATTACCCAGGGTGCTTTTTTTTTTTAGATAGTGGTTTTATGAAATTAGTGTTGGATTTATTTGTATTTCGCTGATGAGAATTTTCATGTAAAGGCCAAAAGGTTTTGGTAGCATTTTTAAAAAAAATCTAACAAGTTTTTTTCTCTGAATGCTTTTAGCATGGTCCTGTAATCAAAGGTATCCAGCTCACCACGTGTCAGCATTTTGCTCTTGCTCCAGGTTAAGATACCGTCGAGTTTGTTAGAGATGGTTTTTGATGTCAAGGTAAAAGTTATAGTTCCGAATAATTTGTTAGCTGGAGGGGGGACATAACACAATCTTTCTATTTTCTTTTGACCGTTCATTGCGAAAAGCTAAACAAGGTAAATCTTATCTGAGATTCCGCGAGGAATTATTTTCAATATTCAACAGGTTTTTGGTGAGTATGTTCTCCTTTTATGGCTTGTTCAGAACTTCTGCATAATCCCAAGGAGAAGGATTCTTCATGATACGCATTGTTTGAAGAGTCAGGCCTGAAAGCAAAGAAACAAAAATGTAAACAAGAAAATTGCGTGGAAACAACTTTGTCATATAATAATAATAATAATAATAATAATAATAATAATAATAATAATAATAATAATAATAATAATAATAATAATAATACATATTAAGAAAGTCTCAGGAAATCCGTTTTTATGGGAAATACAAAAGATTGTGTAAACAAGTACTCCGTGCATACTTAGAAATTGATCTTTCGATATCTTTAAAAGAAAGGCATTTACCTTTGATATCAATGAAAACCATGATAAAACAAACAGGAAATACAAAGAGGCAACAACGTTAATAATAATAATAATAATCATAATAATAATTACAATAATAATAATAATATGCAGGAAATGTGGCCCCAAGTGCGCAGAGAAGAGGTACGAGCAATCACCACCCGCAGTAAGCGAGAATGATCAACCAATAAAGAGACAACAAAAGTTATTGTTTGTGCTCACTATAAAAGACGGCTACACTCGACTCCAGACCACATTTCCCCTTTGCTCTTTTAGCTGCTTAGTCCGACGTTTTTTCCATCCTCCCTATTCTCAGTCTTCTCACTCCCTGTAACCCCCTGCGTTCCAGTGGATTTATCGCCTTGCTTGACGGGAAGTGATAAAAAAAAAAGATGAGGAAATACTCCATTTATAGAACAGGTGATTTGCCCAGGCTGTGTAGAAGACGTACTGAAAGTGTGCAACACATTGTCAGCGGGTGCACTTGGGCTGGCGCAAAAAAAGTACAGACAACGCCATGACAAAGTTGTATGCAGAATACACTAAGAACTATGCAGGAAGTGTCGTCTCGAGTACGCTGAGAAGCGGTACGAGCATTCGCCACTGAGAATGACCAAGTGAAGTTCATGCGTGATACGATCGTCTTGACTAACAAACGCTTGGAGTACAATCGCCGTTATACACAAAATAAGCCACACATTCATCTTGATAAACATTGCGCTACCTTTTGGATAAGACCCCCGCCGTGAAGGAGGAATCTAGAAGTACCAAGGCCTGGCGGGGCAAATCCGAGAAATGTACAAAGCAATAGATCAGGTTGTATTTGTCATGCTTTACGTACACAGGAACTTTCTGCTTTCCAAAAATACATTGGAGGATATCTGATATCATTGGAAATATTGTCTTTTAAGCTGCGGGTACCAGCCGAGATATGGTCATCACCACCGGGCCGAAGCATGGAATATCGGAGAGGATACCGAATATCTTGATAGCAATGTAGCAGCGGAATAATAAGTCAGAATGTTTTTTTTCAATGGGTTAGAGCGGTAATTAAAACTGAGATAAATGCCCAAAATAAAGTTGAAGATATTAACACTAGCAATACCTGTTGTTATATATTAATTCGATAAAGTGACATCTTAAAGATAACCAGAAGATAGATAGGTTTGGTTTGGTTTAATTTGTTTTATGGCATATGAACCTCAGTGGGTTATTTTATGCCGGCAACATTTTTAGGATAGATTCGTATGAATAGAATATGTATTCTTTGGTTTAGATTGGTTTTCTTTATTTTGTTTTAACGCATATCAAGCTCAATGGGTTATTTAATGCCGGCAACAGTTTTTGGATAGATTCGTATGAATAGAATGTATATTCTTTGGTTTAGATTGGTTTGGTTTATTCTGTTTTACGGCATATCAACCTCAATGAGTCATTTAATGCCGACAGTAATTTTAGGATATATTCGTATGAATAGAATAAGTATTCTTTGGTTTAGATTGGTTTGCTTTATTTTGTTTTACGGCATATCAACCTCAATGGGTTATTTAATGCCGACAACATTTTTTATTGCTGATAATATTTTGTTTTATCAAAAATCTGTTTTTGGTAATATTTTTTTCAAAAAAGTCTTGCTGGTAATAGTTAACTATTTGCCCATAGGTTGGACCCTAACAGGTGCTACCATCCCGGGTCAGGGTGGACCCGGTAAAACCAGCAATTAAGAGGTGGTTCCACGCTCCTCAAAACCTCCTGATCAGAGGCCTTGCTGCTGGATGTAGTTTATCGTCTTACCCAGAACGGGAAAATAGATAGAACAGAAAGCATCTAAAATCATCCGAAATCAGAGATCGGTCATATATATCTAGCTAGGCTATTGATTCAACTAGAACTCTTAGACCGTGATCATGAAGCTTGAATGTTACAAACGACTAGTAAATGATTGGATGTTAAATATTAGGTACCTCCACTTTTTCGCTGAAAAAATGTCCCAAAATTAATAAAAACAAAGTTTTATCGTCAGAATGTGTTGTTAATTGATGACGGTAGTCTTTGAGTATAGAATCCAGAGGTTGGCAGTGAATATCTCGAAGACAGTAGGGAAGCGTAGTTCAGGTTAGCAGTGGATATCTCAATAAAGTAGCAGAGCGTAGTTCTTCCTTCTGTTCTTTGGTTTCTGGACATCTTTGGAGAGAGTAATCAAAATGGCCGCCTTTATACACAAAGGATTGAATATTTCACGTCTCCTGATTGCCTAACCTTCTTTTGGGGAACTATAAAGTGAGTCAAGTCATTTGGGTTGGCTCACTAGTACATAATGTACTCAAAATAACTTAACAGAATGTTTATGCTATTATCTAGAGAAAAAAAACAATGTATTTTTTAATTATTTTATTAATTCTTTCTAGAACGTTCGAAATTTAGGTTAAAATCTTTTTTTTGCGTTAGCGGTCGACGTAATATTTACGATTAGTGTCTTAGCGCTTTTTACGGGTAAAAACACATTGATTTTTTAAATTCTTTCAAAAATAAAATAATTGTCGGATTTTAATGAAATTTGTTTACAAATGAATGAAAATATTTTCGAAAGTTTTCTTTTAGAAAGTCTTGGTAAAAACATTTTTTACATATGTTACACCCCACTTACTTTCATGAAATTTCGAGAAATTAAATTTTTATCCCAAAATTTGTTTTATTCGTTAAAGTCAGTACACCTTGAAGAATGTAAATTGTCATCTAATTTCAAACTGCTACTCATTTCCCGAAAATCTGCTCCGAATCGTAAAATAATAAATGTAATAAAACGGACATTATTTAATTAGAAAAACTTTCAATTTCTTTTATATATAAGATTTTATTAAGGACACAAGAGTCTTATGAAAAAATATTTTTCGATGAATAATGAATTTTTACAACAAATGGTTTCAATTATGAAATTTTATTTATAATAATTTATGATAATAAGGTTTTAAATATCTTTTAAAATACTACGTTTGTTTAATCTCATTAGGTGATATTGTTATTAAGTCAAAACTATTTACTTACCAAAAATTAAGAAAACTTACTAGAAATCCTTTTGTACCAAGATTTTTAAAACAATTTTTAATTTTGTATGTATATAAAATATTATTATAAAATATTATGCAACGTGCCCATTTTTGAAAGTATGGTCGACCATGAACAACATTATGAGCAAATAAGAGTATGACTATAGTAAATTTAAAGTTAACTTTCCTAAAATTAGATTACGGAGAATATTTGACAAGATTTTTTAAGATGAATTAAAAATTAAATTAAAAAGGTGTTCACTTCAATTTCTTAAATTATGTTTTAAAGATAAAATCTCCGTAGTGAAACAATAGTTATGTGATAAACTTTCATTACTTAAAACATGGCGATATCGGTTAAAACTACAGTTTTGTTTTTAAAATATTTTTCTGTGTTACTTAAAGTAAATAATATTTTTTTCAAATCAGATTAATCATATCTTAAATTATCTAATATTTCTGAAATAAAGATTCAGAAAAGTATATTTCATTTTTGGAACATTTGTTTAACACAGAGAATTGCATTGCGATGAAAGACCACTAAAAAGCGGCCCTAATCAGATATTTTAGAAAAATCGATTCTAATCAATATAGTTTTTTTTTTAAATACACGCGAGTATTTTGCTTACTGGAAATAGTATATTTAATATTTTAGATTTCATTTAAATCCTAGTTATCGCGAATTAGTGGAGGTACCTATTAAGAATTGTTTACTAGAATGTATCAATTAAACGACTATATTCTACGATTAAAGAAGACACAAACTTTAAGAAATATATGAAATTAAATGATGTTTGGTTTGATTTAGGTTTTGTTTATTTTCTTTGAGGCCATATTGACCCCAAATGTTCATTTAATGCTGACAAGATTTTTCGGATAGGTTCATAGGAATAGAATATGTATTGTTTGTAAGAAATCATTTTGTAGATCAGGTGTCATTGACGTAAAGGTTTTTTTTACGAGAGTCAAAGGTATTTCTAGTAAGCATTTTTTCCTTCAAAAATGTATTGTTAATATTCATCCTTGAAAAATGTATTGCTGGCAATAACTTTTTATTCATAAATTGGATGCAAAAACAATGTAGGTAAGCAGATTTGGTAAAGAGAATTGTTTTATATTTTTCTGTAGATTTCAATTTCCTTAGTGAAATCTATGATTTTACTTGCGTATTTTCAAATAAATACTTTAAGTTATCTGATTTGTGGAGTTTGTTTCGGCTTTGCTGAAAGTTATAGCAACTTAACTGTTTCACTGTCTATGGTCGTGGCATGGGACACATACTGGTGGTTCCTCATTTTTTTAGTAGATATTAGCAGATATATGTATATGTGTTCATACAGAGTTTGGCTATTACCATCTCCTCTGTTCTCATCTTTCTGCAACTTGACTGTATTTCTGTAATTATTGGTTAGATTTTGAGCAGTTTGTTCTTTAGACAGTTTTTCCATAATTTATGCCATTTTTCCTTAATGTTCCTGATTATGGTGGATCAGAAATCGATTTTAGAGAATCATGTTTACTGATTCCTTTGCCATTTTGTCGGCTTTTCAAATTCCTTGTATAACGATATGCCTCGGTATCCAACATTGACGATTGAGAAATAAATGGCACTACAATATTATCTAAAACTCAAATACTGCACAAATAAACATGCCTACCACTATACATTTAAATTCAAAAATTTATTATTATTATTATTATTATTATTATTATTATTATTATTATTATTATTATTATATGACAAAGTCGTTTCCACGCAATTTTATTATTTACATTTTTGTTTTCTTGCTTTCTTGCCTGACTATTCAAACAATACATATAACGAAGAATCCTTCTCCTTGGGATTACGCAGAAGTACTGAACAAGCCATAAAAGAACATACTTACCAAAAACCTGTTGAATATTGACAAGAATTCCTCGCGGAATCTCAGATAAGTTTTACCATGTTTAGCTTTTCGCAATGAACGGTCAAAAGACAATAGAAAGATTGTGATATGTCCACGCTCCAGCTAACGTATTATTCGGAACCGTAACTTTTACCTTGACATCAAAAACCATCTCTAACAAAGTCACCCGTATCTTAACCAGGAGCAAGAGCAAAATGCTGACACGTGGTGAGCTGGATACCTTTGATTACAGGACCATGCTAAAAACATTCAGAGAAAAAAAATTGTTAGATTTTTTTAAAAAATGCTACCAAAACCTTTTGGCCTTTACATGAAAATTCTCATCAGCGAAATACAAATAAATCAATATATATATAAAAAAGACTTATTTTATATGTTTGTTATTTGTTCAATTGTATGTGTTGATCAATTCTTTATTATTTTATTAACTTGTTATTGAAGTATATAGCGATTTTGGTTTTACGTAATGATTTCAAACTGCAGCTTTTTATATAATAAATCCAATAATCTTAAGAAAACATGTAGAAACTAAGAAAAAATTAAAATGAGATTCGTTTTGACGTATAAATTAAGTTTTTAAAATTTGACGAAAACATAGCGTATAAACAGAAAATTGATTAAATACATATACACATGTATGTGTGTGTTTCTGTGTGTGAATATTTGACATAATGCAGATGAAACTAATATCATTTAAGGCTTCTGAAATCTAAGAAAAAACTATTTTGTTCTTTTCTTTACACAATATAGGCTGAAATATGATTAAAGTAAATATTTTAAAGTATCAAAATATGGCCAAGAAATACCTGAAAATTGAATATTTTAAACAAATTTTCAAAGACGGACATTGGGTGTCACTCAAATGGACCTGACGCGTGGGCTAAAAGATACAAGTGTGCCTGTTTTTGAGAGAATGCAGGAAAGAGGGGGTTGTATTAAGATATAGACTCGAATTGGCGACTGAAACGTTATTAGATCATTAAAAATAGATGGAATGTTAAACTGAAACGCTATATAGCGATTTCATAGAAAAGAGTTTCTTTGAATGGTACAAGGCACAGCCTCACTGTTTATAAAGGAAGATATGGAGTTATTCACGACAATGCTCCTTCCCATGTATCTAAGGTTACATGTGATTTTTTGAGTAAAAGGTTTGCAGAAGAAAAGATAATGGAATGGCCACCATCAACTTCCTATCTGAATCCGATGAAAAATATATAGTCAATTGTTAAGATGAAATTATATGTAGGTGGCAAGCAATAAGACAGTAAAACTGATCTCTCGAAAGAAATTAAAACCACCATGTCGTAAACTGGACCTGTTGGATAATATATATATATATATTTTGTCATCCACACAGAGACTGCTTCGCTGTTTCACAGCTCATCAGTGTGGCTAGATGTCCGGTTGCCTCTAGCTAGAATCGAAACCCGACTGAATTTGCGTCAGTCCGAACTTCTCCCACTAAGCCGTCAGTGTACGGTGACTTTTAGCGTGTTTATTTTTAGATTCGGATAAACACACAGTGACTGACAGTGACTCAATTCTGTCGAAGAGTCGTGCAGTATTAGCTCAAATAGTCATTGTTTACAAATTCACACCTCAAACCAGAGGGCTCAACCGAAATTAATTTATATATATATATATATGTATATATAAATAAAAAGAAAGAACAGTAAGATATATAATCCGGTATTCTTATAGATATTTTTATTTTTACACAATAGGGCTCAATGTAAATTATGTTTTTTTTCGCTACACAGTAATAACCATGTTTCAAAAATGGAAGCTAAAAGATTTGAATTTAATTTTGTCATTAAATTAAAGACATTAGTTCCATTTCCTCATCAATCGAATTTTGGAGTAACTTATTTTTTTAATAAATTTACAGTTTTCAGTAAATAAGTCATTAAATGACCCATGTCCTTTATGCATACATGAAAAACTATATATTACCAAGTTTATAAAAAATAAAAGTTTACTGAATCAGAGAAATGAAATAGCTATATTGTGTCGTCATTGTCAAAAAATTTCTTTAAACAATATTTAAAAATTAAATTTTTAAAAAAATGAGACCTGGTAATATACATACTTATATTTGATGTGAATAAATCATTTTAAATACTGTAAGTAATTCTATTGCATTTATTTGTTTTATAAAAAACATAGTCGATTAAATTTTAAAGTAAAAATATTTTAAAATGCGTTAAATAAAACGGATTTTAACCTAAACATCTTTTAAAATTGTAGTTAAATAAAACGTATTATAACCTTAACACCTCTCTCAAAGTACTTCAAACACTTAAAAGAATCCAATAAAACACCTAAAGTTAAATGAAATTAATATGATAAGTTAGAATATGTAGGACATTAAATAACCCATGTCCTTTGTACATACATGAGAAAAATATATATTACTAAGTTTATAAAAAATAAAAGTTTACTGAATCAGTGAAATAATTTAGCTATCTTTGCCGTCATTGTCATAAATTTTACTTAAAAAAAGAAAATGTGACCTGGTAATATACATACTTATACTCGATATGAAAAAAATAATTTTACATACTGTACGTAATTCTAATACATTTACTTGCTTTTAAAAAGAAATATAGTCTATTAAAAATTAAAATGTTTAGAATTGTAGTTAAATAAAACATATTCTAGCCTAAACAGCCCCCCAAAATCTTTAAGTATACAAATAGAAAAAATACCGTAAGAATTTTTGCCGTTAAAAATAAAAAAAATTATTTAAAAAAACCCAGACGAAATATATTAAACGGATGTCAGAATGTGTTTAAAAATACATCCCTACCCATCCCTAAACATAACCCCGCTTTCGAATGTAACTATTAACTGATACAACGAAAATTAATAAAATTGAACACGCTACCACCCCTTGTCTAGATGAATGGATTTCTCGGTATCCTTGGAAACACTCAATTATGAAACTTTGCCGTGCCTTTAAAACTGTAAATTTAAAAAAATAAGTTACTCCAAAATTTGCTTGACGAGGAGATGGAACTAATATCTTTAATTTAATAACAAAATTAAATTCGAAGCTTTTAGCTTCCATTTTTGAAACATGGTTATTACCGTGTAGCGAAAAAACATATTTTCAATCAGTTCATTTATAATATATATATATATATATATATATATATATATATATATATATATATATATATATATATATATATATATAAGCTGAAAAGCAACCTGTCTACTGTCAATATACCACATAACACCCATGAGCGCTTAGCCTTGGAGCGGGTAGGATGGCGATCAACGTGTTTCAGCGGAATCAGCAGTTTTCAATCTGCATGTCTGAATCGTCTTCAAGAAGCGAGAGCAAGATCTAAAAGGTCACCTAATCTAACAGTGATATCATCCCACAATCCTTACTCTAGCTCCATATGCGACCTCCTTTCTAAATCACTAGCGGGTCTTAAGTGCCACTTAAGATTATCGCACAAAATTAACTGAATCAATTAAGCTGTCAGATCCTCATACGTTGAAACCGACGGGAGAGTCCATTATTATATATATCAACCCATTACCAGGTAAAATACAGACGTTATGCAAACCATTTTTTTATCCTCTACTGTGAGAAATTTGCATGACAAACTTAATCTGGAATAATGTTTGAGTTTTGAGTTTATTTTGCTTCATAAATCTAGGAAAGACTGAGCGCAGGTACCGGTCGCAACATCAACCCATTAACATCCTTCGTGTTATCAGTAAACTCTTTGAATATATAATCACAAGAAAGTGGTTGGTCACCCGAAGAGGAACAAACTCATGAGCGACAAACAGTATAAATTTCGTTCTGCTAGATCCACAGCTATTATTCTCAAAATCAGGGAAGCACTGAACAATAAATTCTTCCCGTGGATCATCTCCCTAGATATATGAATGTTCTTTGACAAGGTGTGACATATACTCTCCAGCTATGGAATCTCTGGAACGGCTTTCTCAGTTATGAAGTCCTTCTTAATAGGTAGGTCTCTAGAGATAGTCGTTAGACGTCAGTCAACGGAAGCCCATGAGGTCCCACGCCGAAATCATCGATTCCACATTTTTTCTCTATATTGATAAAGAACATACTCCGAAATTTACTGAATATATATGATGATAATATAACTTTTTTATATTATACGAATCACATGTGCGATATTTCCACGTTTTTATTTTTTTAAAAACTAGCTAGCATATATATTTATGAGAGCGAAAACGTCTGGTTTGAAATGTAATGTTCTTCAAGTCTCTAACGATAATTGCAATATGAAACTTTCTAATCTGGAAATATTTAGCATTTATTCAGCCTTTTCGACTTTAGGTTGAAATTCATACAATCTTTCTCTGATGATAATTTGTGCAAATTAATTGAAACAAAACGAATAATTCCGTCATTATTTTCCAATGAAAAATGACCTAGTAAATATGTTAGTCCTTCGTATGTGCATTCCACGAAGTCGTTCCTTGCAGATTGAACACAGATTCTCAACTGGATTTAAATGAGGAGGTTTTTCGGGCCAGTCTATAGAACTTTGATTTGCTCACGGGTAAGGCTTGCCAATGTGTTCGTGCAGTGTTACAATTTTCGTACGCTTCCTTGGAGTAACGTCCATCGTAGACGAGGGCCGTAGGACAACTAATCGATAGTGGAGATAATAATGTCTGGGCATGATGAAAATGTGATATAATCACGGATGATTCAATATTTTTCAAGGCAAAACTAATTTCATCATACACCCCGAAAATAGATTAATATTACTGCACACTACTGCAAATGGCCTACTCTGAAGAAAAATAGAAATCGATTATCCTCTGTCACTCCAGTGGATTTAAAACCGACGGTATAGTGAAAGACAGGAAACTAAAGCGGCTGTTTCAATTAATTTGCAAAAGCGGGTAGGTTTGCGGTGTCCAGTAGCTGTCATTGCTCTTTCTAGTATTTATGGAAGATTCTAAAACTTTGCGTGAAGAAGATTGGAACGTAAGCTTTTCAGATGCTAATATTTTTCTCCATCTTAGTTGTCGTTGAGAGTCGTCAAGTTATGCGGGTTCTGTTGCTTGATACAGTTCTTTGTTTGCGATAACGTAGAGCCTCTCCCCAATTTTTCTAAAAGCTGTTCCTCACTAAGACCTACAGGATTCATTCGCTCAAAGCTTTTTTAACCATTGATCTGAGAAAGCGATTGTACAGAGTTGACGGTTTAGATACTTCGGAAGGACTTTGGCACCATCCATATGAACGTCTGGATTTGGCGAGGCCAAATTATTAATTAAATAAGGTGTGTTTTTTAGGGCAATTGCTATAATTGAAAAGAGTCCAGACGGTTTGGGTTAGTTAATCATTTTCCACCACACAACACCTTTCCCCAACTGAAACGTTGCCAGCCTCTTGCTATTCTATCGTCATTTCTGTGACAAGTGTTCTGACGATCTAAATACTTTGGTTCAACCAGGCCTGACGTTTCAGCTTGAGCCCTCCAAGTCAAGTACACTAAGATTCCACTAGTAAGGGGTAAGTTCCATTCGGACAGCTTCATTCGAAGAACCACTGCATTGCGGAACAAAGTCCCCAGAGGCTTTTTTCTCGATCACCCAAAATACCCTCTAATTTGAGTTGCTCTTGGGCCACGTACTGGGTAACTATCAGTACAAAAAACAATAAAAAATTGTCTATAATATCATCTTCAGCAATGAGTTTGTAGATTTAGCATCTATATCAGGGTGTGTAGATAATGATATCTACATCTTTTGTCCATAATAACATCTTCAATAAAGTATGTTTACAATAACATCTACAAATGTGCATACTCTGATTAAATGAAAGTATGACAGACATGAGTCCGGCGTCCAAAATATCACGTGATGAGTGGGCCTTTTCCCGTATAATTTCAGACGGAAGATATATTTGAATTGATTTCTGTCTGTAGTCACACACAGAATATACTAAACTCTAAAAGCAAGTTGCTTACAGAAGTGAAAGGTTAAGACATCGATGTCCATACCTAAAAATATTAGCTGACCAGGTGAAGACTGACAGACATCCTGTTTAACATGAAGAACGTTTTAACTGTCTGACAACACTTCTCTTGGGATTTGAACAACTTTTGCAAACGTCAGATATGTTAGACCTCTGGATTTAATCTTGAATATTCAGTCGAGTCTTTCTACTCTTTCTTTCCCTGAATTAATAAATGAAAAGCAAAAATCCCAGAAGTCTGTCATTCATAATCAAATCTGAATAAATCATGAGATTAAAAAAGCATGGACACTGTCGCTGGAAATAATGTGTAGAGAATTTTCAATTTCCTGAAGACCGATACTTGCTTAGTTACATGGCAAACCAGTTTCTCTTTCATTGTTATAGATTATGTTATTATCAGTTCTTAATCACAGATCTTGTCTCAAAACATGATTTCACTTCATAATAATAATAATAATAATTATTATTATTATTATTATTATCATTATTATTATTATTATTATTATTATCATTATTATTATTATTATCATTATTATTATTATTATTATTATTATTATTATCATTATTATTATTATTATTATTATTATTATCATTATTATTATTATTATTATTATTATCATCATTATTATTATTATTATCATTATTATTATTATTATTATTATTATCATTATTATTATTATTATTATCATTATTATTATTATTATTATTATTATTATCATTATTATTATTATTATCATTATTATTATTATTATTATTATCATTATTATTATTATTATTATTATTATTGTTATTATCATTATTATTATTATTATTATTATTATCATTATTATTATTATTATCATTATTATTATTATCATTATTATTATCATTATTATTATTATTATTATTATTATTATCATTATTATTATTATTATTATTATTATTATTATTATTATTATTATTATTATTATTATTCCCTTTGACTTCTGTTCTATACACTGTTCCTCCCGTGTCCCAAACCTAAGGTCAGAAATGGGTTTCATGAGATTTCCACTGATAATTTTTGTAAAAAAATGATAAAATCTCTGACATGACACAAATTTTACATACATAAATTTCTTCATAATATGTTAGCTGATATTTATGAGTACAATTTTTTTATTTCTTTACCAGGAATCGTTTCAATGTGTCGATGAGAATCTTTGCCTATCAATGCGAGGATTCCAAATAAAACTGGAATTATTTATATCCTTTTACGGCATATCAACACCTCAATGAGTTATTTAATACTGACAAGATTTTTATAATACATTCGTATGAATAAATTATGTATTCTTTGTTAGTAGCAAAATCAGTTTATAGATCAGGTTTCGTTTACGTATTTTTGCAAACAAGTTTTTTGGTCGAGATTCAAATGTGTTGCCGGTAATATTTTTTTCAAAAATTATATTGCAGCAATTCTTTTTTCCAAAATGTGTATTGCTGTTATTTTTCTATATATAAAAAAAAAAACGATTTTTACACTTTCATACTGTTTTGACCCCAGTCTGGGCGTAAAGTATTTGACCATAACTGGGACACTAACAGATGCTATCACCCCGGGTCAGGGTGCAATTAAGAGGTAATTCCACTCTACTCAAAACCTTGTGATCAGAGACCTTGTTGCCGGATGTAGTTTATCGTCATACCCAGAAATCTCAATGGTGTCTTACCCCTCGGCAGAGATACAGTCAGCATATTCTGAATCCCCAACAGACAGGGCGTCACATTTTTGAGATTTCCATTTCAAAGTCCTTGTATTTTTATAATTCTTTGAAGATCTTTCAAAGATACATTACAATCTGAATGGACTGCCCTGTTAATAAAAAGCATATTCTATTTTTGTGATCTTTGATCAAGATGTCTGCGTGATTAGCTTTGATTGTTCTGTCAGTCTATAAAATTGTTACAGGTCCTATCTCTTTAACTGGATCTAGGTGTTGTTCATACCAGTTTCTTGCAGTTTCCTTCCTGTAATAGTTGTATATTTCCAATTTAGATATTGGCCCACTCTATCTATCTATCTATCTATCTATCTATCTATCTATTATTATTATTATTATTATTATTATTATTATTATTATTATTATTACCACTACTACTGTCATTTTTTGTTGTTTCTTTGTTTCCATATTCATCCAGTGACTCCGATGCATATTTTTTCTTCGTTAGCTCCTGATTTTACAGTATGTTTATATATTACATTGTCCTGCAAGCAATTTCCGGAGCATTAGTGCTTTTCTCTGCAGTTACACGTTTGTTTTATTTAAGCTGGTGATTTTGATGGTTGTTTTCTTGTTGTGTTTTTATAGGATGTTTTACTTTGTTGTGTCTTTTTAAGATTTGACCAAATCAGGAGAATAGGGGTGGAGAATAGGGACTGGGCCATCGTCAACATTATCCTAACACCTCATAAATTCAGTTTCCCACTTTTGCACTGTTGATAAAGCTGGGACGTAATCCCCTAATGAGACAACAATATAAACATGAATGTCCCTGGAAACTAAATCCTTTTTCTGTATGTACTTGATAACACCACGATGCCAAATGCTGGCCATTTTCAAGAGAAATCGTTAGGTTTGAGGTCTTCTTTGAACAGTCATATGTCAGTTTCAGTCAATCAGTTATATGCCATACTTAGGTGATCATGTATCTTTCGATACATGTCTGACGAGGCAGATTTTTTTCAGCAGTAGATTGTCATTTCTTTCTGCAGTAGACCAGTTGCCATCCCAGACTATAGAACTCGGTCTCTCCTGCTATTTACCCATAGCTTGGGGGAGAAGAAGAGGATTCATACCTTTCCCAAGTGAATGTAATAGATCCTACCGGAATTTGAACTCTCCGATTCCCCAATCCGATCCGCTAACCATTACTTCACGGTGCCTCCTATATATAAGTTTACCTGGGGATAAACAATGTAGTTATTAATAAGAACGCATGCTATAGATCACAGATCTAGCATCATTCCTTAATCCACCCTAGTATCTGTAAAGAAAAAAGGGTTATTAAACAGAACACTTGAAAGATGCAAGATTGCACAGTTGTGGCATCACCCCTTCATAGTCAGTCTATGAAGTTTTCCGTCCCCGCTAAAACCGGGAAAGAAACAATGAATTTATTAATAAGATTTGAAATTAATGCAAGCAAGATTTCCTATCTCTTCTTCATAGTCAGCCTATAAACTATTCAGTCCACCCTCGTAGCTGGAGAGAAAAAATGCAGTTATTAATAAGAAGGTTTGAAATTTTCCTTTTTCGCCAGTCTATAAACCTTTCATTCGACTGTAGTAACTAAAAAGAAACAATTCAGTTATTAATGAGTTGAAATTATTGCATGTACGGTTTCACAGTTCCAGCATCACACCTTCGCAGTTAATATATGAACTTTTCAGCCCACACTCGTAGATAGATAGATAGATAGATAGATAGATAGATACATACATACATACATACATACATACATACATACGTATATGTACCCAGATAATTGCTAGGGTAAAATAGAAGATAGATAGATAGATAGATAGAAACACACATACAAACATACATACATACATACATACATACATACATACATACATACATACATAATGGCTAGGGTAAAGTAGATAGATAGTAATTTAATTTGCTTATCTATTGCTTAGTTATATTTTTTAAATGCTTGGCTGGAGCATATTTCCTTGAGGAAATGAATACGGACTGATCTTTTCTATAAGAAACACACCCCATCGCAATCTCATCTCTGCAGATTCAAATCCATTTTCCTTTTTCACTATCGTTGTTTTACTTTTCTCTAGTCATATTCATTCCAGGAGATTTCCGGTTTACTGAATTCGCTCATATTTCTAATCCTGTTGCTACAACGTCTCGGCCGATCCATCCTCCGGACTTCTTCTTGTGTACTGACAGGATGAAAAGAGGCAGAGTTTGTTTTTTTGTTGTTTTTGTTTTTGTTTTTTTTAGCATACACTGCATCCTAGGAACGATTTCTGAAAGGAATCCGCTGTATAGCATATTCTGTACATTTGCTTTGAGCGATTACCTTTTCTGTATTTTCTGTGTTCATGGCTTCTATTTTTAATGAACCTTCATCCTCGCTCGTATATTTATATGATTATTATTATTATTATTATTATTATTAATGTTGTTGTTGTTTTTTTGTTATTGTTGTTATTGCCACACTTCTTGTTCCTTCCTTTTCTCGTACTTTTCCACGCTTTATTTCGTTACTGCTTACGATTGTAGTTTTTTCTAGTCAATTTTTCTCTTTCTCTTGTGTCTTCTTTTTGATCTTTCCTATTTCCCTCCATGGCTTGTTCGGTTTACCGTTCTCTATTTTAATGGTTTTCTCGGTGTACAAGACGTCTTCTTATTTAACGTTAAATTCACCGAGTCCTAGCATAAATAATATTATCGTAAAATTGAGTAGTGACTGTCCTCTGCATGATTTTACATATTATTCTACATGTCTCTTCGGGGCCGTTCTTCTTCTTCTTCTTCTTCTTCTTCTTCTTCTTCTTCTTCTTCTTCTTCTTCTTCTTCTTCTCCTTCTCCTCCTCCTCCTCCTCCTCCTCCTCCTTCTTCTTCTTCTTCTTCTTCTTCTTCTTCTTCTTCTTCTTCTTCTTGAATCCATTGCTCTGCCAATTTCAATAATAATAATAATAATAATAATAATAATTCGAAGTATTGTCTTTCTGTCAAAGAATCGGAGCCATGCAGACGAGACCATTACTAAAATCTGCTAAAATATTAATACTTTGTCACGTCTCAAGACCTCAGACAGCATCCGTGCTATTTTTGATGCCTAAAATGTTAGTTTTGCAATATTATTGTGCTGGGAACAATTCGTACGGTATGGAGATTCTTAGGTTTTGACACAAAAGCTCCAAAGACAATTGGCGCAACCCTGGTATGAAAAGCTCACATTTTCTAAAGCTCTAATCTCAACTATAAATAGTTCTCCATATTTTCAATTTCTTTACTTACAATGTAGGTATTAATCACCAGAGACCGCCAGATATATCAACCCGCGCGATAACTTTTTCTGATCAATGTTACTTTTCCTCTGGTTTGTTCAATAACTCAGTTTGAACATTATTATTGTTGTTGCTGCTGCTGCTGCAACTGTTGTTTGTTGCATAATTTTGCAATTTATAACCAAATGCCTGATTATCTTTCGTGAAGTTTCATTGATATCAATACTTCTCAAATCTACACCACCTGTCTAAGTATGCTTGCAAATCTCAGCAGTTCTACGATCTGGAGAATCAGCCTACCATCGGATCTCTAAATCATCTAATTTCGGTTCTATTTTTGCTCACATTTCAAAGCAGGTCTGTTTTATCAACACTTTCATATTCAATGGAATGAAACAAAGATGCAAGAGATTACTGAAGATGAGTGTATATGATAAAAACAAAACATTATTACGGAGAGAGGACAATAAAAGAACAGGGTTTCAAAACACAGAAAATGATGATTGATGTCGCAGTTACATTTTTGAACATCAAAGTTGAGTGGAAAGCAAGAAGCCGGAGGAATGTTTCGCAGACGAGATGTGTGAGGGAAGGAACTGTTAACATTGAACTTACGGTTCAATCTAGCCGTTTCACCCTGCCGTCAGTTTAGCAGCATGCTTAAATGCGTAACGTCTAGGTAGCAAAGAGGAAAGCTCAGCAGAACAATTACCAGGAAACTATTTATAGAAAAGAGAAACTACATTACAGCGGGAGGAGTGACTGAAGACGAGATGCCAGGTCAGGACTAATAAGATTGAAGATTCTTCTTTGGTTATTATCTCAAAACGCTTGGGAAAGGGTGGGATCCTTTTCAAAGCCAGTTATGGGTAAATAGCAGTACAGACCGGGTCAACTGATAGATAGAAATAGCAACCCACTGCGGGAAAAAATCTGCCTCGTCATTCATGTATCGAAAGATACATGATCGCCTAAGTGGGTATCAGGCATGGCACATAACTGAAATGAATATCAGAAGTACCATAACAGATTTCCAGTTCGTCAAATATTTTCTTTCGACTTCAAACGATCATTTTCGACAGATTCGGATCTTATTTTGTCTGGCCAAAACGCTGTCGTTTGCACAGTTCGCAGTAGTTCGCCTATTCTACCCAGTCACGCCTAATTTATAATTTTCATTTATCATACACTTGAGCGCTTCATTTCTATCTCTCTATCATATCTCCTCTTCGCAGTTTTAGTTATATTCTTAATACATTTGTTTCTGATAGTGACTACGCCCTTTTTCACAGGGGATGAGCTTCTGCCATTAGATTTCTCTCGTGTGAGTATCAATTTCAATCGTGTCAATTCCAGATGCAATTCCTTCAGTGTCTTCTGAAATATCTCACATTTCTTGATTCTCATTTACAGACTTCCTGGTTTGTGTAATTTTGGTAAATGTGTCTGTTAAAATGAGATGTCAGTGTTATTTATTTTTGTAACTTAGACAACACTTTATCCATCTCACTCTATTTGTACGCATGTAAACTCCAGCTATTGATCTACCTTTTGTTCTGTCACATGTCGTCGTCTCTGGAAAGCAGACTTTTGACATTCTGCCGTCAGATTTCTGGTTTTGTGCTACAGATTTCTGAGTTCTAAGTTTAACAAGGACTTTTATATCGCACAAAGCTTTATTTCATTAGTATTCCTTACTTTTATTTCACCTTTGTTTAATTTCATTCTTCCAATCATTCTTCTTGGTTTCCATCTTTGTCCGACATGTTTTGCGAAACTTCTTTTTTCTTCTTGTTCTTGTTCTTGTTCTTGTTCTTGTTGTTGTTGTTGTTGTTCTTCTTCTTCTTCTTCTTCTTCTTCTTCTTCTTCTTCTTCTTATCTACCTTCTTCTTCTTCTTCTTCTTCTTCTTCTTCTTCTTCTTCTTCTTCTTCTTCTTCTTCTTGTCTCAGTCTCTTTTGCATTTTGTTGTTTTCTGAACCCCCTTCTCCTCCCCTTTTATTTTTACCCCCCTTCTGCTCATCCGTCTTTCTTCTTCTTCTTCTTCTTCTTCTTCTTCTTCTTCTTCTTCTTCTTCTTCTTCTTCTTCTTGTCTCACTCTCTTTTGCATTTTGTTGTTTTCTGAACCCCCTTCTCCTCCCCGTTTATTGTTTTACCTCCTCGTTCTCCGTCTTCGTATTCGTCTTTTTTCTTCTTCATCTTTTTTTCTTTTTCGGCTTCTTTACTTCATCTCTTCCTCTTCTTATCTCCCTTTCTTCAACTTTTTCTCGGTTTCATGTCCTCCTTCTTTTTCATTTTCGTCCTATTCTATTATTTTCCCTTCTTCAACTTCTTTTTCACATTCCTCTTCTTTTGTACTTTCTCCTCCTCCTCCTCCTCCTCCTCCTCCTCATCCTCCTCCTCCTTTTCTTCTTCTCCTCTTTCTATCCTTTAACAAGCATGCACTATCAGAAATCTCGCCATTCCACTCACGTCGTTTCCAAAACATTCTCCATAAGATTTATTAGGTTTCGATAGCGAGACTATCACGAAACTTCTGGGCTTGTCACATATGGAAAGTGTCTCCTTAACTCTAAAATCCATAACACTCATCGCTCCTTAAGACCACTTGTGATGCATACGATTCTTCAAACAATTAATCCCCAAATCCTCCTCTTCTTCACGTGCATCGTTACGTAATCTCGTGTCTGACGAGATGTTTGCCTGCAAATGTGATTTTAAATTCATAACGCAAAGATTGAGCAAGTCAAGGGAGGAATTAAAAAAAAGGAAACACAATTAGCTAACAATGGCTACTAATTTTATTATTCACCGATGACAGCGACAGAAATGATTTGTATTATTATTTTTAATTTTTATTTTAATTTTGGGAAGATTCTGTATCTAAAATAAGAAACTATAAATGGTTCATATGTCATTAATACTTTAATTGGTACTATTATCACCAACTATCAGAACTTTCATTTTGTCCAAAGACTTTAAGTAATTTTTATGAATTTCTATCTATCTATCTATCTAGCTAGCTAGCTAGCTATCCCAGTTTATCTATCTATCTATCTATCTATCTATCTATCTATCTATCTATCTATCTATCTATCTATCTATCCCAGTTTATCTATCTATCTATCTATCTATCTATCTATCTATCCCAGTTTATCTATCTATCTATCTATCTATCTATCTATCCCAGTTTATCTATCTATCTATCTATCCCAGTTTATCTATCTATCTATCTATCTATCTATCTATCTATCTATCCCAGTTTATCTATCTATCTATCTATCCCAGTTTATCTATCTATCTATCTATCTATCTATCTATCTATCTATTTATCTATCTATCTATCCCAGTTTATCTATCTATCTATCTATCCCAGTTTATCTATCTATCTATCTATCTATCTATCTATCTATCTATCTATCTATCCCAGTTTATCTATCTATCTATCTATCTATCTATCTATCTATCTATCTATCTAACTCAAACTTTTCCAGGTCAGGACCAATAAAATTGGAGATTCTTCTTTGGATGTGATCAAGACTCTCTCAATACATAGCAGAAGCACACGATTAGCTTAGCTATATGAATGACGCCAGGCGTGAAGTATTGGATGATTTCCGTCAAGGTTCTCTTCAGACATTTTCGATAAAAACTCACAAAAGCATTAATGAGACGGCGTTGTGTTGGTCACATCTCAGAGGAGTACAAAAGCATGGATGACAGACATGCTTCGCTTGGTGGGACTGTTTGTGCATCTATCGAAGAAGACGCGTTTTCAAACTCTTTGCTAGCTTTCTCAATCCTGAGGCTTATTGCCGAGTTGAAAGAACTGTCTCTGGAGAGTATATTGTCAAACGTGTATTCATTGTATCCTATCCTTCTGTCTATCTATTTCTCACTTTTCATTATCTATCTATCTATCTATCTATCTATCTATCTATCTATCTATCTATCTGAGGCTTTTCATTAACTATCTATCTATCTATCTATCTAAGACCTTTCATTATCTATCTATTTCTGTCTTTTCATTATCTATCTATCTATCTATCTATCTATCTATCTAAGACTTTTCATTAACTATCTATTTCTGTCTTGTCATTATCTATCTATCTATCTATCTATCTGTCTATCTATCTATCTAAGACTTTTCATTATCTATCTATCCATTTCTGCCTTACATTATCTATCTATCTATCTATCTATCTATCTATCTATCTATTTCTGTCTCTTTATTATCTATCTATCTATCTATCTATCTATCTATCTATCTATTTCTGTCTCTTTATTATCTATCTATCTATCTATCTATCTAAGATTTTTCATTATCTATCTATCTATTTATGTCTTGTCATTATCTATCTATTTATCTACCTACCTACCTACCTACCTACCTACCTATCTATCTATGGTGCGATGGATAAAGAGTCGTCTAAGTTATACAAAAATGAAAATAACACAGACATCTCATATTAACAGATAAATTTACCAAAATTACATAAAAATATCTTGAAATACTAAAAAGTAAATTTATCCAATCAAATCGCAATTGGCTTCAACCACGATCTCCAGACGATTTTGTAATCTCCTGCAAATCTTCTTGACGGTCTCCTTGTTTAAGTTTGTGAATGTTACCATAATCATTGCCTTCAGTTTATCTTTTGTGTTACAAGGAGTTCTGTTGGTCTCCCGCTCAACTGCGTCTCACATATTATAATCAAGGGATCGCAGTCTGATAAGTTTGATGGCCAGATGTAAGGGATGATGTGATCACTAAAATTATCTGACAGTCATGACTGTGTTCTTATGATAGTGCGGCATGGTGCGGAGTCCTGTTGCCAGATTTACGGTCTTTCAGTAGCAGACCTCTTGACCCAAGGCAGTACTACCTCCCCATGGCATTTGATGTAGTCCTCCGTGTTGAGTCTGAGGCCCTGTGTAGAGGCGAATGGAGGTATAACGTCGGCATCTCTATTGATCACGCGAAACACCTTCGTAATCGCCATCAGACTCATCCAACTCTTTCTGAATACTGTCCTCAGATTGACAGCCAAACATTCTGAAATGTTCGTATTGGTGATTCCGGTGCGAATGCCAAGCAGTACAGCATGTCGTTTCCAAATTTCTGTCGGAGTGCATTTTGTCATGGTGCTCTTTTTCTCGGAGACGGTGCCCAACTGACTCCACTATACTCTGCAGTCGACAAGAACAAATATCACGCATGCGAGAAATTTAAAAAAATAAAATATGGCGACAATTTACTCATCGTACCATGTAGATGAAAAGTTTGAAATGGATAGATAATTAGGAAGGAGGCATTTCTATCTATCTATCCATATACACATACACACAAACATATATATATATATATATATATATATATATATATATATATATAATACATATGTATAATATATATATAATATATATATATAATATATATATATTTATAATACATACATATATATATATATATATATATGATAGGACGGCGAAAGAATTTACATATATATATATATATATATATATATATATATATATATATATATATATATATATATATATATATATATATATATATAATAGGACGGGGAAAGAATTTAGAGATAAAAGACAAAAATAACACTACTAATAATAAGACTAATAATATTTATTATATATTAGTAGGTCTCTTCAAGTGGATGATGAGAAATATTTAAAAATCGGTATTTACGGATACACTTGTGTCTTTTTTCAATGGGGTGGGAAATGATGTTTGGGTCGCATTATACATGAGCTAGATTTATACACGAGTATATACGACAACACAGTTTATGTAACCACCTTATATATATATATTTATATATGTTCATATCTATCTATCTATCTATCTATCTATCTATCTATCTATCTATCTCAGTCTGTTGATATCTATCTATCTATTTCATTATACTCATATGTATCTATCTATCTATCTATCTCAAGTGTTTTTAATTAATTCTGACATCATATCTTGCTACCAATAATTACTCATGAAAATTATTAAACAACGTTTTGCCAGCATCGGTGACTCAGTGGATTCCAAACAACAACTACTTTCAGCACACCTTTGTGAAATACACATGGGTTTTAAGTGTCTGGCTTATAATACGCTCTTATGTTGAATTGCCATTAGCTTTAGAGGCAAACTGTCGTATATTCTGTACCGGCTTCCAACACACACACGTGCGCATGCGCGTGTCGTATATTTCCAAATGGATTTTTTTTTTAATCCGACATATGTTTATTACTTAAAACTTTATTTTTAATGGATGCCATTATTTAAGTAGACGCTCGGTTTATTACAAACTGTATCTATTTCGTCTGCCGGCCTACCTACACACTCCGGAGAACCTTATACATTATATCATCCATTAATGACTTGGTTGACATTTTGAATACGAAACGGTGCAGATATTTGTTTCGAGAAAAGTCTGAACGAAGGAATATGATTTATAAGCAAAATAGGACCTTGCATAATTGTGAAGCTTTTTCGTAACACAAAGGTCAAAGCACATCGGATAAGAATGTGGTTACTCCTTCCAAGGGGGACGTAGATACGAATCCTATAGAAAAAATGAGTGGAAAACCATTTGAGCATATTGATTACATAGATGTTTTATACACTCGCCAACTATTGTTAAGGAAATACAAAAATATTAAGAGTCACGTTGTTTCTTAATTTGCACTTTTATAATAAAATTCATTACAGTTTGAATATTTTATTTCACCCATACTTTTTTATATCGTTTATGTATGGTATGTTGAAATATAACAAAATATATCAATTTTCTAAAATTAAATTACATATAAAGATTGGAAATTTAAGCCCATGGGTAGAACTTTTCATGTACTTATTTCTCGCTAAAGTACACCATTATTTTATTTTCGTGACCAGCTTGGAAATGTTTACATTTGGCCTGATTCTGAGTAAATTTAATTTGAAGTATTTATATCAAGAATGCCACATAACTTTTTTCTAACTTTTTTCTAACTTTATGAATCTTGATATACAGTGCTGTTCGATAAAATTGACTAACCTGATTTTTTTTACTAAATGTTCTCTTCTCCGATGAAACGAAAGTTGAGCTAAATTCAAAGGATAAGCGATCTAAAATCCGAAGAAGAACCTTTGAAAGATCCTTGAATTTAGCAGTAAGCACTGTCAAGCATCCGTTCACTATAATGTTCTGGGGATGATTTTCTTTTCATGGAACTGGTTTCTTAAAACCTATTGAAAAGTCCCTCAGGAGTGAGCAGTACAAGAGAAGTTTAGAGACTTGTCTGCTCCCTTCTGTTGAAAGGGTGCAAATTGACCCCACCAAGCTCATTTTTATGCAGGATAATGCTCCCTGTGACAAATCAAAATTGATGAAGGAATACTTTGATGAGAAGCTGGTGAGTGTTATAACATGGCCGCCCCAATCTCCTGACCTCAACCCCATAGAAAACTTATGGAGCATTATAAAGTACAGGCTCTCGAGAAAGCAGTTGAGCAACAAAGAGGATTTGATTGTGAATTTCATATCCAAATGGAATTTAATGCTCGGAGATGAGATTTGTCAGAACCTAATCAAGTCAATGTTAAAAAGGTTTGAAAAGGCTATTCAAAATAAAGGAGGACCCATATATTATTAAATATTTCGAACTATATTACCTATTATAAATAAATTATACCTCTATTATTCTTTATTTAAAGCTGTTCGGTTATGTTTCTATTGATTACTAGTTGCAGGAAATAAGTGAGTCACTTTTTTCGTACAGAGTTTTTCCCTAAATCTCATTTATATGCAAAATTATAATTATCAATAGAATACCTTAGTGTGAGTAAACTTTTTTAACTAGGTAATCGGGAAGTGGTCTTTATATTAGTAAGATTAAAAATTAGCTCGACCCCCAAAAACAAGAAGCAAAAAAAAATTAAGTAAAAAAAAATCAAGTGAGTCACTTTTATCGAACAGCACTGTATTTATATATCTGCTCATTATTTTTTTATTCATTTTTTCTTTTTTCCTTTCTTTCCGTCATTCTTTTGTAAAATGTCCTCATGACAGTTTTCATTATGCCGTTGTTTCTGTCTTCCTTTTTATCCTTGATTTCTCGATACTCTGTCCTTCTTTATCTTTCACTTTTCCTTCTTTCTATTCCGTATGTCTTTGTCTCTGTCTTTTCATTTTTATCTTTTCTTGCTGGTTGCACTTGATTAATTTTACATATGACCCTTTAAGTCAGTGAATGTTGGGCAATCTCATTACAGATGCAGAAGTAACTTGAAGCAACAGAAATGTCCCTCGACACAATTATTCCAAGAATACGGTGGGCCAAACAAGGGAGCCATGACAAAGTTTTAGAGAAAATGAAAACAGAAAAAAGGACACTAAGTTTTAACATCAGGAAGTTGTAGTTAAAATTTCTAGAGTTCATAATGAGGAAAGTGGGTTTGGAAAATTTGATACTCACAGGACAGATTGGAGGCAGTAATGGATTAAAAAAAACGCATGACTGAACTTGAGTAAAAGGATGGTGGAACAGGGAAGAGACTTGAGGCAATGATTCTACAGAAGCATGCTGAGAATAACACGCACGAAGTCTGAGCTTGACGGGGTAGATTTGCGAAAAATAGAAAGCAAACGGATGCTTATATTTAGGACCAAAAAGAGACAATTGATATTTCTAGGCCACATTAAGAGAAAAGGGGACTTGGAGAAAATGTAACTCACAGGACATACCGAATGTCAATCACCGGTTGCAATCCAAGGCTATAGGAACCGGTCTATCCTGCTATTTACCCATAACTGGGGGGGGGAGTAGAAGAGGATTCATAGCTTTCCCAAGAGTATTAGCACATAAGTGAATATAATGGATTAGGCCGGAATTCGAACTCGGCTCTCTGATTCCTCAATCCAAGCCGCTTATCCATTACTTCACCGTGGCACGCCACATAAAAGAAAAGCAGTTTTCTTTTTCTCTATACTCTTCTCTAATAAAATTGTTCTATGATAATTTCCAGGTGAGATTGATGAGGCTTCTAAAATTTCGTTCTGGCTGTCCCCGGTGATACGTTAACAAACACCTGAACTTGCCTAATTTATAATGCTATAAAAAAGATCTTAAGAATAATTCAGCATTTTCGAAAACTTCCGTTTCTACAAAGCTAAATATAGGGTGACCCAAAAAAACGGGAATTTTTGAAGTGCGTATTGCCAGACATGAGCAAGTGGCAACACTGCGAGATAGTGACCTTGAGCAAGTAAACATTTCGCCATTTTAGTAACGAGAATGAAATTCACAGTATCCCAGCTGAGATGTTGCAGCAGTCAATGAGGAATCTCAACAGCAGATTTCAAGAATGCATTCGTACTGGAGGACGCCATCTACAGGACGTAATTTTAAAAAACTGAAAATTCCATCATTGTTTCTTAAATGGCATGTTTTAAGGTTTCAATTACTATGAATTAAATATTTTTCTTCCGTCATTCTTGGTTTTATTGGATTGTTAAAAAGTTCCCGTTTTTGGGCGTCACCCTGTATAATGGTTGACAAATAAGGGAGAAGGGCGTCGTCATGAAACGTTTAATATTTGGTAATGGCGAAAATGTATAAAACTTTCAGTGTCTAAATATATTTGCAATGTTAATATATTGATATAAAATTATATTGACATACAGAATTAGATAGACAGATAGATTGATAATGACAAGTCAGAAATAGATATATAATGAAAAGTCTTAGATAATTGAAAGATTGAAATACATAAATATATCGAAAGAAAGATAGATAATGAAAAGTCTTAGATAGATAATTGAAATATATATTGATAATTTTTGGATTTTGTCCATTTCATATATATATATATATATATATATATATATATATATATATATATATATATGAAGAAATATAGTCTTAAAGTGTGATATATCTATGGGATAAAGTGCTCAATATAAGAGATAGAGCGTGTGTAAATATAAAAGTGAACATAGAAGTCAACACTTAGAGGCGACAGTCTGTTTCATGTTAGATGCAATCGTCAGGAAAGTAGTCGCCTCTAAGTGTTGAATTCTATGTTCACTTTTATATATATATATATATATATATATATATATATATATATATATATATATAAATAAATAAATAAAATAAAATAAAATAAAATAAAATAAAATAAAATATTAAGTAATTCATCTAGTCTAAAACCTCAACAGAATGCAGAAAGTACTGGACGGCCGTTTCGTCCTATATTTGGGACTCATCAGAAGTGCGCATCCACTACTGAGAATTGAAACCCGGACAGTTAGGTTATCAAGCAAACGTCATACCAACTGTTCCAAAGGGCCTCGGTGACAAAGAGGTAGCAAATCAGACTCAATATAGCGCCGCTCGCTCACAAATTCCCTGGTGGAACTCAACTGAGATTCTCGCTAACCATAGGACGGTGCCACCGGAGCCACGACTACTATCACCAAGCCCCTCAAACTTGAGCATCAGAAGCCGGTTCAAGCAATTATATATATATATATATATATATTTTATAAGCGTATCACCCCAAGCAAGGCTGGAGGCCACTATCACGCATGGGGTTATAGAAGGGTTGGTGGAAGAGCAGATAGGAGTGATAAAGGAGAGGATGTGGAGAAAGAGAAAGACTGTGGGTCGATCAAGGCAAGGGGGTTACAGAAGATTTGGAGCGAGAGCAGATAGGAATGAAAGATGAAAGGATGTGGAGAAGGGAAGTGGATAGATCAAGGCAACTGGAGATGTCGATTGACGCTACACTTAAACCGTTGGAGATTGTATTTGTTAGGGAAACAGTAATAGGGAAGGGAGTTCCATAGGCGAGATGTGTGAGACATGAAGCTATTGGAGTAAAAGAGACGTCTACATCTAACAGTTTCAACGGTGAAGGGGTGGAACGGGATGCCAGCCTCGTAGGATGTTTAAATTCACGAGGCCTAGGGACAAGCGAAAGCAGCTCCTCGGAGCAATTACCGTGAAAGTACTTGTAAAAAAGACAGAGCGAGGCAACATCGCGTCTGTGAGAGAGCGACTGCAGACGAGATGACAGATCAGGGCCAATCACATTGCATATCCGTCTCTGGATCATATCAAGAACCCTGAGGCAAACATATATGGCAGCAATACTCCATGCAAGAGCGAATGGTCGATTTATAGACTTGGAGGATCGATTCCGGGGAGAAAAATTTCCTGGCTCGGCACAGGGAACCAACTTTTCTTGCGGTGGATGATGCAACTGACTTGATGTATTTGTTCCATCTCAGATCAGCGGACAGCGTGAGACCGAGCAGCCGCAGAGAGGAGCTCTCGAGAAGTTGGTCTTCAGACATTCTAATGGGATGCAGGGATGGATCCTTGTGGAGGAGGATTTGATAATTATAATTAAGTAATTCATCGAGTCTGAAATCTCACTAGTGGATACGCACTGCTGATGAGTCACAAATATAGGACGAAACGGCCGTCCAGTGCTTTCGGCATTCTGTTGAGGTTTCTTTCAGACTCAATGAATTACTTAATTATAATTATCAAATCCTCCTAACAATTTCTATCATTTATATATATATATTGTTTAAACGTTATTTTATAAATGGATACTCATATTTGAGTAGATGTCCGTTTTCTATGTTTTGCTTCTCTGTAATTTAGATCTTGCAGATGACATTATTTTTGAAGATGATTACAGCGGTTTTAAACATATTTCATTTATGAATTTACAAGATCCTCAACGAGTTGTTTTCCTGACCTATCCATATTTGTTAATAATTATATTGGATATACTACACGTTAAATAAGAAGACTCACATTATATCTCTCTGACCTTAGCTCAATTATGTTTCATTTAAATACCCATGGAGACCTAGCAAAGACTCTCTGCAACATGCTCGTTGATAAAACAAATATAATAGGATCATCCTCATGTGTAGAAAGACTAAAAATAATGGAAGTATTATTAATAAAATGAAAACAAAAAGCCAACATTAAATAATATCAATTAGGAACACGGCTAAATTTAGCTGACCCCGTTTGGAAAATAAAACATTCCTACAATTTTATATATATATATATATATATATATATATATATATGAAGAAATATAGTCTTAGGGTGTGCTATATTTATGGGATAAAGTGCTCAATATCAGAGTTATAGCTTGTTCAAATATAAAAGTGAACATAGAAGTTCACACTTAGAGGCGACAGTCTGTTTAATGCTAGACGCGATCCTGGTCTGACAATTGCCTCAAGCATGAAACAGACTGTCGCCTCTAAGTGTGGACTTCAATGTTCATTTTAAATATATATATATATATATATATATATATATATATATATATATATATATATATATATATATATATATTCAGCTAAAGGTAAAGTAAAATTCATCGTTGATAATTGCTGAATCTATAGTCAAAATCATTTGTAAAACTTTTGCGCAATCTTTTATATAATTTTTGTCATGAAAAGAAAAAATATACGAACACATGAAAAATTATAGAAAAAACTCAACCACTGCCCAATGTTGGTCGTTTGAAACGAATATTATATATATATATATATATATATATATATATATATATATATATATATATATATATATATATATATATATATGTATATATATATATATATATATATATATATAAAGAAATATAGTCTATATTTATGGGATAAAGTGCTCAATATCAGATATGTTCACTTTTATATATATATATATATATATATATATATATATATATAAAAGTGAACATATAAGTCACCACTTAGAGGCGACAGTCTGTTTCATGCTAGATGCAATCTTCAGGCCACGAGTGCTGTTATTTTTCTCGGCTATTTATATATACGGGTCAGTGGTGCATTGCGGGTAGTCTATTTTGGCGGTTATTTTACCGGAAGTTGTTTATTTATTTATTTATTTGTGTCAAATTATTTTGCTTGTTTTTATTTATTTTTATTTTATATATTTATTCTTTTTTTATTTTGATTTTGATTGGTGTTTTTATTAACGTAGTAACAAAATTTTTATATAGCTTATTGTGTGTAGTCTATTTTGGCGGTTATTTTACCGAAAGTCGTTTATTTGTTTATTTATTTATTTGGGTCAAACTATTTTGCTTCTTTTTACTTATTTTTATTTTTTATCTTATATATATATATATATTTATTTTGATCGGTGTTTTTATTAACGTAATAAAAGTTTGTTTTATATAGCTTGTTTAATAGTTTCGTTTTTGTTATATATAAGTCGTGGCCTGACGATTGCATTTAGCATGAAACAGACTGTTGCCTCTAAGTGTTGACTTATATGTTAACTTTTATATTTACACACAGATTTACTATCTCTGATATTGAGCACATTATACTATAAATATAGCACACTTTAACACTATATTTATTCATATATATATATATATATATATATATATATATATATATATACACACAAAATTTTTATGTAGGCAGTAAATTCTCTTTTAGGCATGTTTGTTTCAATAAATTACAGACATTATGCAAATTTTTAACAAAATCCGTGCATACTCACGAATAACCTCCCGTGTATTGATAATGAAGGATGAAAGAAATGCTGTTTAAATTTCTTTTATTTTAATTTCCCAAGTACTTTCGATCTTCTTCCAAGTTCATCATCAGCGGTGCAAGTAGTACAAAACTTTACTCTCGACATTAGAGTTATGGTGCAAGTTCCTTGTACAACGGTGATGGTCCAAGGTAGAACCAATGAAGAATAACTCGAACACAGGTATGGAATAACACAGATATATTACAAACAGAAATATGTACAAAGAAGTAGAATTATTAGTAATGACTATCAGATTTGGTTAGAGTGAACTATGTTGTAACGACAAGTATCACTATTCCAATGTCTTACAATAATCGTCTGACTGCGACTCTGACTGTAACTCTGACTCTGTCACTCTGACTCTGAACACTGTCTGCTGCTTCCGCTTGAGGCGCTGTATTTATAATATCCGGAAAAGTCCATCATTATTATGGTTAAGTTTCCATAACACACCCTTTCCGATCCTTTTGCGTAGCAGGGGTTTTTAATATGTTTTTTTCTTTTGATCTATTTCCAAAGGTTCTGTGAACTTTCTTTTTCTGGACGATTTTTTGGTTCTGGCATTGTTTGCGGTCTTCTATCAAATGTATCGAAAATCGTGTCCATCACCTCTTCCTGATGTGAACCGTTAGCATCCTGTAACGGTCTCTTCCTTATTTGGTTTACGTGTCTTCTATGTGAGAATTTTTGTCCCTGTACTATGTAAACCATATTGCCGATTATTTTCTCAATTGTCCCTGGCTCCCAGTAAGATGTATTATTTTTATATGCTTAAAAAAAACTTTTTCTACTGGGAGGAATTTTCTTTTTTGATGCGTAAGACTGTGTTACTTGTTTCGTTTGACTTGCTAGCAATTTATCAAATGCTGATATGATTTTTCTAGTAAACATCACTTCTGCTGGTGACAATGTCGATTGTGTAGCATTATTTGGTTTTATTCGATATACCTGAAGAAATTGCTGTAATGTCATTTCCGTAGGCACATCGTATGCTTTTTGTAACGCTCTTTTGAGTGTATCAATAAATCTCTCCGCTTGCCCATTTGATCTTGGGTGGTAAGGCGGGGATTTTATATGTTTGACTTGATAAATTTCGCAAAACTCTTGGAAATCTGCTGATGTGAATTGCGTTCCATTATCTGTGACTAGGCAATCCACTACACCAAACCGAGCGAATAGCTCGTGGAGGCAATTTATGGTCGTTTCCGAAGTAGGGTTTTTGCAACGAAACATCTCCGACCATTTACTATAACTATCCACTATGATTAAATAGTAAAAACCGTCAATTTGTCCTGCATAATCTGCGTGTATTCTTGACCACGGACGATCAGTCTCTGGCCATGGCTTATGTATGATTGGCGATGCTTTGGCTGCTAAATTACAAACCTTGCACATTTCTACCATCTGAGTAATATCCTGGTCCATATTCTTCCAATATACATAGCTTCGCATTAGCGACTTCATTATATATTTTCCAGGATCGTCCCTGTGGAAATCCTTTAAGATTCGCGTTTGTAGTGTTTTGGGAATTACAACCCTTTCTTTGTACAGTAGCACATTATCGCATAGAGAAGAGCTGTCCGATATTTGCTTATCCTTTTCTGCTGTTGTTGCTTTTTTTTTTTCATTTATAAATTCGTCGTTTTTGGCTTCATTTTCTTATGTCTTGCAGTGTGACTGGGAGGTTTCTAACTGTACAACATAGTACTGTCCTGATACCTTCTTCATTTCTTAAGGCTGCGATTACCGTATCTTCCAATGGCTCTGTTTTTGTTGGTATAAGTCTCGACAGACCATCCGCATGCCCGATCTTTTTCGTTGGTAAATGCCCCAATCTGAAATGGTAGTTCAGAAGAATTGTTCCCCATCTATTTGCAGTGTAAACCAGTAGAGTTTTTTTCGAACCAAAAATTGTTAGTAACGGTTTGTGATCCGTCTGCAGAGTAAAATATCTGCCATAGATATACCTATGAAACCTTGTGACTGCGAAGATAAATGCCAGAGCTGCTTTCTCTATGTGTGAATAATTTTTCTCCGCTGGTAGTAAGGTTCAAGAAGCATGTGCGATGGGTTTTATTGTCCCATCTGGCATTTTACGTAGTATACACGCGCCGACTCCATAGGCGATTGCGTCACTTGCTACAATAATTTTTAGTTTAGGATCGTAGTGTGCCAAAAATAAATCCGAAGTTAACGTCTTAATTATTTTTTCAAATGTTTCCTGGCATTGATCTGTCCACTGTCAAACCTTTTCTTTCTTCAGAAGTTCGTTCAGTGGTGCGCGTAGTTTATGCATTTAAGGAATGAATTCCTGGTAGTAAAAAAAATTGTAGTTCTGTTATGTTTTTAGGAACTGGCATTTTTTATTGCTTTTGCCCTTTCAGGATCTGGTCGTCTACCTTCTTGATATATGATATGGCCAAGGTATTTAAATTCATTCATGAAAGAATCGCACTTGTTTTCTTTTACTTTGAATTCATAGCTTTGTATTCTCTTAAACGCCTCTTGTACATGTTCCCAATGTTGTTCAACACTTTCGCTATTAATCAATACGTCATCCAGGTATGCAATCGTGTACTCTAGTCCGGCAAGCATCGTATCCATTGTCTGTTAGAATATAGCCGGACCTTAAACACAAACGGTAATCTTTGGTATTTGTACAATCATTTTTGTGTGTTTATGCACAGTAGTTTTGAACGTTCCTCATCGACTGGAATTTGCAGGTACGTTTCACTTAAATCAATTTTTGAAAAAAAAATTCCGCCATTTAATTTAGTGAATACTTCTTCTGGACTGGGTAGAGGATAGTGGTAGTCCTTTATTGCTGCGTTCAAACCTGTAGAAAAATCAGCGCAAAATTGAATTTCTCCTGATTTCTTTTTGACGTAGAACGTCGGAGCGGCCCATTTACTGTATTCTACTTTTGTCAATATGCCAGTGTTTTCGAGCCTAGTCAATTCTTGATCATTTTTTTCTATTGTCGCAAACGGTACGCTCCTTTTTTTCTTGAAGATAGGTTGAACGTTTTCTTTTATTTCGATATTTGCTGCCATTTTTTTACGTCTTCCGAGACCTGCTGAAAAGACTTTGTTTTCAGTTTCTCTTTTAATTTGTCTGCCTCGGTTGGTAAGCTTTTTACATTTTGGTAGTACGTACTTATTGGTAAGTCCCACTATTCGAATTTTTGCATCCAGTCCGTTCCGAATAGGTTTTCTGTATTTCTTAAGACGTACATGTTTAGTTTTTTCGTCATTCCATTAAATGTTACGTTTGTAATTACTTCACCCTCAAATTGTATCTTTCTCCCCGTAACTGATCTAGCAATTTTATCCGTTTTTAACATAGCAGGTTCGTTCAGTTTTCTCCATGTTTGTAGGTTTATAATAGTTAAGTCTTAGCCAGAATCCAGCTGTAGCCTGACTTTTCTGTTTTGCATTTCAACTTGTACGTATTTCCTTATGTTAGTCCCATCAGCTTGGTCAGTCCTCATGATTCTTATTCTGCTTTTGCTTTCTCTTCTAGACCAACAATGAGAACTTTTGTGTCCTATTTTGCATGTTAGACAAGTTTAAAACGATATGGACAGTCTTTAAACCAATGCCAATTCCCACAGCGACAGCATGGACTGAGTGGTAGTTTTTTCTGAAATTGACTTTTAGGAGTAGAAAATGTTGTTTTACCTGTTTTTGAGGGGGGGTGTTTCTGAGGAGGGAACGTTGGTTTGTCTTCGTACTTTATGCATGTGCGCGATGCCCGCTTCTATATCTTTTGAGTCTTTCTTCACACTAATGCATCTCTGGCAGTCTTCGGCTAGTTTTTGAAGTGTCAAATCTTGTTCACTCTCCAATTTAGTAAGGATTCTGCTTCTCATTTCCGCGTCTTTGGTTGAAACCAGCCCTTGGACATAAATTAAGCATTTTCAATTGTCCGCGCTGAGTTCCGATAATTTGAAGTCATCACAATATTTGTTAACAATAGACGCGAAAGTTATGTAATCTTCGCTGTCCTTTTTTGTAAGGTTCAGACATTTCCATCTTTTGTGGAATAGTGAGGTATTATGGGTGAAAAGTTCTGTTAATAGTTTTATGGCTTCTTTGAAAATTAGCTCATTTGTTTTCCTTGGAAGGATATAATCTACGAATTTGGTATATTTGCATGTGCCTAATCTTCTTAGTAATAGACGTACTTTTCGTGCGTCTAACCAATCTTTGCAGTCAAATTCATATAGATCTTCATACATTCGGGAGTAATTTGCAAAAGTTTTATCTTCGTCGGGTGCGTACGTGAAATCTTCAATAGTACTCCAAATAGCGTCTTTTGAGAGAACTGTTTCGTTCTCGGTTTTTTGCTCTTTATTTGACATTACACGTAGCAATAATTCTTGTAATTCCAGGTGTTTCTCTTCTTTTTTTTTTGCTGCTGTTGAAATTGGTTTTTGATAAGTTCCACAAAGGTTGACTTAAAATCTTCCATGTTAAATTAATTTTGTGTACGTATTTTACTTTAGTGTAACCTGATATTCTGAAAGCTGAGTACGCAAAATTCCTTCATTGTCAGTAAAATTGATGTCCAAAAAGAAAATTATTTTTGTTTTTTATGTGTTCGCGTAGAACTGTTGTTTTTTTTAGAGTTTACTCGTCGACCACTATTATGTGCGACGGATAGCAAAAAAGATATGTACTCCGCCTATAGAGTTCGTTTTTCCTTTGGGTTACCTCGTCGCCACTTGTTATGGTGCAAGTTCCTTGTACCACGGTGATGGTCCAAGGTAGAACCAATGAAGAATAACTCGAACACAGGTATGGAATAACACAGATATATATTACAAACAGAAATATGTACAAAGAAGTAGAAGTATTAGTAATGAATATCAGATTTGGTTAGAGTGAACTATGTTGTCTCAACAAGTATCACTAATCCAATGTCTTACAGTAATCGTCGGACTGCGACGCTGACTGTGACTCTGACTGTGACTCTGTCTCTCTGACTCTGACTGACTCTGAACTCTGAACTCTGTCTGCTGCTTTCTCTTGAGGTGCAGTATTTATATTGTCCGGAACAGTCCATTATTATTATGGGTAAGTTCCCATAACAATTAGTAAATCCAAATCGTTACTATTTTTTATTTGTAACGACCTTCATTTCTGCGTCTAATTCAGACCACCAATTTTTGTTTTATCTCACAAAGCCTACACTTTGCTTCTCTGCGTTGACTTTCTTGCTGATTTTCGGTGTTCGTCGGCAGTTTTTTAAAGTATTCGCTTTCGTAACTTGTTCTTATTTGAGAGAATATCTTTAATAAGTTCACCGTTTTCATGAAATTAGTTCAGACATTTCGATGAAACTAACCTCAGAGTACTTTCCCCGCACTGTAGATCGAAGAACGGGCTTCTTCCTAGATTGTCATATTAAACTGAGTTTAGATTCGAGCTTACTGAGTGACTTGGGCATTGAGTTTTGCAATATCCATTCGTTTTGGTAACTTCACATACATACATACATGTATACATATATCCATACATTGACTGAATGAATGATTGATTGATAAATAAGTACACACACACACATGCACACGCATATAAATATACACACACACACACACACATATGTATATATATATATATATATATATATATATATATATATATAGAGAGAGAGAGAGAGAGAGAGAGAGATAGATAGATAAGGAAGGAACAGAAATAGAATGAATTAACAGATACATTGATAGATTGAGACGTGGTAAACAGATCGGAATTGAAAGAGTCAATGAACATAGATAGATAGATAGATAGATAGATAGATAGATAGATAGATAGATAGATAGATAGATATGAGCGTACTGGTAAGGATAGATAGATAGATAGATAGATAGATAGATAGATAGATAGATAGATAGATAGGAAAAAGTCTTAATTAGATAGATAGATAGATAGATAGATAGATAGATAGATAGATAGATAGATAGATAGATAGATAGATAGATAGGAAAAGTCTTAGATAGATAGATAGATAGATAGATAGGAAAAAGTCTTAGATAGATAGATAGATAGATAGATAGATAGATAGATAGATAGATAGATAGATAGATAGGAAAAAGTCTTAGATAGATAGATAGATAGATAGA
Organism: Acanthosepion esculentum; assembly: GCA_964036315.1. Lineage (NCBI taxonomy): Eukaryota > Metazoa > Mollusca > Cephalopoda > Sepiida > Sepiidae > Acanthosepion > Acanthosepion esculentum. The sequence continues at coordinate 93,418,975 of OZ038500.1, read as the reverse complement.
TAGATAGATAGATAGATAGATAGATAGATAGATAGATAGATAGATAGATAGATTGGTGAAATGTTCGGTGCTCGACTCAGAAATCTAATTCGTCCAAATATGCTGAGACAGTGGATTGTGGGTCGTCCCGATTACTATTCTACACCCCTTCGCATCGGATGATTGTGAGATCGAGCGACCTCGCTTGTATATTGATTTCTGTATTGAAACTATTAATACGAGAGCTTATCTGATGTTTATATTTGTTTGGGCTAAAATTATCGCACATGAAGGAATTAAAATCTTCGAGCACCGAGGACTACTTGATTTAAAACAAGGAAATTAATATAATCATGCCTTCACTAAAACTGGAACGGACATAATCATTGTAGACAATGCCAGGAAACTGCTTAATAATCAAAAGAAATTGCAGCGGTATATTAATACAAAATATAGATATGATGGATCGTGATGCTGGACGTTGTATTCGATGTTTGAGGGTCCAGCAGCTCAGTATTTAGAACCGAAAATCCAGATTATGTTCACATATAATTTGATTATAATACTGATATCTTGTGCAGAATAAAACACAATTTTCGAAAGAACTCAATACTGAGAATTGGTACACAGGTTCGAAGAAAGTATCCAAACAACCTTACTCAAGGTTTGAATTTAGACACGTTTCTTCTCCTAGACTGGTCAGCAAGCAAGACTAATGAGGTCAATGTAACGAACACGACTGGAATTCGAAATAGGTTCTCCGTTTTCTCGTCACGTGCCTATATCCATTTTATATATATATATATATATATATATATATATATATATATATATATATCAGATAATTGGTGAAGTTCAATTTATATTACATGAATCATTCATAATAGCAGCAGATTAGTGAAGTTAATGATTTAAATGGCGAAAAACATCTTCGCAAACAAATTTATTAAATTTACATTAACATCGAGAGGTTCGTGGGTTAATATAATTTTAATAAATGTGTTTGCGAATATGTTTTTCGCCATTTAAATCATTAACTTCACTAATCTGCTGCTTGTATGAATGATTTATGTAATATATATATATAGATATATAGATATAAATATGTTTATATATATATATACATATATATATATATATATATATATATATATATATATATATATATATATATATGGCGTTTCGTCCAAATAGGATGAAACGTCTGTCCGGTGCTTTCTGTATTCTGTTAAAGATTATTCTGGGCTCTATGTATTACTTAATTAGGATTATTCTAAATCCCCAAAAATCTCTTCATTGGATATCCGAGATTGAACCAGCTAATGCTCGTGATGAGCGGCTAAGGGTCAATAAGCAGACGTGGTTCTTGGGGCACTGTTCCGAGTTTATCCATATACTTGGATGAGCATCTCTGCGGAACAGACTGAGTAGCGGCGCTATAACGAGTCTAGTTTGTGTCTTCTGCGGCACCGATGCCCGCGGTACAGTTGCTATGACGCTTGCGTGTATCGAAATGGTCTGCGTTCGATTCTCGTTAGTGGATGCGCACTATTGATTAGTCCCAAATGAGACGAAACGGCCGTCCAGTGCTTTATGCATTCTATTGAAGGTTATTCTGGGCTCGATGAAATGCGTAATGATATATATATATATATATATATATATATATATATATATATATATATATATATATATATATATACGAGTTTTTGGGATATGCAAGGCCCAATCATCATTTCATTACTTGAGAAAGGAAGCACTGTGAACAGTGCCAACTACTGTGAACTGCTGAGGCAGGTCAAGAAAAACATAAAGAACAAACGCAGGGCTCATCATTCAGAAGGAGTCATCTTGCATCATGACAACGCAAGACCTCACACAGCAGCCCAAATGGTTCACACCACCAAGGACCTGGGCTGGGAACTTCTCCCTCATCCCCCTTACAGCCCAGACCTTGCCCCTTCAGATTTTCACCTATTTGGTCCCTTGAAAGCGTTCACGAGAGGCACGAAGTTTAAAAGTGACGATGAAGTCAAAAGTGTTGTGAGCGACTGGCTGAGACATCAGTCCAAAGATTTTTACGTTGAGGTAATACGGAAGCTTGTGCACAGATGGCAAAAGTGTGTGACAGTGCTGGGAGACTACGTTGAAAAATAAAAAAAGTAAGCTTCTGTCTGTATTAGAAGTCCTTATACCGAAAAATTCATCTTATTTATTGAATGACCATCGTATACACACACAAACACACGAACATATATATATATATATATATATATATATATATATATATATATATATATATATATATATATATATATATATATATATATATATATATATATAATAAAAAGGCTTAATATTCCATGATCATCATTTTTTAGTATTCCATGGTCATAATTTAAATAAATTATGACCATGGAATATTAGTGTTTAAGCCTTTTCATTATATCCTTAATCTGTCCTGGACATTGAGTTCTACCTGGATTCTATCCTGTTGGAATTATTTTGTACTCATATATATATATGTGTGTGTATGTATGTATGTATATATATTTATATATTTTAGATATATGATTGCATATGTATATGTATATTTAGCACTAATATTATCTATCTATCTATCTATCTATCTATCTATATATATATATATATATATATATATATATATATATATATATATATATATATGAGATGAAAAAGATGACCTTCTGTTATATTGACAGAGTGTCTTTGAAACCTCAAAGAAGAATCTGCAATGTTTTGACCACCGACTTAGCTTCTCAGAATCAGACGCTTTGCCATCACCATATCTTTCTTCCGACGTTTCCATAAATACTGTCATTATAATTCTTCTGGTCTGATTTACTCTTTGGTTTCTCGTTTTTAAGAATTTAAGCAACGTACGACATTAGTAACCACTCCAGACACATACATAGATTTAAATAATTCATGCTAAATTGTTAAAACAACCATTGAAGTTGTCAACACCAAATGTACCACATCCTTCTTAACTTTCCATTTTCGATGTCGAAGCAGAAAATTCTTCCGACGACAAGATCATATCTTTTATTATGCATCTCGATAGAAGGTTTTTACAGAAATTCGCAATTTAAGATTTATTTGAAAATCAATAAAATACCGCATAATACCATTCATTTTCCATCTATCTATCTATCTATCTATCTATCTATCTATCTATCTATCTATCTATCTATCTATCTATCTCACTCTGTTAAATATCTATCTATCTATCTATCTATCTATCAATCAATCTATCTATCTATCTCACTCTGTTAAATATCTATCTATCTATCTATCTATCTATCAATCAATCTATCTATCTATGTCACTCTGTTCCTATGTATCTATCTATCTATCTATGTCAATCTGTTCCTATCTATCTATATATCTATCTATGTCAATTTGTTCCTACGTTGAAAAATAAAAAAAGTAAGCTTCTATCTGTATTAGTCATTATAACGAAAAAATCACCTTATTTTTTTAATGACCCTCATATATATATATATATATATATATATATATATATATATATATATATTACAATGAATCATTCATACAAAAACTAGATTAGTAAAGTTAATGATTATAAAATGGCGAAAACTCTTCGAAAACAAAATTTTAAAGTTTCATTAACCTACGGACCACTCGATGAATGTTATGATCCTTGTTTTTAATAACTACAAGTTGTATAAGGTCTTTTTATTCTGCTAGTACTTTCAACTGTACACACAGAGTAATTGTAATTTAATCTTTCGTCTGCGATGCTACCTTGATTTACAAACAACAAAACAATTTCCATGGCCATACTTTTTGAATGAATGATTCATTGTAATATAAATTGAACTGCACCAACAAATTGATATATATATATATATATATATATATATATATATATATATATATATATATATATATATATATATATATATATATATATATATATATATATATATATATATATTGATTATAATTTTATCATATAGACAAAACCATTTTACTCACTACAAAGATGCAACTTGGTTTCAACTGCACATCTACGGGTGAGGGTCAAAAATGTTTATGAACAATCCTGTTTGTAGGCAAGCCGGATGTAAAACGTCACTTCCTTTTCTCCATTTTTTTGAGAAGAAAAATTTACATACAAAATATATATAAAGTATCTGAGTGAAACAATAGTGGTTGTTGATAGCAGTTTGGTGATGGGTGGACCGGTTGGTTAATGTTGATTGGTGTGTGGACATTTTTTCGCTGATAAACATCGGTCAAAGTTTAGGCACGTCAACTCACAAGCGTCCTAAGTTTGAGAGGTAGGGGAGGGAAGATAGCGATAGGGGATAATATTACATTTGAGTAGGTAAAAATTGTCGAGTTAGCTTTAGTAGTAATTGGGAATATTATTTTTTGGGTTTTTCTATAAGATTTCTAAAGTTGGATTGCATTTCTTTATGTTGGGGTTATCACTATTTATTTTGTAATCAAAGAACGTGTTTTGTGGATTAAAATTTAGGAGTGGTGATCTCATCTAAGAAAGATAAGGGATGCTAATATAACCTTTTATAATCAACTTTTAGGAATATTCCTGAATCGTAGAGTGTGTTGGATAAGTATGGATGTAAAACCATTTAAATGGAATTATTACCTGTAATATATATGGAAAAAAAGAAAATTAAGGATCATAAATATATTAGTGGAGAGGTACATAAGAGGATAGGGATTACATCGAAGGAGGTGATATATAATTATAAAAGGTTCATAGTTATGGAATTGGGAATTTAGCAAGATTGTAGTGTTAAATCCTTAGGATGTCTACAGAAAACGGTAGTCTCATATCTTTGGTTTAATAATTGGGTATTATTCAAGAGTTCAATGATACATATTTTCTCCTGTAAACATAGGAAGCAGGGTTCGCTCAGTGAATTGCAGGTTCTGGCTTTTCTTAGGATTTTCCATTTAACTTTAGGTGTTTTTCTTTCTTCCTTGAGTTTCCAAAAATATTTCGAAAGTGATGTCATATTTCGTTTGGCCGTATTTGTGAAGGAGTTCAGCTGACTGTAATACCTATCCTTAAAAGGTCTGCTAGTAGACCCCACATACAGCTTAATATCTCCGGGGTTCTCATTTGATGAGATATAGGCCATATACACTATGGATTTGGTTAAGCATCTGATTAATAATGGACATTGATCGGGGATTCTACAGTTGCAGAGTCTTTTTTCTTGGGGTGTATTAGAACTTGTATTTAGGTTTCGTTTATTATCACTATGTAATTTCAGTATTCTATTGTTATGTGATTTAATAGTTTCTAGAACTGTAGCTAATTCTTAAGGTAATGAGGTTGAAGATCTGGCTTAATTTACTTCTTTTAGGGAAGTGTTTGTTAATTAGATTTAAGAATTTGTGCCCTTATTTGGTACGTACTAACTTGGTGAAGGGAGGTGTATACCAAATTATTCTCCTTCCTCTATTGTTTTTTTAGAGTAACTACAGTTTTCTCTATATTCAATTTCGGAAGATCTGTAACCACTGTCGGTAAGGATTTTGTTATAGATAATTTTGTTTTTATCGAATATTTCCTTGCTAGAAGAGTGCTTGTTTATACGGCGTTTAACAGATGATGGAATATGTTTAATAACTGGCACCGGCCTCAATGTCCGAGAAATTTTCATAGAAAAAATATTCAGGCCGGTAAATGTTATTTAATACTGTTTATTATAAACTGAGCATTTACTTAAATACTTTTATCTATAAAAAGAATGTTAAACATAAAATTGTCTTTAAATAATTGTTGGACTTTGTCCATTTCATATATATATATATATATATATATATATATATATATATATATATATATATATATATATATATATAAATTGCTCTACTTAGTATATTGAACACTTTACATAGTTACTTTTGCTTTATTCGTTTTGGAGGTTTTTTTCTTTGGACTCTGAGCTTGGATTCTGGACGATTGTTTTCGCCTCAATTACATATTCTTAGTTCTTACTTTTTTTGTCCCTTATTTTTCCTTGGGCATTGGTTTGTTCATTTACAAGCCAAAACGCCTAAGGTTTTTCCAGACAAATATTATTACTATATGTATATGTATATATATTGTCAGCAATTTTGCATTAATGCATGTTTCATTAAATAATATAGACAGGTTGTGTCTACTTATTTTAAGTAAGTTCCTTTCATACTGTCCGACATGAAAACAACAAACAAAAATTAAAAATTCTTGAAGCTATATTCATAAAACAGTTGGAACCTAACCTGAACAAAATAAACTATGAATCTCCACAAATATTCTTAAATGCCTATAACAGAAGCCATTGGTTTATACCAATGGCTTCCCATACTTAATACTTCTCGTTTTACACTCTCGCGTGGTCACGTGTGACGTCACGTGTGACGTCACGTGTGACGTCACGTGCATCGACGCGATTTTCGCTTCCTCGCCACGTTTATACGAGTTTGTCGTTACTTTGAGCTTATTCAAGCAGTAAGGGTGGACTATCATTGTAGTTTCGTCTGTATGTTGTTTGATTTATTGAAATTGTCATCTTTGATAATGGCTTATGTAAGCCGAAATCTTAGATTGGATTTAAACATGTATCAATATTGTATTTTCCTTTCGTCTTCCAACAATAATGTGATTAAGCTTATCAAACAATATCAAAGGAACTATATCTATTGGCTCCTGAAAAATTAATTTCGGTTTAGCTCTTTGGTTTGAGATGTGAGTTTGTAAACAGTGATTATTTAAGCTAATATTGCACGATTCTTCGGCAGAATTGAGTCACTGTCAGTCACTGTGTGTTTATTTAAATCTAAAAATAAACACGCTAAAATTCACCTTCATCCCTGCCGTGTGCCGACGGCTTAGTTGTAGAAGTTCCGACTGACGCAAATTCAGTCGGGTTTCAATCCTAGCTAGAGGTAACAGGACGTCTAGCCACACTGATGAGCTGTGAAACAGCGGAATAGTCTGTCTGTGGATGACAATATATATATATATATATATATATATATATATATATATATATATATATATATATATATACCGGTAATAGTTAGATTAAGCTCCGAACCGTTGTATCTTAGAAATGATTAATGATATCTTACTGGAATTTTCCGAGGATTTTATAACACTATTAGTCTCTACTTTGAACAATAAGAATTTATTTAGGGCTTTCGGTTATTATATTAGACAATGCCAAGGATGCTTCGCGAATTTCTACATGTCTCGTATTGAAAACAATGTATTAAAAATGCTAATAAACCTAAAATGCCCGCTATGTAGATATTCTTTTTTTTATTATTTCAACTGAAGACAAAAAGACATTTATAATCTTAAAACAACATTTGAAAAAACTATATCCGTAAATTAGTAGAAAAATAAACTCACATCCTCAGACGCTCTTGTAGAATTAATATAATTATCAATATAATTGTTATGGGTCCTTACCTATAACTACAGAATGAACTCTTCCTAACACTATGTATACTACGCCTCTCAAGAGAGAGAGTGAGAGACGAATCGAGTCGAGCCGATAGTAGTTCATTCCAAACCAGACTGACAGTCATACTAACACCTTCCACATCTTGTATTATTATTCCGTGTAATATATCTTCGTTATTTCTACTCTTGTGTTCGTGTTGTTCTTCCTTGGTCCTAAGCTGGACCATAACAATAATTAAAATTAATATAATAATTAATATAATTAAAATTTCCTTAAAGCCAACGCACGAGAATTCCTCCTCTTGACTCGTCTTTATAGAACTCAGCAACGAGGAGAAGACACGATAATAACACTTATCTGAATTTCCTCAGAGATCACCTAATTAGACAATTTCATTCTAATCAATAGTAACACTGAACATATAAAAAAACAGTAACATTAACATTTCCGGCAAACTTTGTTTGTGGGAACGGGACCAGAGTCTTGATTTTCTTTTTTAGTCGCCTTTTCACACAGCGGTTTTCTGATAAGCTCATCCCCTGGTAGTGATTTTCCAAGCACAGCTTAGATGTGGCACAAGGCCTAAATTAGTGAGAATCAAACCCACTACTCAGTCGTAATTGTTCTAGCGATACAAGCTTGCTTACCATTACACGCCTAGAGATGCCCAATAATTTTCTAAACGTAGCTTAGATGTGGCATATCACCGAAAGTTTGTGGCACCCTGTGAGGATCGAACTCACCACTCAGTCGTAATTGTTCTAGCGAGACAAGCTTGCTAACCATTACACCGCCTCGACGTGCCCAACTCATCCCCTGGTAGAGCGAGACACTTTTGTTTACCGAGTTAATGCGAGTAATTGTTGTTCATGGCCTGTTCCCGGCATTCACGTTTGTTGTGATGCATGTCAGGATTCCTGACCTCCCCAGAATGTTTTCATTTACACTGCATTTTATCGTGACTGAATCTTTCTTTGATAATTCTCCACTCCGTAATTTACTTTGTTTCTTCGTTGGAGCTAGCGAGTGAGTTGCTTGATTTTGCTTAGCAGCAGAGTACTGTTGGCTAAGTCATTTTTCTGTGGGGAGGAGGGTTCCTACTAACATAGTTTTTTTTATTTATTTTGGTATGACATTTGCCTGGTAACGTAATTGTCCGGATTTCTATTCTAAGTAGTGGAAGCGCACCGCTGATAAGTCCCAAATATAGGACGAAACGGCCTCCCAGTGTTTTCTGCATTCTGTTCATGATTCTTCTAGACTCGATGAATTACTTAATTATAAATATCTATATCTATATATATCTATATTAATATTTTTTACAAAAATCAGATGAATGAAAATTATAAACAGGATGAATGCAGAATTAAGAACATTATAAAAAAATGCATAACACCAGATGACAATAGCCAAAAAATTAGATTAATTATTAATTATAAAAAATTTAAAACCTCTAACCTTATAGTTAAAAATAATAACTCTCCTCCTAGACAAAATTAAATAGCGCAAATATTATTTACGAATCTAAATGCCCATTAACGAATTGTATTAACCATCAATCAAAATTCGTAAATAACACTATAGGCTACACTACATGTTTGACACGCAGATTCACTGACAATAGCTTAATTAGATCTCATTTAAAGATTCATGGAGACCTACCGGACACTATTCGTAACATACTTGTTGACAACACTAATATAATAGCATTATCCACATGCAAAAAAAAAGCTAAAAATAATGGAAGTCTTATTAATAAAAACAAAGAAACCAATACTTAATAATATTAACTTTGAACATGGACATAATATCTTGACCGTGTTTTGAAAATGAAAACATTTTATAAAACATACATACAACAAACTATTTCTTATTTTAACTTTGAACATGGACATAAAATCTTGACCGTGTTTTGAAACAAAAAAATGAAAACATTTTGCAAAACATACATACAACAAACTATTTCTACTTTTAACAGTTAAAATATAATCCTTGAAAATGGCTAAATGTATAGCCGAAAGCGCTCGGATAAAAAGAACATTCGGACACTTTTTATATAATCTATCATTCGAAAAGAAAAAAATATATTAGATCGCATGAGAAATTGTATAAAAAACTAAATAAAAGCACCTTGTCTGTCGTTTTTAATGAAATGTGCATGAAAGAAGGATTGCTGTCTAAATACAATCGAATTATATATATATATATATATATATATATATATATATATATATATATATTTTCATAGAGACAGAGAGAGAGAGAAATTAAAATACTTAGATATGAAAAAATGACAGAGATATTTATTTAAATCATTTCATTACGAACAAGGCAATAAAGCCACTAAGACGCAGAAGGTTTACTGGGTGGTAGAGAAAATGAGAGTTAACTAACTTATTATTATTATTTTCTTTCTAAATTGCTTAGTAGCGCCCCTTCTACTTTCTTGCTGTTCTATGTTTCAGATTTCCAAGTCAGGATCTTTTCCTTTCTCGATATTCTTGGAAGAGTATCAATATTATTTGGTTCCTCTATATTTTTTGATCAAGATTTATTGGTTCATTTTGGAATCTATTTTATTGCATAATTCTAATCTTACACTTACGTTTTTAAAAGATCGGGTGCTATATCTCTGTGTCCCCCACGGTTTATGCGCCCGGAAGCGAGTTATTTGCTTAGCTGGTGCTGTCGGTTTAGTTACATTTATTCAACCTAAGCCAAGAACCTGCAATGCTGAAGTCAATAATCTTTTTTATTACATTATCTGGGATATGCCATATGATGCGGTGTTTCATTGGAAGGTCGAACCATGTGATATGGATGGAATTTAACAAGGGTTCGCAATGACTGTTTAAGTTTTGGGTTTCACAGAGTGATGTCTTCTTAACATCAACGGAGTAACGGCGTTCAAAAAGACTTGAGAGATCACGAAAATCCCCATTAATGCGCAGATTGGCTTTTATTGTTTTTGTTTTTTCTAATATAAAAATTTAATCCTGTATAAAATTTTTGCGAAACTACATTTTCTTGCAGCCACGAACAACAATGTCGACAAATATCAGTCTATCTAAATGGAATGTAATATTGTCTATTACAATATTTGATGGTTTGAATATTCCAACTCCATGTTATCTTTTCTCCTTGTGGTCAGTTCAATATAAAGTGTCTCCCAAATTCACAGTGGTGACACAAGTCGACGAATTTCTTGCATAGAGACAATATCATCTTTTGCTTTCTTGCATTTTTCTGAAAGAAAATGCTCCATGAAATTCTTTGATCCTGACTAGACATTTGTGTGTTCTATTTTCTACTTGAAAATCATTGTCAGGTTCGATTTTCTAATCGATTTTTAGCTAATTGTTGTTGTTAGTTTAGGTGGTTGACTACACCTTTCCATATCAGGAGGTGATTTGTTTGGTTTCGGCCGGATGTGTCACCGTATGACGAGGCCTTTGGTAACCCGCGTGTCAGCCGATGCGATACACAGTTATTGATATCAAAAATCTGGTTTTATATCGGAGTTTCCTTCTAGATATTTGACTATTAAAATGCCTAGTGAATTCTATCTACCTATTTTGTTTTATATTATAGTTTTCCTTCTAGACTTAGTGCCTTCATCGCAGCTGGGAATGTTCAACTCAAGTTCATATAAAAATCACACAAAACGGGGTAAAACATAAGCGACGTGACTATTAGTTGATAAGCTATGATTGGAATCAACGTTTATTTATTTCACACATTCTTTTCTCAGCAAAAGGAACTGAAACACCCAAAGCAATTTAAATTTAATCAGTATAGAAGTTAAACACATTCATAAATGAAATGTTTTTAACTTGTTTTTTAATTCAAAGAAAACTACCTCGTCCGTACACGAGTTAATCGAGACACTAAAACAATTATTAAATGAAAGGGTGTCCACGTAAAAAAAGAAGAAAAAATCCCCGCAAACAACTTAAATAGAGCACACATAATTGTGATTGGCTATTGATCAACTACCAATCAAATGCGCGATGACGGGGTATATTATAGAAGTTAGTGTCTGTAAGCATTTTTTAGAGGGCGTATCATAGTCCGATCGGCTCTGATGGGGTCGACTTGGTGAGGTCAGTATGATGTTTGAAAGACCCGAAACTGCCCAATGATCCAATTCAGAACATCGCTGACGACGCCCTCTAGCGCTAAAGAGCGTATATTCAAAGCGTTAATTGACAAATTGATTGGCTAGTTACAGAGAATCCCAAATTTTAAAAAAATACGTATGTATATTGTCCTTCCTGTGATTAACAGAGAAAGTGCTGTTAAAAGTAAATTAATAAAGATATAAAACGCTATTTCATAGAAGAAAAATAAAGGTCTAAATGAAAGAATATTATAAATTTAGGATTTGAAATTTACTTTCTACTCTCACTCTCCGTCAATATTTATTAATATATAAGAGTGCCCATCTATATAAAACAAATAATAGAACTATTATGGGACGGAATTTGCATTTTCTTTCGGGTAATATTAAACGTTCGTTCTATTTGTAAGGATACTTTGATGGAGATAAGTCACGTGAGTCACATGACGGTCGCTTCGTGACGTCAGTCCAGACATTAAACCGAAGCGGCAGCCATTTTTCAGTTCGTGGACAGCAATAAAAACCATTTCGACGAAAAATGAATTTTTACAAGGTTTGTTTTCGCTTGTTTACAACTTTAAAGTGAATAATTTATAAAGATCTGTTGAAACAGAACTAATGCTTTTAATTTAATTATATTATTAAATTTGAAGTTTTAGCTTCTGTTTTTGAAACATGCTAATTCCTGTGTAGCGAAGAAATTTGTAACATATTCACTCATTTTTATATTACCAACTTCATACACTATAATTTTTGTGCTTTTCAATAGCATTTTATTTCGCGTAAAGCAAACGTATGTCAATCTATAGTGCTCATGGTACCACGCGAAATATTACTACCTACTGTATAATCGTTTTACCAGTGACTAAAGCAGACCCCCAGCCATACTTTCCTGATGAGGAGCTGAACGGTCATGGGGATCGATAGCTATGAATGCAGGCCGGTGCAGTGGATGGCATGCAATCACAAACGACGTCTCCATGACCAAGGCAAGCGTTCATGTTGCAGGACATCAGCTGTAGTTTAAGCTGGAAATGGATGAAGACCGCAGGTCTATTTGCCCAAGACCTAACTACACCTCTGGCTTTCTGTCCAGCTATATGGAGCGAATTGCTCAATTGTTCAGTTTTACACCGAACCTACGACGAAATGGGGTGGATGATTATTATGACGCGGATTTATAAAGACAAGATTATATTAATTTTCTTCTTCCATGTTCATCTTAGAATGATTAAATAATGCGCTAAACTTGATTTTTATTTCAAATTCACTTGAAAACAGCAGCTACTGCAATACGGGAAAACTACAACTTATTCAACATCGAATCATACAATCAAACGCAATTTTACTGAAAGAGATTAGCTAAAGTTGGTTAATAAATCAACATGTCAACCAGGGTTGAGGTTTCTAATGCCGAGATTCATATGGATTTCCTCGTGTTGATCCTGATGATGACATAAGAAATTCGAAAGCTTGGGCCATATATTTTCTTAAATTAAATGGAGAATTTCTGACGGAAGTTCTTAATTATCTCAGAAGTATTATACGCAAATTTGAAAAGTCGATCAATAAAATTAATCGACACAAAATGTCTTTTTACTTTAATTACCTTATTTGCCTAAAAAAATATTTGCTGCAGAAATACACCGAAGATATATATGTGTGTGTCTGTATATCTGTATATTTGTATGTATATATATTGTTGTGGGTCTCTCCCCCTTTTACACAAGATGGACTCGTCTAAAGTATACTTATTCTGACAGAGTTGGAGATACGAGAAAGATACGTTGAGATAAGTTTGACATACACAGAGAGAGATAATTACGTCTCCACTTACAGAGACTTGTACATATACTTTCTACTAACCCGTATTCCTGGACTACTAATCTTCATTTCAAGTTTGTATTCTTACGTTCAATACACTTATTTTCCTATTTCAATTACTGGCGTTATTTATTTATTTGTGCAGGATTCCATCCCCGGAATCCACAACATATATATATATATATATATATATATATATATATATATACATATATATATATGTATGTGTGTGTGTGTGTGTGTGTGTGTGTGTGTGTGTGTGTGTGTGTGTGTGTGTGTGTATTTTTAAAATTTTCGATAGAGTATATCTACAAAAGTGTCAATATGAATAAAGAGAAATGGAAAAGGCATCTTAGCCGACGCGTTTCTTCCGCTGGCATTTGCCTTGATAAAGTCTCTCAGAGGGCGAAACGCGTCACCTAATATGAGATTTTGCTTTTGCCTTTATTCATGTATGAATGTATGTATGTATGTAAAAATTCAGATATACGTAAAAATATATCTGTAGTAAACACAATGTGAATAAATAGAAAAGGAACACTTACTTTTTACCAACGCGTTTCGTTCTCTGATGAACATTACTTTTACCTTTATGAAGTCAAACACTTTCGCAAGGAACATTATATATATATATATATATATATATATATATATATATATATATATATATATATATATATATATATATATGAGAAGAAATATAGTTTTAAGGCATGTTATATTTATGGGATAAATTGCTCAGTATGAGAGATAAAGGGAATGATTACGTTTAGCTTGAAAAAATCTCGTGATACTTTTTTACATTTTGTACATAAATATGTATCTACAAAAAAGTTAATGGTCAGAGTTAAATCAGACCTGGAAACAATCATATTAAAAAGTGCTTAATACAAGTGTGAAAAAAATGAAATAAAAATAACATGTATAGCTTTTAACTTCAAAAATCTTTCGCCCCTGAGTTTTTGACTTCAATGTCAACTTTTATATATATATATATATATATATATAGAGAGAGAGAGAGAGAGAGAGAGAGAGAGAGATAGATAGATAGATAGATAGATAGATAGATAATATTAGTGGTATATATATATATATATAAGTATATATATATATATATATATATATATATATATATATATATATATATATATATATATATATATATATATATATAAATTATGAAGAGGATAGAATCCAGGTAGAACTCAATGTCCAGGACAGATTAAGAATATAATATCAAAAGCTCAAACATTAATATTCCATGGTTGTAATTTATTTCATTGGAATCGTAATCAAGATCCAAATCATCAGCCCTAAAAAGGTCTGATGATTTGGATCGTGATTACGATTGCAATGTAATAAATTATAACCATGGAATATTAGTGTTTTAGCCTTATATATATATATATATATATATATATATATATATATATATATATATATATATATATATATATATATATATATATATATATATATATATAAAGGTCAAATGAATATATAAAATTAGTATTAAAATATAAGTGTAGACAATATAAAATGAGAAAAAAAATCGGCAATCAGAAAAGAAGTGAACAATGGCACAATTGTAGACCAATGAAAAATCGACTCGTGGATGTCTCAATTGTGGACCAATGAGAAAACGACTCTTGGATGTCTCAATTGTAGACCAACGAGAAAACGACTCTTGGATGTCTCATAATTAACCTTCTGCTTTTATTCACTTCCTGCCTTCGTCCATTCACATCGGCCTGTTTGTGATCGCCTCTTTCGAAAAGTGAACCTTAGATTCTTGTCTGCAATTTTTCACTCCTTAAACCTTCTCTATCGCCATTTTTTTATATAACAACCTATGTCGTGCAGCTTGTTCCCGAACTTGCAAAAACGGATGTAGCTGTGTGGTTACGTGATCCTGTATTCGATGACTTCGAGAAGGACGTTGGTACATCCTTGACGACCTCGTATCGAGTGCATGAAATAGGGGAACGTGAACAGTACACAGAGAATGTCAGAGACAAATATAAAGACAGAATCAGAATTCTTAATTGAAAGGAGTCTTTTTTGATGTTTTAGAAGATTCGACATGAGAGGAACTCATGTTATAAACCTGCAAATGCTTACAATCGCTTCTCTTTAGATATATTTTTACATCAGATACAATTATTGAAATCCATCCTCTTGATATTGCTGTATGTACAGTGTTAAAGTATGTATTTGGTTTGTTATTGAGCTCATCAGTGTATTTGATCGTCCTCATTACGTCGATACAAAGCTTGCCAATTGTTCTACGAACAGACATTGTTCAAATGACTGCTCTCTGTTGATGAGAACAAACTTCTCTTTAAATAAAAAGCAATAAAATACTTTCTCGGTTTTTGCATTTTATCTTATCGCGATACATATTTCCAAAGATAATATTTCTTTTTTTTTTCAATTTCAAAAGCGGCTAAAATAATTCAGTCAAAAATTCTGTGGTCTTTACACAGACACACATCACACCATATACACACATACATGTATATATATATATAAAGATAGACACGAATGTCAATACCAAGCGGTGATAGTCTGTATAATGCTTCACGTAATCTTCAGGCAATGTATATATATATATATATATATATATATATATATATATATATATATATATATATATATATATACACACACAGTTTGCGATGGATAAATTGTCATCTAAATTACGGGAAAATGAAATTGACACTGACATCTCATTTTAACAGATATATTTACCAAATTTACAAATACTAAAGTCTAAATTTATTCAATAAACTTGTCATTGGCTTCAACCTCGGCCTCCAGACGCCTTCTCCTGTATCTCTTCTGGACGGTCTCCTTTTTTAAGTTGGTGAATGCTGCCGTATTTGCCTTCAGTCCCACTTTGGTGTTACAAAATGTTTTGTTGCGCCCCACTCACAATAATCAAGGTAGGGTTGCAGTCTGGAGATTTAGGTAATCAGATGTCAGGGTTGATGTCGTCGCAGAAATTGTATGACAGCCATGTATGGGTTCTCCTGCTTGTGTGGCATAGTGCATTGTCCTGTTGCCAGACATATTGTACTCCAGCAGTGACCCCCTTGACGCAGATAGCACGCCCTCCTCAAGCCAATTCATGTGAGCTCCCGTGTTTCTCATCAACAAACTCAGAACGATCAGAGGGAGTTTTCCGAGCTGTCGTACCTATATAATTATCATTAGACTCATCCAGCTCTTTCCGAATACCCTGGACTGTCCTTAGATTGGCACTCAAACACTGCGAAATATTCGAATTGGGGTTTCCGTCGCGAATGCCAAGCAATACAGAATGCCGTTTCCAAATTTGCGTCATGTTACTTTTTCTTACAGACGATACCGAACTGATTCTAACTGTGCAGTCGACAAAAACAGATAACGCGCATGCGCGAAAGTAAAAATATAAAATGGCAATTTACCCATCACACTTTATATATATATATATATATATGTGTGTGTGTGTGTGTGTGTGTGTGTGTGTGTGTGTGTGTGTGTGTGTGTGTGTGTGTGTGAAAATTTGTTCTTACTTATCTAATTGACCTTCGATCTATATCTTTTGTCTATCTATCAATCTATCTCCGTCATTTAAATTCTAAGTTTATCTAGTTATCTATCTAAGCTTCTTCATGTCAATATCTATACCTATATTTATACATATATATATATATATATATATATATATATATATATATATATATATGCGTGTGTGTATGTGCGTGTGCGTGTGTCTGTATGTATACAAATATATGTATATATATTTATGTGTGCGTGTGTTTTGTCAGTGTGTGTGATTCTTGTAAAATCTATTTGTAATATGTCTCGCTCTCTATATAAATCTACTCACATTCATTTAGCTATCTATTTTATATCTTAATATTTTAGATTTACATCTTTCCACCTATTTATTCTCTTGTGTTCATATCGACCTGTTTAGTTCTTTCAGATAAATATATCCCAGGAAATGCATCCCTGTCTATCTATCTTTCTTTCTTTCTATCTTTCTTTCTATCTGTCTTTCTTTCTTTCTATTTTCTTTTATTTTTGTATCTATATATCCCACTGGGCTAGTTTAGTCTCTGTCTGTGGTCTTCATTAGTCTAAAGCTGGCGTGCGTCTGTTCCTAACCACCAGACACTGTATTTGTTATTTCAATTTGGTTCAGTTTTCTTTCGTTTTCTCTACTTCCTGCCAATTTTACGCTCTGTCTGATCACAGAATGTACGCAGACTTGGCTCATGTAACAATTAATGCGTGATTTCTTTCTGAAAGAGAAAAGCCAAAAAGCAAAAAAAGAAAACACGTTAGGAATGCTTAACACACTTGCTGCAAGATAGAATTGAACGTGGAAAAGGTCAGAAAACAAGAAGTTCTTGGGAAAACAGTGACCCATGTAATAAACCGGGACATAGCGTTTATTTCTGCCTTGTGTTATATATATATATATATATATATATATATATATATATATATATATATATATATATATATATATATATATATATATATATATATATATACTTCTAAATCAAGTTCAAATTCGAGGTTGAAACGAGTGGTTTCAGCTGAGAGCTTACAAATCGAAAACGTTTAAGTCATGACCCCTTCAAAACGCCCGTAGGATCATGGCACCTGAGACTTGAGTTTAATACACATTGCTCCCAGCTTATTCCAGATTAAGTTAATTTTGGTATATGTCTTCATTAGAATGATAATTAAAATGACAACCATTTTAGTTAGTGTTAGTATAATGTAGTATTCGCATTCATAGCCAAAGTTCGCTTAAATTTTATAAATAGAATGTCTCATCAAAACGTAAGCGATCCTGATTTTCCAGATATATTTATTTTGTTTTTATTTTAATCATATCTCCACAAATAAAGTGATAATGTCGCTAAGACGCAAGAGGTTACTAGGAGTGCAAGAAAATGTGAAAACATTACTGAGACGAAAAAACAATAACCTAACCGGTTTATGGAAAACATGGCTATGCAAGATCCATTTAAATCTTTTACAGCAAGCATGCTAGAAATCGGAAGAGATTTCCACAGGTGAGAACCAGGAAAAAAAAACTTAGACTAGAACTGCCGGTTGCAGCTAGCTAGTTCAACGTTAAAACGGTGAGGCCTAATAGCCAATCTAGGGGGTCGCTCAAAAATTCAAGAGGTCGAGGTCCTAAAGAGTGATATTTATTCTGCAATAATTTTTTTTTTAAATGAGAGACAAGAACAAAGGATTTGGGGAAAGGCTGATCTTCTGTCTCATAATTAAACCTAGCTAGTCGCAATTACTAACACAATCGTAACACCATATTCCTTACACCAAAATAACACATTCTTAATCACGAATTCTTGTCTGTGGGGGAAGGGAATAAACAGTAATTTAACTAAACAAAAAAACTCCATTTCTATGTTTCTATCTGTAGTGAAGTATGTGTGTACACATATGTCTGTATGTAGTTTTTATTTTCTTTCACCGAGTGCGTATATAGGTATATATGAAATATATTTTATATATATTTGTGTGTTTGGAGTTTTAATTTTTATATATTAGATGGTGTTATTTTTATGCGTATATATCTATTTTCTATCCATGTCTATCTGTTTTAATGTCCTTTCTTTCCCTAATGTTTAGTTTTCCGTTCTGCCCATGTTGAGTTTTATTTGCCTGTATAAGTTATATTTTAATAACTGCTTAGAATTCGTTCAATAACACTTTCAAACTTGAATATTTCTTGGTCGGTGTATTGGAGTGTCTTTGTCAATGTATGTGTGTGTATGTACGCGTCTTTATCGGTGTCTGTGTGTATGGTCACTTGTGTGCACCTTTCATTGTGTATGTATGTGTTTTTTTTAAGGGTCGCGGTGATATTTCCTGTTTCGTCGCCTTTTGTGTGTGTATATATCTAAATACGTCTGCGTGTTTATGTATTATAATCTGATTGTGTATGTATTGTCTTTGGCAAGATGTCATCCTCCCCTGCTTCTGTTTATGCTTCAAATGTATCCACATTGCATGAAGTTCAGGGCAACAGTAGATATTAACGTTTATTCCAACTTAATTTCAATAAAAACAAAATAAATGTATTTTTTCTTTTTTCTTCAGTAATTTTATAATTTTAAACTTAATATAGATTAAATTTTAAAATGGGTAATTTTTAATTTTTCATTTCAAATTTTATTGTATAATTTAATATTTATTAGTTCGAATAGATTCTATTTTAGTCTAACCACAACGTTAAAGCATTAAATAATCATTATAAACTTAGTTCGTTGTCAAGTTTTCTTAATTCTCGTATACTTATATTTTGATTGGTCATTCCAGCTTATGTAACATCGTTTCCCTTTAGTGATGGGTTTTTGATTGATTTGAAGCTTTTAAAACACTTTATTCTACATTTAAAATCATCACTTGATAAGCCACCAAAAACAAAATGGCTATGAAACAAAATGGCTATTTGTGTAGTGATTTTATAATATATTTATGTTATAAGTTTCGAATAAATAATCATATATATATATATATATATATATATATATATATATATATATATATACATATGTATGTATATTTATATATATATGTATGTATATTTATTTATATATATATATGTATGTATATTTATTTATTTATATATATATATATATATATATATATGTATGTATATATATATATATATATATATATATATATATATATATATATGAAGAAATATAGTCTTAAAGTGTGCTATATTTATGGGATTTATGATCAATATCAGAGATAGAGCGTGTGTAAATATAAAAGTGAACATGGAAGTCAGCACTTAGAGGCGACAGTCTGTTTCATGCTTGTGCAATCGTCAGGCGACTAGTGCTGTTATTTTTCTCGTCTATTTATATAAGGGTCAGTGGTGCATTATGGGTAGTCTATTTTGGTGGTTACTTTTACCGGAAGTCGCTTATTTGTTTATTTATTTATGTCAAATTATTTTGCTTGTTTTTTGGGGTTTTTTTATATTTATTTTTATTTTTTATCTTATATATTAATTAATTATTTTTTTTATTTTGATCGGTGTTTTTGGTTAACGTAGTAAAAATTTGTTTATATAGCGTATTGTTGGTAGTCTATAATGGCCGTCATTTACCGGAAGTCGCTTTTTCGCTTATTTATTTGGGTCAACCCACGTGCAACTGCAGAATAAAAAACGTATGTCCCTTAAACGATAATTGTTTACAAAACAACGTAATCTACCAAGCCACGATAAAATCAGCAGATAATGAAGAAAAAGTATACATAGGAGTAACCGAAGGACCATGGAAACAAAGAAATTATGTACACAAAATGTCTTTCACAAATAGTAAATATGCGAACAGCACAATGCTTTCTAAGTATATCTGGGAAATAAAAAACAAAACGCACACCACATCAAAAATATCTTGGAAAATAAGGAAAAAATCATCAGCCTACAACAACCTATCAAAAACTTGCAAACTTTGCTTGGAGGAAAAAATAGCTATCATTACCTTCCAAGATCAAAATAAATTATTAAATAAAAGATCCGAGCTAATCTCAAAATGCAGACATGAAAACAAATATTTACTAAGTAACTTAAAATAGAAAAATAAATAAATATATAAACAGACAACAATAAAATAAGCAAAATAAATTACTCCAAACAAATCACAAAACCACACCTGTTAGAATATGCGAAAAAAATCAAAACAAAAGAACGGACGAAAGTTATAACTGTTATATAAATAAATAAAAACATTAATAAAAGATAATATACTACGTTACTTAAAAACGGAAAGCCAAAAATATATAGTATAACAAATAAATAACAACAAGTATAATAAATCGATCTAAATACATCCAAATATAGAAATAAACTAACAACCGATTACGATAAACTAGCCGTTTAGAAAAAACAAATAAAGATAACCAACCTAAATAGACAAAATAAAAAACTGTTCCCACCAAAATAATAGTCAGAACAAACCACAACATCACACCCCAAAATTCAACAAATAGATTTAATCAATGACAAATAAACAAATATATAAGATAAAAAATAAAAATTAAAGATAATTAAAAACAAGCAAAACAATTTGACCCAAATAAATAAGCGAACAAGCGACTTCCGGTAAATGATGGCCATTATAGACTACCAACAATAAGCTATATAAAAACATTTTTACTACGTTAACCAAAAACACCGATCAAAATAAAATAAAAAATAAATAAATATATAAGATAAAAAATAAATATTAAAATTTAAAAAAAAACAAGCAAAATAATTTGACATGAATAAATAAACAAATAAGCGACTTCCGGTAAAAGTAGCCGCCAAAATAGACTACCCATAATGAACCACTGACCCTTATATAAATAGCCGAGAAAAATAAAGGCACTAGTCGCCTGACGATTGCACTAGCATGAAACAGACTGTCGCCTCTAAGTGCTGACTTCCATGTCCACTTTTATATATATATATATATATATATATATATATTTATATATATATATATATATATATACTAAATAAAATTACATTTCAAACTAATCATTACACTGTATCTATACATATAGTTCTGTTGTTAATATTTCGGTCTCTCCCTTTGTATGACATTATAGAACCGCATCATGAATTTGCGACCTGCGTTTGCTATTCCGCGACGGTTATTGTCGCATAGCAATCTTCTGTGCCAGCATAACTGAATATCGTGTTTGATGTTGAATATCTTTCTTTGTTTTTCGGATAAACCACTCTGAAGTTGGCTCATGTGAGCCAAAAGCGTGGATCAAGTAACAGCTTAATAAAAATATCCAAATGTTAAATAAATTATGTCTTTATTACCATCCGAAATTAAAGCAAGTATACGAAGTTTAATACGCCTCATGATCAAACATAATAGACATTCATTGTCTGTTATATTTAACAATATATGTTTATATATATTTATATGTATATGATAGAAATTTCGTTTTAAGGTATGCTATATCTGTGGATTAAATTGCTCAATATAAGAAATAAATCATACTTAAATATAAAAGTGGACAATAAGATCAACACTCAGTCTGTTTCATGCTTAAACGCAGTCTTCAAGCCATGTGTGTTGCAAATTGGCTGAAATATTTATATATGCTGGTGTGTGATGCATTATTGATTAGTCTATTTTATTATTCTAACTTTTATTGGATATTAAGTAACGTTTTTCTAAATTGTTCTTGTAGGTATTGAGCGAATATAATGTTGGAGCGGAATGCTATTCTGTGGCTATTAGATAGTGTTCTTTGTTGACTTTAGTATTTCTTACTTTGTCATTTGTTTTTGATAGGTATTATTATGTTAACTTATGCCTATATGTGTATTCGTAGTTTGTTAATTTGTTTATCATTTACTTTATTTAATTATTTATTGATTTGGATTAAATTACATTACATAAATATTTATGTTTATTTTGTTTTTTATTCATATTTATCTTTTTGTTCGTTTTAATTCTTCGATTTTTAAATAACTCAATATTTTCGTGCCTGCATTTTAAATTAGAACTGATTGTTTATTTAATAATTTTTGTTTGTCTGGGAAGCTAAATATAGCTTTTTTTCCTCCAGAAAGAGTTTACAGTTTTTGGATTTATCGTTGTAGGCTGATGCTATATTTGTTATTTTCTATGATATAATTGTTGTGATTTTTTCTTGTTTTTAATTTCACATATATGTTTAGAAATCAATGTGTTGTCAGTAAATTTATTCTCTGTAAGGGATGCTTTGTATGCACAGTTTGTTTTCTTCCAAGGTCCTTCAGTTACTCCTATATATATATATTAATTTGGTATCTGCTGATTTTACAGTGGCTTGGTATATTACATTGTTCTGCAAGCATTTACCGTTTAAGGGACATTCGTTCTTTGCTATTTGTTCTTCACTCTTTCTTTATTACACGGGGGTTTAATTTTTGAGAGATTTTGTTTCTGCTGTGTTTTTATTATTTTGTGACATGTTTTTTATGCAATTCTAGCTGATTTTTATCGTGTCTTTTTGACTATCTTGTGGATAATTCTTAATAGAGGAAAGTGATGTGTATTACTTTAATAAATATCTTTGTACGTCTGCTTTTACTTTTTTTCCGCACGGTAGGTTGGACCATATGATGTTTCTTTTCTGTTGACTTTTCTGTACTCTGTGGCGTGTATGTGATTGTTTTCGACATATATATATATATAGAGTCGCCTGACGATTGCACTAGCATGAAACAGACTGTCGCCTCTAAGTGCTGACTTCCATGTCCACTTTTATATTTACACACGCTCTATCTCTGATATTGAGCACTTTACCCCATAAATATAGCACACTTTAAGACTATATTTCTGCATATATATATATATATATATATATATATATATATATATATATATAATGTGAATATACTTGGAACAGCATAATAGATACTCAGAGTAAATATATTTATTGAAAATATTTTAATTCACTGTAAACACTGTCTCGATGAGGAAATAGCTATAACCATCTTCCAGATAAAAATATGCTTTCGGCCACATCAGGTTGAAAGAACCTTTCCCCCTTACAACCACAGGAGTTTACCAACGTCGAACCTGCTCAGTACCAGATAAGTTAGCGCTTGTGTGTACCAGGTGCTGTAGGCTTGGATGCGCAGGCGGTTTAATGGATAATGGCTCTTAATTTTTAGTCAGATAGCCGAGTTTAATTCCATTTTGGTTCGTTATATTCACTTAGGCGCAAATTCCCTTGAGAAATAAATGAATTCACCTCCGCTCCCCTGGCTATAGCTTAATTAGTAAGACCTGTATCACTAAAATCTTTATTATCCAGAAGAACAAATAAATTTGCGTACAAAATATTTATATTTCGGCTTTAAATAACCCATATAGATGTTGATATGCAGCTAAACAATAACAACAACGCCAGATCAAAAACATTACTAATTAAACGATCTAAATCTACCTCAGAGTTGATACGAAAACGAATATTTACTACGTTACTTAAAAATCAAAATAGCACGAACATTTAATGTTGCACAAAGGAAAAAGCTCCCGTGATACTTTTTTTTACATTTTGTACATAAATATGTATCTACAAAAAAGTTAATGGTCAGAGTTAAATCAGACCTGGAAACAATCATATTAAAAAGTGCTTAATACAAGTGTGAAAAAAATGAAATAAAAATAACATGTATAGCTTTTAACTTCAAAAATCAGGAGATTCAGTTGAATCCGCTACCTTGGTTTCAACCTTACGGTCTCCTCGGGCGATTTTTATCAAATGACCTCTTAACGCTTTATTTTCTTTTAAAATCTAATAATAATTATATTATTATTTTCAAAAATATATAAACAAACGCACGGCGTTGAGTGTAATAGAAAGGGGGGAATAGGATGTGAAGAAGAAGAACAAGAACAAGAAGGAGGAGGACTTGGTGGAGGCGGTTGAGGAGGCAGGTTAAAAAAAGCAAGGGTGTTATAAATGTATCGGTGGGGAGTTAATTGAAATGTACATTATATTTTTTATCTAGCCTCATATGTACTTGAGAGGAATTTCCTAATATGTAAGCAAGGACTCAAGACCTCGGATTTCTGGTTCAAAAGGTTGTTTGGATCCGGAAATGTCTTAAGTGTGAATGTTTCCCGTTGGCAGAGGTTGCAAATATCGTTGTGATTGTTATAAGGCTTTTTTGCACATACGAAAAGGGATAAAAGTAATGTACATTTCAATTTGCCCCACACCGATACATTAATAATACACTTGCCATTCTTCTCTTCCCTCTTCTTCTTTTTCTTCACATCCTCCTCCTCCCTTTCTATTACAGCCAACGTCGTGCGATCGTTTATTTATTTTTGAAAATTATAATATAACGTTCATTAGTTTTGGCTTTTAATTAATAAATCGTTAACAGGTCATTTGATAGCATAAGGTTGGGACCAAGGTAGCGCATTCAAGTGAAATCCTGGTTTTTAAAGGCAAATATGTATCTATATGTACCAATTATACAGGGACAAATAGAGTTGAAGGTAAAATCCAACGTCACAATTTATATTATGTATCTCAGACTCTTTATATATTCCTCAGTTACTCGTCGTCCTCCTTGCCAAGTATTGGGTTGCTCATCACGATGTGAACTGTCCTATGTTCGATGCGAAGAGACGTCCGCAGCCACGTCATGGTAGTGCTCAGAGAAAGGAGAGTTCTGGCTTTGCTTTGTGCTCTTTTGTCTCTTCCATTTATATTTGTGCTCTTTTGTCTCTTCCATTTATATTGTACTCTTTTGTCTCTTCTATTTATATTTGTGCTCTTCTGTCTCTTCTATTTATATTTGTGCTCTTTTGTCTCTTCTATTTATATTTGTGCTCTTTTGTCTCTTCTATTTATATTTGTGCTCTTTCGTCACTTCTATTTATATTTGTGCTCTTTTGTCTCTTCCACTTATATTTGTACTCTTTTGTCTCTTCTATTTATATTTGTGCTCTTTTGTCTCTTCTATTTATATTGTACTCTTTTGTCTCTTCTATTTCTATTTGTGCTCTGTTGTCTCTTCTATTTCTCTTTGTGCTCTTTTGTCTATTGTATTTGTATTTATGCTCTTTTGTCTCTTCCATTTATATTTGTGCTCTTTTGTCTCTTCTATTTCTCTTTGTGCTCTTTTGTCTATTGTATTTGTATTTGTGCTCTTTTGTCTCTTCCATTTATATTTGTGCTCTTTTGTCTCTTCTATTTATATTTGTGCTCTTTTGTCACTTCTATTTATATTTGTGCTCTTTGGTCTCTTCTATTTAATATTTTGGTGTTTTTCTTCATGAATTGCTCTTTTCCAATTATTTTTCTTTCTTTTTTTTTGCAGCTTCCGTCTCTCAACTGAGCTGATTTCTACCCTCAGTAAGGAGTTTCTCAGCGGTTCCTTCAATCGACAACGTGAATTCTATCCGTTTCTCTTCAATTTGCTGCTGGCGTCTTTTCCACTTTTATAAAGAGTATAAAAAACCTGACATTTTATAGCATTTTCTAAATCCCTGGGTAACTTTTCAGACACTCTGTATAATCATGTTAGACTTTTAATATACATTAGTGTTTCCTTCCTTCAATTTTAATATTTGGTTTGGTTTGTTTTGTTTTACGGTATATCAACCTCAATAGTTTATTCAATGTCGACAAAAGTTTTATTGCTGGTAATATTTTTCTTCAAAAATCTATTTCTGGGAAGAAATCTATAGCTGGTCATATTTTTCCAAAGAATGTATAGCTGTTTGTATTGCTGGTGTTTTTTTAAGTATTGCTGATAATAATTTTTCCTTAAAAATTATTGCAGGTAATAATTTTTTACAAAGTATTTCTGGTATTAAAACCTATTTTTAGACAAGTTTGGGTGATAACTATTCGCCCATGGATGAGACCCTAACAGGCGCTACCACACCGGGTCAGGTTGAAACTGAGAGCACCAGCAATTGAGAGGTGGTTCTACACTCCTCAAAATCTCTTGATGAGAGGCCTTGCTGTTGGACGTAGTTTATCGTCATACCCAGGACGTGGATGTAATTTGAGTGTTAACTATTTTCCCATAGCTGGGACCCTAACAGGGGCTACCACCCCGGTTCAGAGTGGACCTGGGAACACCAGCAATTAAGAGGTGGTTTCACGCTCCTCAAAACATCCTGATCAGAGTTCTTGCTGCTGGATGTAGTTTATCGTCTTACCCAGGACGCGGATGTAGTTTATCGTCATACCCAGGACGATCAATTTTAATATACTTTAATATTTCATTAACAGCGAAAGACTTAAATGAGTATAAAGATATTTGCAGTTCTCGAAATGCTTCATTACAGTGACAATATAACATTTAAAAAGTAACTGCTTGTCTCAAAGTTTTGGCCTGAACGTATTTCGGTACGGAGATCATTGTGTGAGGTTTTATAAATGAAAACCACAACTGGCGCCGGTTATGTAACTACGCACTGATAACTAGGTTAGTAGTATCAAGTGTTTGTAAATTAATGCAGCTGTGTCCAAGAAAGATCGATCGCTGATATGTTCAGGCTATCGAACCATTAAAACAAAGAATTGAATTAGGGGAAGGAAGATAAAATAAACAGAAGCCGTCACATCAATTGAACATCAACGTTAACATTTTTCAAACTGAAAACGACATACACAATTTTTTATCAAAGTTGTTGGAATAGTCTCAACATTTTTTTTTGTTGAATATCGACTTCTGCTTTCTTTGAGACAAACGTTAAAGATGAGCTTCTTTTTGTTTTAATTGGCATCATTTTTATGTTATGTTCTATCGATATCGACATCTGTTTTCATATTCTCTTTTCATCTATTGTAATACACTTTCAGAATATCGATTTTTAGTCTTCTGTAAGGAAAGTGAACACAGGATAGGCTGAAACAACGTATAATTACGTCCACCGCACCAGAAGTCTTAAATTTCAAAATCCTCGTTTCTTTTTGTTTTTGCCTTTGGTGGGGTGGGGGTATAATCTGGAAGCACATTTTCGGAATATCTTTATTCAAATCCGCTTGGCTTCAAGGTATCATTCCGGCTATTTAATGTTTACAAACAGACAACGAGAGAGAGAGAAGAAACTGCTATCATAGAACTTACATAAGTATGAGCTGTGTGGCGAATGGGGTTCAGAGCAAACGCTAAAGACTCCGCGGGTCGCGTGTGGACATCTGTCAAAGTTAGTTATATCCGGTTTTAGCCATCAGCAGCAGAACAGCCTTTCCTGTGCAGATACATGCCTCTCTGCAACTTGTCCAGACCCGGGTCATTGTCAACTGCCTCATGTCAATAAAGTGACGAGAAAACCAGCTGTCGGCATTTGGCAGTGGGAGAAAATCGGTGTCACGTTCCCTTGGCGTATTTTGTTCTGGAGGTTGCGTCTCGCCCCCACCCCCAACAATCTGCTAACTGTTTCCCCCAAACTTACCACACCCTTGCTTTATTTTAAAGTTTCATGCTAATAGTTTCTCCTCTCACACATCTCGTTTGTGGAACTCTCTCACAGCTTCTTGCTTCGAATTCAACTTTGATCTTCAAAAAATTAAATGTAATGTCAATCGTTATCTTCTGCCTTCTTAATTCTTGTTCTTTTATTGTTCTCTCTCCTGTAATAATGTTTTTCTTTCTCATATTCTCTCACGCAATAATCCCTTATGTCTTAGTGGCTTTAATGCCTTGCCACGGATGAAATGATAAAAAAGTTCATGTATCCCAACAGTGATTTCCCTCTCTGTATTCCTATTATTTTATAGTCAATTCTCCCTAAACCTCTTCCTCATATACTTTCACACTGAGTAACACTTGCTCAAGTGCTTTATCGTCTTGATTGAGCTGAAATTATGAACAAAAGACGATAAACAAAAATTAGACTTAGTTTTAAATGCATTGGCTTACTTTGATTCAAGGCCAGACGTAGAAACCCCGAAATTGAAGAGAGAATTTATTATAATACTCTACTAAACTAGTTCGTTGGCCATTACGCCAGAATGAAGCATATTCATTCGTTTGTTTGACCATTCCCCCAAAACAAAGCATCTTCATTCGTTTGGTTGACCATTCTCCCAAAATGAAGCATGTTAATTCGTTTGGTTGACCACTCCCCCAAAACGAAGCATCTCCATTCGTTTGGTTGACCATTCCCCCAAAACGATTCTTCGTCTTTCGTTTGGTTGACCATTACCCCAAAACGAAGCATCTTCATTCGTTTGGTTAACCATTCCGCCAAAACGAAGCATCTTTATTCGTTTTATTGGCCATTCCCCCCAAAAGGAAGCATCTTCATTATTTTGGTTGATCATTTCTCCAAAATGAAACAACTTCATTCGTTTGGTTGACCATTCCCCCAAAAGGATGCATCATGATTGGTTTGGTTGACCATTCATCCAAAACGAAGCATCTTCATTCGTTTGGTTGACCATTCCCCCAAAACGAAGCATCTTCATTAGTTTGGTTGACCATTCCCCCAAAACGAGGCATTTTCATTCGTTTGGTTAACCATTCCCCCAAAACGGAGCATCTTCATTCGTTTAGTTGACCATTCCCCCAAAACGAAGGATCTTCATTCGTTTGGTTGACCATTACCCCAAAATGACGCATCTTCATTCGTTTGGTTAACCATTCCCCCAAAACGAAGCATCTTCATTCGTTTGGTTGAACATTCTCCCAAATGGAAGCATCTTCATTCGTTTGGTTGACCATTCCCCCAAAACGTGCATCTTCATTCATTTGATTGGCCATTCCCCACTAAAGGAAGCATCTTCATTCGTTTGGTTAACCATTCCCCCAAAAGGAAGCATCTTCGTTAGTTTGCTTGAACATTTCTCCAAAATGAAACAACTTCATTCGTTTGGTTGACTATTCCCCCAAAACGAAGCATCTTCATTCGTTTGGTTGACCATTTCCCCAAATAAGCATTTTCATTCATTTGGTTGACCATTCCCCCATAATGAAGGATCCTCATTAGTTTACATAAACATTCACCCAAAACGAAGCATCTTCATTCGTTTGGTTGACCATTCTCCCAAATGGAAGCATCTTCATTCGTTTGGTTGGCCATTCCCCCAAATAGAAACATCTTCATTCATTTGGTTGACCATTTCCCCAAAATGAAGCATCCTCATTCGTTTGGATAACCATTCACCCAAAACGAAGCTTCTTCATTCGTTTGGCTGACCATTCCACCAAAATGAAGCATCTTCATTCGTTTGGTTTCGTTTGTTTTGTTTTACGGCATATCAACCTCAATGGGTTATTTAATGCCAAGGAAAAATTTTTATTGCTGGTAATATATTTTTCTTCAAAAATCTATTTTTACTTGAAGAAATCTATAGCTGGTCATTTTTGTTAAATGTATAGCTGTTTGTATTGCTGGTATTTTTTTATGTATTGCTGATAATAATTTTTCCCTCAATAATTTAGTCTAGTAATATCTTTTTATTACAATAGCTGGGACCCTAACAGGTGCTACCACCCCGAGTCAGGGAACACCAGCAATTAAGATGTGGTTCCACGATCCTCAAAACGTTCTGATCAGAGTCCTTGCTGTTGGACGTAGTTTATCGTCTTACCCAGGACGCGGATGTAGTTTATCGTCAGTTTCGGATGATCTTCATTCGTATCTTACTAAATAGAAAAGAATCAGTTGCTACATAACCAAATACTAACCTGAAAAACTCAAGTAATGTTCATAAATAGCCTTAACAGCCAGCAATGTCAGCAAAGCCTGGTTCCTAACGGTCATCAATTTGAAACGATGCGATGAATTAAATTTTGAGGCTGTGTTTTAAAATAAATGTTGTTTTTATATGCTTTATTTAATTTGCTTTTAATTCACCCCAAGCAAGGCGAGAGTGCCACTAGCATGCAAGAGGTTACGGAGGACTGAGAACAAGAGTAAGGAGGCGTGTTTAAGGGAAGGATACAGCGAAGGACGGGGAACAATATCAAGTTATCAGAAGATGCCCATTGACATTACACTTGAATATTTAAATATTATAGTTATCAGGGATGCCAGCAAGAGGAAGGGAGTTCCACAGACGGGAAGTACGAGAGAATAAGCTGTTTGAGTAGAAGAGACGGTTATATTTAACCGTTTCGACAGTGAAAGGGTGGGACCGAGATGCCAGACTGGTAGCTCGCTTCATTCATACATTCTGGGAACCATCGAAAATAGCTTGTCGGAACAGTTGTCGTGAAAATACTTGTAGAAGAGACAGGGGGAAGCCACCTGACGTCTGTCAGAAAGCGAATGTAGACGAGATGCGGGATCAGTTTATTGCGAAAGCTTCAAATTGCCTATACGTTTTGTGAGAGTCCCATTATATGATATGAAATTGTGTCGGGATTATCTCCCCGACGAGTAAGGTAGGGGGGAAAGGAAAGACGGTTTCAAGGCTTGCCACGAAATGTCTGACGTTTCTTACAAGCGAAGTCTTCCTTGTAACGGTAACAAAAGTCAAATGACTAGTAACACTCGGTGTTCTACTCTGCGCAACAAGCGAGCTCTACAAAGGATCTGTAGAGAAAAACAAACTAAAGGTGCCACTGAAAGTAGCACCTTTTAAACTCTCAAGGTCTCGTTCAACGTGATTCTAGGTCTCGTTCAACGTGATTCGAGGTCTCGTTCAACGTGATTCTAGGTCTCGTTCAACGTGATTCTAGGATTCGTTCAACGTGATTCTAGGTCTCGTTCAACGTTTTTCGAGGTCTCGTTCAACGTGATTCTAGGTCTCGTTCAACGTGATTCGAGGTCTCTTTCAACGTGATTCTAGGTCTCTTTCAACGTCAGACGACGTGGCCAGAGCTTCTATAAAAATCGTCAATCCT
The DNA here is from genome assembly GCA_964036315.1 of Acanthosepion esculentum. Lineage (NCBI taxonomy): Eukaryota > Metazoa > Mollusca > Cephalopoda > Sepiida > Sepiidae > Acanthosepion > Acanthosepion esculentum. Next base: position 93,387,198 of record OZ038500.1, on the reverse strand, counting down.
TTGGCTCTGGTTCGGCCCGGGAGATATTACTATCTTAGACGACGACGCCGCCAGAGCACATACTTCCCCCTCCCGACCTACCCTCGGTGAGTACAATACCTTGAGCTGATATTAATGTTTCCAGAGTCAGGGAAATACTTTACGGTTAAAGATGCATAATTCACAGCGCTTGATTATCGATGCATTTAGTAGCCGAGATGATCTAAAGCACTTCGTATCTAAGAAAGGTTTCCTATACCCGTGGCGACGCCGGTTCGAATCCTGCCGGAAATTGCACATTTTTGCTTTAACAAGATTTCCGATTATTCAGGCTAATATATGAAAATAATTAAATATACTGTTTAATAAATAAACGGTGCTTCCTTTCTAAGAGAGTATTCACTAAAATAACCTTTTCATATTTATAAATGCAAAAGATTGTATCTTTATATATCAATTTTTTTTATATTTATATATGAAAACGTTTCTCGCGTCTTATTCAAGCGTTGATATTTTAACCAGGAGGAAAATATGCGATCTCCGGCAAGATTCGAACATGCGTCCCCTGGGCAGTTGAAACCGTCGTTATATACGAGGAGTCTAGGCCACGAAATGCGTCGCATATAGCCCATCGTGAAATAGTGCCTTTGAATGACTTTGAATCATTCATATGTGCCCTGTTTCGAATCCTAATGTGAGCAAAGCAATTTCTAAATACGTTAGTGGAGAGACTCTGTATCTTTAATAAGTTCTTTTCTAATATTCTTCCCGTTAGACAAAAAGTAATAAAATCTGTCGGATTAATAAATTAAAAAAATTCATCACATCTTAATATACGCTGACGGCTTAGTGGGAGAAGTTCGGACTTACGCAAGGTAGAGACCAGCGGACGTCTAGCCACACTGATGAGCTGCGAAACAGTCTGTTTGTGGATGACAAAAATATATATATATATTATATGAAATAGATTAAGTCCAACAATAATTAATAATATTTTCTGCTTATTCGTTATTTTTATCGATATAATTTAAGTAAATGCTCTGCTTTTTAAATAAACAGCATTAATTACATTTACGGCCTGAATGTTCGAGAAATTTCGTAGAAAATATGTGCTTTTCCGACAGAAATCGAAACTGTAATCCTTATGGGAACTAGCATTTGATCTGACGACTGTTAACCATCCAGCCACGATGAAATGTTTGGCTAGCAAAGTCCGAGTTACTGTCTATAAACCTATACCCTCGACGATTTTTCTCCATCAATCATATCTTCTCACGAAACATATTTTAACATAATCCATAATATGTTGTCATCGTTGAGCACATCTTCTCCAGTGTTTTGTAGAACAACATTTGTGTAATCGCTGGCTCCACTCTTCAGGAGTTATCAGGCATTGTCTTTGGATTTCTTGTTTTAGTTATTTTTATATTAAGCTACAAAAAATAATTTATGCAAAATTTATTTGTGTATGTGTGTGTGTACGTGTGTGTGCGCGCGCTTTTATATGCAGGATAATATATATATATATATATATATATATATATATATATATATATATATATACATATATCAATTATATGGCGCAGGTTCAATTTATATTACGCGAATCATTCATACCAACAGCAGATAATGTAGTTAATGATATGGCAAGACTCACTCTCGCAAACAATTTTTAATAATAAAATACATTAACCTCCGATCCGTTAATGAATGGTATGATCCTTGTTTATAAATTCCGGTTTTATAAGGTCTTTTTTTTACTACTATGAAACCGGAATTTATAAACAAGGATCATACCATTCATTAACGGATTCGAGGTTAATGTATTTTATTATTAAAAATTGTTTGCGCGAGTGATTCTTGCCATATCATTAACTTCATTATGTGCTTTTCGTATGAATGATTCGCGTAATATATATATATATATATATTTATATATATATTTATATATGTATGTATATTTGCATGGCCATTCAGAGACTGTATATCTGATACTAATAATAAACCCATTACATATATTGATTTTACTACAACCACTCTCTCCCGTAGACTTACCTGTCACCTTTCTGATCTTAGTTTTATTAAACAACATTTCTTAGGACACAGCCATGTACATAATATTAGACAGGTATTAGTTGATAACACAATTATGCTCACACATACACACAGCAAAAAGAACCTTCAGATATCGGAGGCCATCTATATTAAAACAAATCAAACTAAACAAAATTTACATTTCAAAATAGTCACAACACATTACATTGCATCTAGACATATAGTTCTATTGTTAATATTTCTGTATGACGTCATAGAACAGCATCCTGAATTTACGACCTGCGTCTGCTATTCCGCGACCGTTATCTTTGCATAGCAATCTTCTATGCCAGCATAACAGAATATCATGTTTGATGGTGAATATCTTTCTTTGAAAATTCGGATAAACCACTCTGAAGCTGACTCATGTGAGCCGAAATCTTAGATTAAGGAACAGCTTAATAAAAATCTATTTAAATGTTGGACAATTTTTTGTCTTTAATTTCATCCTAAATTAAAACAAATATACGAACATTAGAACGGCTCATGATCAGACGTAATAGATATTGATTTTCTCTTATATTTAACAATATATGTCTGAATAATGATCTGCTTCCCCAATACACACACACACACTCTCTCTCTCTCTCTCTCTCTCTCTCTCTCTCTCTCTCTCTCTCTCTCTCTCTCTCTCTATGTATATATATATATATATATATATATATATATATATATATATATATATTTCTGTCATCCACAGACAGACTGTTTCGCTGTTTCACAGCTCATCAGTGTGGCTAGATGTCCGGTTGCCTCTAGCTAGGATCGAAACTTCTACCCGCTAAGCCATCAGCGTACGGTACGGAATAAAGGTGAATTTTAGCGTGTTTATTTTTAGATTCGGATAAACACACAGTGACTGAGAGTGACTCAATTCTGTCGAAGATATATATATATATATATATATATATATATATATATATATATATATATATATATATATTATACACCACTTTTATTTTTGGAAGGTAGGTTTTCAGACCATATTACTAATATGTGGCATCATTTAAAGAAAATAGGATGAACCATTTTCATCTTTATTAAATATATTCTTCGTGTACCATTTCTGATGTGCGGGTTACATAGCTGTCTTTGATTCTAAAAGCGGAACTGGAGATCTGGAAAAATTGCGGGTTTTTTCTTCTTGCATTTACCCTCATACTAATACCATTGGTAAAGGAATGAAATAATATATTCCTCCTCAATAACCAGGTGTTAAACAGTAATATCAACATGGTTTGGCAACTTTAGTGCCAGATATCTTAGGGAATGAAAACTGTGGTATCCCGAACCGTGGAGGATTGTAAAGGAAATCACTCCACTATCTTTCCCAGGCGGTTATGACAATTCTATAAAGAAAAGGAAAGCTACGAGAGCTATAACTGAATACCTTCTCAATGTACATGTGATAGAGAACTCAATAAAATAATTAAACTGTTGGCTGCTCGTTTTCGGATTCCTTACAACTAGTTTGGCTTTTTAGTTTCTTTTACAAATGTCTGTTAGAACCCATTGCTTTTCTTCAGCACTCAGAGACAGAATATGTGGGTCATACTACGACTATGCTGAGCAGACTGTAACTACTGCATCTGGGAAAGATATTGAACAAGGCCAGTACGCTTGAGCCCTCGGTCATGATGACTTTCGATTTCCTGCTAACACAAACATCGACGGCATTCCAACTACCTTCGTCGACCCAATTTCAATTTTAGAATCGTGGACTAATCCGTGCTATATCTTTCATCGGGCTGGAATTCTTTTCTCTTGCCTAATAGAGTAGGCTCGATGGAGTAATTGCGGCTAGGATTGATGAATCGGCGAGACCAGAGTTCAAATTCTAGTCGAATCCATTGCTTTCACTTATGTGCCAAAACCATTTGGGAAAGGTATGAATCCTCTTCTTCTCCTCCAAGCTATGGGTAACTTGCAGGATAGACGGGGTTCTATAGACTTGGATGGCAAATGGTCTACCGCATAAAGAAATGAAAACCTACTGCGGGAAAAATCTGCCTCGTCAGTCATGTATCGAAAGATACATGATCGCCTAAGCGTGTATCGCCCATGGCACATAATTGACTGAATAATATCAAGGAAGACCTAACTCCTCGATAAATTGTTTTTGAAGAGATTCAAACCTAGGTCCCATTCTATGAAAGTTAAAATTCTAACCATTCAGCCACGCGCTTACACAGAGAACGCACGAAGTCGAAAATCATCGTGGCCGAGGCATCCGGGCCTTCCGCTGGATGCCTCGGCCACGATGATTTTCGACTTCGTGCTAGCCCAAACATCGACGGGATTGGAACTACCTTCGCCGACCCAATTCCAATTTTGGAATCGTGGACTAATCCGTGCTATATCTTTCCTCAGACTGGAATCGTTTTCTCCTACTTACATTATAAATTATTTTTGATGAGATTCAAAATTAGGTCCCATGCTCTGAAATTTAACATTCTAACCTCTCGGCCACGCCCATACTCAGAGAAGGTAATTTAAAAGATTATAAAAGCATTATCCGCCGACGTCTTGAGAGGCCATTGTCATTAAAACATTAATTAAATTATTTGAAATATTATAAATTTTCCAAATACTGTATTAAATCGCACATGGTCTTTATGGATATCTATTATCAATGTAAATAATTGTAAAATACCAAGGCATTGCTGAAGAGCTGAAAAGCTCTGAGGCTTGAAGATGGATCTATAATAACTGGAACATTGGAACTGCCTTTTGCTTTCTCTTTTTGAATTCATTTTAATTACTTTTTTCTTTCCTTTCTTTCTTCGCAATAACCATTCTTTCATCTTTAATGTGTTCCTCCTTGTCGTCCTCCACGTCGATCGTCCATACTCTCTGATGATCTTTAATCTAAGAGAAAAATGTAAGAACAATCAATCACTGGGTGAAATCTCTTTCGATATTAGGCACATCGTATCTGACCTGTTCAAGTCGCAGATCAAATTACCGGTTCGTATCTCGCCAAACACTTTGAAATAGAGTCTAATTAAATGGTGCGCCTCCTTGGTCGCCATCCTCTGATGAGGGAAAGGGTCGGCCAGACTGAAATGCAACGAGGAACGCTGCTATTTATTCTTGATAGCAACCGATATAAAAAAAAGTCCTCTGGTTGAATGCGCTCGCGTGAAGAGTTTACTCAAACGGATCCAGCTTAATTAGAGTCAATTCTGTTCCTTCTCACAAAAAATAATTACTATGTTCGAATTTGAATAATGCGACGAAAACGTCTTTAATAAGGTTCATGACTATAGCCGCCATTACTTTTTCTATATGCATCGTTCCAATAGGCCATAGACGATCAAGGCTATCCACAACTTCCTATCCCGTCGATTCAATATAGTCTTTCCACTTGATGTCAGCATAAACCGTTAACCTGAAAAGGCGGAAATACCCACTCTTGTGGAGATTAGCATCAGCCATACTGATGTGAGGTAAAAAAAGGATAACATGATTAAAAGAAGCGATGAAATTAACCAGCCGTTTCTTGCCTCAACTACTGACTGTAGGCCATTTGTGAGATCATCCGTCAGTTTGAGCTAATATAAACCGATCAGACTTAACTTACTATTAAGACTGAACTACATAATTGTGTCATCAGCATTGGCAGAGAGGTGAGGACTGATGGCACCCGGAAAGTTATTGATGAAAGTGAAGAATTGCGTAAGTCCCTGTATAATACCCTCATTTCATTTTAAGATCTAAAAACTGACATTTTAATCAGTGACTTAATTTGATTTTTCCAACTCGTCAAATACCTGCCTGACGAGAGAGAAAAGTAAGTTGTAATATAAATTTCACATTGTTTTATTAATAACAAGAGTGAATGTAACATCAAGGATATTTACATCTATATTTATATCCATATTTACATCCATATATCTATACGATACTAAAACTCAAATCTTGTAGATGTATATTTGTTGCTTTAACTATACATAATACCGCAATCAATTTAGGAGTTTATCGTAAGTACGGAAGGAACGTGTATGTATAATAAAAATATAATTACTCCCTCCGTTCCGAAATAGTTGTACCAAAAAAATGTTCATGATGTTCCAAAATAATTGTTCCAGTAGATAAAAAACACCAAAACAAAAAATATCATTTATTTCCATACTCAACAGTAAATGAGTAATATTAGTGAATTGTCATATAAATAAGTGTGAAATATATCGAAACTGATATACATAAACAGTTAAATTAATAACAAAAATAACTGGGGAAGGTTTACTGTAACAAAAGCAGTTTTTGTTGCAACTCGTCAGAAATAGAAATGGATACTTCAAGTTTTCCTTCTCTTTCAAGCTTCTCTTTAGACATGTGCCGGAGTTTATAGTTGTTATCGCCGTCAACTAAAATAACTTGTTCCACTGCTAACTGCAAACTTAGAAAAGTATTGTTAAGCTTCGACTTCTGACGTTTATTGAAGCTTTCTTCCACTGCTTCAATGAGCTGGTCAACATTATTTGGAGCTTGATGTTGCTGAATTGATTGAATTGCATTAAAATAACTCAGATCAAGGACATTGAGATCAGGACTATTTGGAGGCTGGCAAACTAATTTAATTTGCAAACCCAGACGTTCTGCAGCTACGTTTAATTCATCTGCAACCTGTTTTATTGCACCACGCTTCAGGACACGATCTGTGGATCTTTCCAGCAGTGCTTGCAACACAACACTACGTTCATTATTTGTCAATGCGTGCTTCTTGCAATTGCGTTTAGCAATTCTGCCAATTGGATTCTCTTCTCCCATCATAATCTCTTGCCAGCGGGTGGTCTGAAAAAAAATACAATTTTAATGTGGTGAAAAAGTGATATAATTTGCGCTTCAAATTATTCTACCTGAATAAGCTAAAATAAATACTTGAGGAACATCAATGCTAAGCTCTTAATGTAAACGGCAAACAATTCGACTAAGAATTAGTATATTCAACATGAGATTTCCGGCTATGGAACAACTATTTCAGAACAGAGGGAGTATTATTTTTTTAATTTACGGAGAAAAAAGTAAAACTGAGTGCACAAAAAGGAGGAATCCATACTTTATGTTAGTTAAATAATTAGGATTCTCCCTCAGTAGACGACTTTCTTCTGTTTGTTTGTTTGTTTGTTTGTTTGTTTGGAATGGACTTCGCTTTTGCAAAATATATGGCAAATGATATAATTTGTCCAAATTGTCACCCTGGAGCTAATATTGCTTGAGAGAAGGAGCCTTCAGTCTTATATTAGTTTCAAATTACATTTTAATTTTTTTTCTTATTACTTAGAAAAAATACTATTGTATGAGTAATAATAATTATTACAATAACTTTCATTACAAATACAAACTAAAATATGTGTAACTGATGACAATTTTGATAATATTGTTATCCCATCATTTTGTATCATGAACTGTTTTTAAAAGGAAGCGAACGTGATTATGGGTGGCCTTTGGGTGGCCTAGTATAATCCAATGGAAGTTGAATGAGAAGCAAGAAGCCTGAAAATGATTATATAAGCGATAAATGGGACATAAATATTGCCATAAAAATTACATCTGGTTACATCTGGCCGTTTCAACTGTAAAATTATATATATATATATATATATATATATATATATATATATATATATAAAAGTGGACATGAAAGTCAGCACTTAGAGGCGACAGTCTGTTTCATGCTAGTGCAATCGTCAGATGAAGAAACGCGTCGACTAGTATAATTTTTCCTATTCTCTTTATTCATATTGTTCTGTTACAGATACCCTCCATCTGGACTTTTTCAGATTCCCATATACATATATGGGCGTGTGTATTTGTGCGAAATATATATAAATTGTGCTTACTATTTATTGGCAATTATTTAACTATTAAATCTATGTTCGTTTGTTGTCTTATCACCTAAAGTTACAACCATTTTCAATAGCCAATGGAAGATATCCTCCCTTAAAGACAACAGCTTGTTACGGTCATAAATCCTTTATTAAAATTACATTTATGTACGAAATAAATATATCCTGGATAAAGGTAACGCGAAACAAAATAAATAAATCTAGTGTATAAGCAACCTTGTCCTAATTTCTGTGGCATCGAATAATTTCTGGTATTACAGTTAGGATGTCAGTGGGGCTGACACAAAACCATTTAAGCCTGTTTTTTTCTAGCTGAATAACTAAATAAAAGAGTTTTTCAGTGATTCTTACGACAAATGGTGTCAAGTTGGCTAAATGTCTTATCTGAAAACCTAGAAAAAAGAAACTCGTTTTAGTGTTTTTTTAGATATTAAACATTTTGTGAAATGTACACGTATGTTTTTACACGATTTGGACAATTTTGCAGTTGCCCCCGATATATGTGTTGTATGCCCCCTCGCTCTGGGGGTCTGGGGGTCTATTTGTTGACGGGGGTTGATTCCATAACGTTGTCTCTTCTTAGATTGTCTTATCCCGGCCGGGTGTCGAAATTATCTTGGAGTCCTGAGATGAAAGAGAACTTCAGCAAAAGGGATTTAAAAATTATCTTTTTTATTAAACAAAATTACCACGATGGGTATAACATACCTCCCTGAAATCACTTTCTATTTTTCTAACTTTCCCACGCTATTTTTATCCAACCAAAAACGACTTCCTTATTTAGTCTACCATCTGACCTAAGAGGTCAGCTTCAGAAGATCTGAGCCTACTGTCATTAAAAAATAATAGCCTAAATTTATTATTTTACATATAGAACAATCAGAAATCTCTAAGTGATAAAAGAAATAAACTAATAGTTTTCTTTTTGTGACAAATTTATTGCTTTTACTTTAAATGAGTGCGTTATTTTCTCCCCAAAGCAAAAAAGTCCAAAGTCATAAATAACCTTTGACTTGTAAATTCACACGTTTCCTCTGAGTACTTATAATGCTTTTATTGTTCTGCATCAGATATGTTTACTGAAGTATTTACCATTTTCTACTCAATACAGTTTTCTTAGATATAATATTAAATAACTATAAGCTTCCTAAAATTTATGATTCGTTCTTATTTGGTGAGCTTTCCCACTAAGCCCTACACTTCTTTTCTTCCTTTTAACAGCACCTATCTAACTTTATTTACATTATTCGGACTATTGTCCTCATCCTTGTCGTTTCGGCCGTTGTACGCTCCGGTCTTCTGAGGTAGACTGTTCTTGTTCCATGTGCCATGTTTAATGGATATCAGTTATCAGTTATCTCCTGTTAATTTTCCCCTCTGAAAGTCATCCATTGCCTTAAGGAACTAGAACAGTCTACCCCAGTGAGCGAAATGAAGGGTTCAGTTCGACATTCCAACCATCTGAAGAAAGCCAGAGCGTACAACGGCCGAAACGTTGTAAAAATATGGCGACAAGGATGAGGACAATAGTCCGAATAACGTAAATAATGTACATAAAACCTCATCTCAGAAATATAGACACCTATCTAACTTTAACTACTTTCCTATATATTTGGTTCCTGAATGTTTAATTATATACCTATAATAAGAGATGGATTCTAGATCAGAGACGTTTCAAGGATTTAAATTCTGGTACTTTAAAGCATTTAATTTGTAATGGACTGACAAGTCCTCCATGTCGCTAAAAGTGGGCCTTCCTTGGCGGTTTCAATTTAAAAATAAATCACTCTTGAGAAACGGGAACTTATTTGTTGACGTTAGGATTGAAAAAGTACCGAAGTTTCTGACAAATTACCGAATGACGCAACATCAAGTCCTGCCAGTGGCCACTTTTTGGAGTTTTTCTACTATTACCAGATAAATAGGTACGACTGGATGTTTTCCAGAAGACTTTGCATTGATTTGTACTTATTCCTTGATTCGTCCTTCCTCCGGTTTCTTTTGTTGTATAATAATTTAAACAAGGTTCTTTTTTGTACATTTTTTATTATATCATGATGATATGAGTGTTTGCTTTGTCAAGACGCATGTACGCACGCATATCGTGCTTTTTTACCATGCTTCTTTTAATATTTTTTTTTGTCAAAGTTTCTTGTCTGTCGTTAGTTTGGACAAGAATAACGATAAGGCTTGAGACCCTCTTTTATAGATTAACCCAAAATTATTCCTTATACAATCTTATTTCGTGTCGTAATAAATTTAATTTACTTAATATTTTTTTCATTAGATTTAATATCTCATTTCATTTCTTTGTCGTTTAGCTCATTCTTTACTTTTTAACCCTTATTTAATTCTCCGTTCTCCGCCAATATCTATATTTTTGAGCATTAGATTTAATTCGGGGATATTTTCTTTACTTTTACGTTTTTTCATTCATTGAATTCATTTCTAAAACGTTGATTCTCCGTCGTACAGCAGCGTTTTCTTTACTTTGTAATTTAATTATTTTTCTCTTATAATTATTATAATTATTAATCTCTTATAATTATTATCTTTAATTATTATTCTCTTATAATTATTATAATTATTATTCTCTTATAAATTAATATAATTATTTTTCTCTTATTATAATTATTATTCTCTTAAAATTATTATTTTCAATTATTATTATCTTATAATTATTATTATTATTTTTAGCTTATAATTATTATAAATATTTTTCTCTTATAATTATTTTTCTCTTATTATAATTATTCTCTTATAATTATTATTTTTAATTATAATTCTCTTATAATTATTATAAGTATTTTTCTCTTATAATTATTATAATTATGTTTCTCTTATAATTATTTTTCTCTTATTATATTTATTATTCTCTTATAATTTTTATTTGTAATTATTATTCTCTTATAATTATTATTCCTTCATAAATATTATAATTATATTTATCTTATAATTATTATAACTATTATTCTCTTATAATTATTACAATTATTTTCCTCTTATAATTAATATAATTATTTTTCTCTTATAATTATTATACTTATTATTCTCTTATAATTATTATACTGATTTTTCTCTTATAATTATTTTTCTCTCACAATTATTTTTCTCTCATTATAATTATTATTCTCTGATAATTATTATTCTTATTTTTCTCTCATAATTATTATAATTATTTTTCTCTTAGAATTATGATTTTTAATTATTTATCTCTTATAATTATTATAATTATTATTCTGTTATAATTATTATAATTACTTTTCTCTTATAATTATTATAATTATTATTCTCTTATAATTATTATTCTCTTATAATTATTATTATTATTTTTCTCTTATTATTATTTTTAATTATTATTCTCTTATAATTATTATTCTTATTTTTCTCTTATAATGTTTATTCTCTTATAATTATTACAATTACTTTTCTCTTATAATTATTTTTATCTTATTATAATTATTCTCTTATAATTATTATTTTTAATTATTATTCTCTTATAATTATTATTATTATTTTGCTCTCATAATTTGCTGTTCTTACCGCCTGTCGTTCTTCTCTTTCTCAACTTATTTTTATGTATTTGACATGCAACACGCCTTATCCTCCCAGATTTTTTTGCTTTCTGTTTTACTCGTTTGATGTAGATGGTATTCGCTTCGTTTTTGGTTGGTAGAATTTCAGGTATATCAAGCTGTTTCTTGAAAAAGCGCAGCTTCGTTGCTGATGGAGTGGATTTGGTGTAGTTTTTAGAGTTCAAGTTGAATTAAACCTCGACCTCCTAAATATCTTGGTACATACAGACTATCAACGTCTGATTTCGGGTGGTACATCCTGATTTGGGTAAAAGCATGTTTCTGGTCTTTGCGTCCAGTCTTTTAATGTCATTCATTTCCCATTTACTAACAATTGAGCTGTATTTACCTACGAGTATAACTAAAGAGTTGATAGCCTTCGTCATTTTAGTGGACCCATTTTCTTCGCTTTCTAGTATCAAACACACGCTCCTATAATTTTCTTCTCGGATCTTTTTCTTCATAATTGAATGTTGTATTCCGTCTTATTCATTAATTCCTAAATATGTGTATATAAAATCTTAGTCAATTCTTTAATCTTAATCCGTAGTTTTCGTTACTTTACCGCCTTTGAAGTTGACTTTGTCACATTTGATCATTCCGACCTCTATTCTATTGTCTTCGCTGAAGTTTTGACAATGTTGTGTAGATTTTCTGCTGATTACCATCCTTGAAAAAGAATATATAGAGAGAGTAGGTAATTCAGTTTGTTATTCTGTGACTTGTATCAGTAGCTACTGTCGTTCAGTAGGCAGCTGAGTGGCGCTGATGCAAGGCAGAAGAGTAGTAGTGACATTGAAACCATTTTCTTTTGATGACTTAGTCATTCACTAGTTTCTAATTTGCGTATCGGTTCTGTTTCATTTATCTTATTCTTAATTTTTTCATCAATTTTCTTTATAACTTCCATAGTCCTTGGTCTGACGATAAACTAAATCCGGCTGCAAAACCTCTGATCGGGAGATTGGAGCTTTTGAGAAGCGTGGAACCACCTCTTAATTGCTGTTGTTTCCAGCTCTTGCCTGACGTGATGTGTTAGCATCTGGTAGTGTTCTAGCTAATGACAAATAGTGAATACCCCAAATAGAACAAAAAATACTATGAAGGTATAAAAATACATTTTCACAGTGAAATGCCAGCAATACATTTTTATATAAAAATACCAAAATACCTATTTATAGTAAAATTACCAACCAGCGTGCAAGAACTCTTTCATGACAGTGTCCATGTAATATCCAACAATTTCTTAAAGAAATCAAACTGTTTTACAAAATATGACTTCAATATTCAAGAGGATGCGGTATTATGGTGTATGGAGGATTGATTGGTGTCGGACGTGTTTTTATGGTGAATGCGCAAATTGTAATGAGTGAATGGGTCATGAGTCAGATTAGCTATGTAGAGACCAGCTTCAACCCCTTCCCTCTTTTCGGCATTGTGCCATAATTGTATTTATTTTCAATAAATATAAATACTATTGCATTGATTTCTTTAGCTAAATATTGAATACTACAGTGTAACCTGGATATAAGAGACTCGGATATAAGAGAAACTCGGATATAAGAGAAACCCGGATATAAGATAGATTTTCTCTGGTCCCAAATTAGAGCCTGTGTTAATGTATATATAATAGACCAAACCCGGATATAAGATAAACTCGGATATAAGAGACTTCTTCTCCGGTCTCGACAACTCTCTTATATCCGGGTTACACTGTATTGTCACGACTGATTCTTTTGAGGTAAGTGTTGTGTCTCGCGAGACCCCACATCGCAGGAGTTGGCGACGAGAGTGATTCAGTATTTATTATAATAGTTCTGGACAAAGATTCGGGTTTTTTCAACTTGTGAATTCAGTAAGTCGGAAACAATAATGACGCTGGCAAAATACAAGGATTTTTATGAAGAGTAAAATTAACGAAAACATGTCTACTTTTTATTCACATGACTCAGTCGTAAATGCAATTGGCGAATTTAAATGTAACCCTGATAAAGAGGTTATATTTGCATCATACTACAGATGCTGTGAGGAAATAAAAAGATTCTATAAGCTGATTGGACGAGAAAAAATGTGCGCCTCATACTAAGAAAGTTAGGGGCGATCGAACACAAAAAATATGTGAATTACATCCTGCTGAAAAAAATCGAGTGAATTGTCGTTTAAAGAAACTATTATGTCAGTAAGTAGAATTTTCAGTGAACGAAGTTCACTGTTCAATACATGTTGGCAATGCTTAAGTGTTGTAAAAAAAAAGAAAATGAAGCTTATACCACTTGAGCTAGTATCGTAAATAGGGAATGTAAAAAGATCAAGTTAAGCGAACTAACAACTAATATGTTTAAATGCTTGATCTTCGTACAAGGGTTCACAGTAAATAGGAATGCGGAAATCCGTTCTAGAATTTTGACTAAACTTGAAAAGGACTCCAAATTGACTTTGCAAGTTGAAGCTGAATAGTGTTCGTTCATGATAAATCGTCCGAAAAGGAAGAGAAATAAAATAATACTATTGTAGTGACTTGTCTAGCTGAGTATTGAATACTGCTATCACGACAGGCTTGGTCGAGTTAAGTGTTGTCATTCCAGACCCCACATTACAACAGTTGGCGTCGGGGATGATTCACTATTTAATATGATAATGCTGGATAAAGTCTTTTTTTTGTTCAGCTTTTGAAATCAGTACGTCGTAAAACAAATACGCCGGAAACATGTGAAATACACAAGGGAAAGCAAATCTTCAAGCCAAACAATTAATAATGGACAACTTGAAACAAGTAATGTTTGAATTATTAAAACAAGCAAAACACCAACATTGTTGAAAGTATGAGAAAAAGAACAAAAATACTAGATGTTTTTATGAAGAGCAAAAATAATTAAAACATAATTTTTACTCACATAACTCAATCGTAAATGCAATTGGCTAATTTAAATATACCCCTGATAAAGATGTTACATTTGCGTCATACTACAGACTCTATGAAGGAATCTATGAAAAATACTGTATAAGGTGGTCAGACGAGAAAAATGTTTGCCTGTTACTTAGAAAAATACATGAATTATATCCTGCCGAAAAAAATCGAGTGAATTGTCGTTTGAATAATCTATTATGTTAAGTACAATTTTCATTGAACGATGTTTATTGTTTAATACACGTTGGTAATGGGTAAATCTTGTAAAAAAATATATACAGTGTAACCCGGATATAAGAGAGTTGTCGGGACCGGAGAAGAAGTCTCTTATATCCGAGTTTCTCTTATATCCGGGTTTGGTCTATTATATATACATTAACACAGGCTCTAATTTGGGACCAGATAAAAATCTCTCTTATATCCGGGTTTCTCTTATATCCGGGTTACACTGTATAAAGATTATAATAATTATGCTAGTATCGTAAATAGGGATAGTAAAAAGATCAAGTTAAGCGAACTAACACCTGATATGTTTAAATGCCTGATCTTTGTACAAGTGTTCACAGTAAATAGGGATTTGGAAATCCGTTCTAGAATGTTGACTAAACTTGAAAAGGACTCCATATTGAATTTGCAAGCAAAGTTAAATGGCGGAAACTACCTTTTCAAAGTTGGACTTGTCGGACGCATAGTCCTGACGAAGAATGTTCAAAAAAGTTAACAGTCAATACCCACAAGGGATTAAACAATTAAACCTTTCGGAATTAAGGTAGTAGCTGGAATTTTTCAGCGTGTAATAGACGCAAGGTTTCGCGATCTAAACTTTGCGGTCGCCTACTTAGATGACATTTTTAACAAAAACTGAAAACCGAGAGCAGAATATTCAACCCGTAAATGAGGTATTCTGAAAAATAAAAGAATACGGTATTTACATTAGTCGGACTATTGTCCTCATCTTTGTCGCCATTTTTGTCACAACGTTTCGGCCGTTGTACGCTCCGGCCTTCTTCAGGTGGTTGGAATTTCGAACCGAACCCTTTATTTCGATCACTGGGGTAGACTGTTCTAGTTCCACGAGCCATGTTTGATGGATGTCAGTTATCAGTTATCTCCTGGTAATTTTCCCTCTGAAAGTTCTCCACTGCCTTAACCGGGTATTGAACTCACACTCTTTGGGTCTGTCACTGGATCTAACCAACGCCTTTATCCACTGTGCCATGTGACAAATCCTCGATGAAAACTGTAGGCAACCAGATCCAATCAGAGAAAGTGAGATGAAAAATATGCCCTCCCCAATAAATGTGTCATATTTCCAAGCATTTTTAGGTTTCGCAAATAATTGTGACATTTCTATTCCGAACATGCCTTTTTCTTTGGGAGGACCATTAATTAAGTGACTAAAAAAAGATTCCAAGTAGAACTGGGTGGCCGAATTTCAAAGAGTATTCGAAAAATGAAAAAGATTCTAATGTCAGATTTGATATTTATTGTATTTAGAATACAAATTGCGACACAAGGCCAATATGTGGAGGGGTTGAGGCTGGTCATCACTAACTATTCTTATACCTAGCTAATCTGATTCACGACCCATTCATACATTACAATTTCCACATTCACCAAAAGAACTCGTCCGTCACCAATCAATCTTCCATACACCATAATACCGCATCCTCTCAAGGGAGACCTACAAAACGCTCCCTATGCCATAAAAATTTAATGATAATAAATTATAATACATAAAAATCTAATAATGAAGAATGAGAGGGGAGGTAGATGAACCCACTAATAAAGTAAAAATCAACACAAATAAACTAAACATAACTGATGTTAGTAGGACCCGTCCAACCCTCAAAATGAGAGGCCACTGTATTCTGGCCGCAGGACAAAATCAAGAGGCTTTCTCATTCTAATGTCAGACTTGATTCTTTAGCATTTTAATGCAAAATTAGAAATAAGCATGGCGAGCGACGCAAGTAACTACGGTATCGATACCGTACATTTGCATAAGCACAAAGATGGCTCTGTCAAAGAGATGGCAAATAAGGTAAGAAGACTTTTTCTCGGCTGAGAGGAATTATAGCCAAATAGGGCAGAGGCTTTGGGAATAATTTTGCTGTGAATTAATTTCACAAATTCATTCACGGGGGAAGGTTCGTCCTACAGACGGACACCGTCCATTGTTAACCTATTTTCGAGTCTAAACAGGGTATCTCCACACATACAGGAAGTCGACTAGAACGATGGGGGACACTTCTGTTGAATTAAGATTTTAAAATGGAATTCCTGCGATCACGAATGCAAATGGTTGGTTGAGACTCATACCTAAAATAAGTGAACATTTAGAAGTAACGGTAATTGCAGCGTCAAGAGCTGAGAATGAAATTAAGAACCTTCTCTACAATACTCTAATTAAAATTAAATTTAATTGAAATTAAATTAAAAGCTCGAGTGGATACTTTTATGAGAGAGAAAAATAAATAAACAAGGAAGAAATTGAAAGAGAAAAATAAAATTAAATCGAAAACTGACGGTAACAATATTTTCTCAATCGGCGATGAGGTAATGTGTGATGAAAGAGTAGTAATGCCTTCATCTCTTCAGAAAATGAGGCTGAAAGAATTTTATACAGACCATCCAGGTAACTTTAGAATGAACTCCCTCA
>OZ038500.1:93357628-93365128 GCA_964036315.1 Acanthosepion esculentum | reverse complement strand
TTATATATATATATATATATATATATATATATATATATATATATATATATATATATATATGTATATATATATATATATTTATATATATATATATATTTATATATATATATGTATATATATAAATATATATATATATATATAAATATATATATATAAATATATATATATAAATATATATATATATATAAATATATATATATATATAAATATATATATATATATAAATATATATATATATATAAATATATATATATATATATATATATAAATATATATATATAAATATATATATATAAATATATATATGTATATAAATATATAAATATATATATATATATATATATATATATATATATATATATATATATATATATATATATATATATATATATATATGTATATATATAAAAATGATTATCTGTCTCTAAGTGTATGCAAATATTGCAAGAAATCTAGTTTTAAGTAAATGCATTTTTAGTGTTGGTAGTAATCCTTATGACCAGTCGAGAGGATTCTGGCCCCCAAATTGGGATTTAATTTAGGTATGCCACACATACATACGATTGACGTTAAAGTTAACGAAACATCTGCAACCATTGTTTCAATAGGACGCCTCTGTCATCACTAACAGTGAATCCCTACACATTTCAGTGAGGGAGGTATTGTCTGGTATTAAAATCTTCTGGAGTTGTGCTTAATATTTGATCAGGATAGGGAGTGGAGACTTTTCTGAATATTTTTGCCTCTGCAAAAATGGGCCCTGTCACGGAATGTGAAATCCAAGTGCCAAGTTCGAATTCGACGGGTTCGTTACATTCTGCTACGTGCAAATCTCCCTGCGAAAGCTATGAATACCTCTCCTTTCCTCACTATGGAATAAATAGTAGGACTTATGTCTGGATAAATCATATCAATATTCACACGTAAAAAATAATTATTATTAAAACATAAAATATGTTCTAGCATTAAATAACTCAAAAACAGTTGATAACCCGTAATAAACAAAACAATCAATCCTGTGTTGTTCATATGGCCGGTTTAATGTGCACTCTTGGCGGATATATAGGGGATTATGTAAAAATTCGGGAATACTGTTTGATACGTTTCAAGCAACAACAATTAAACTTTACCCGCGTCTTTTAATAGAATGAAAGTATTGGTGCCTGTCGGATCGAAATCGTAAAGCTGAGGATAATAATCGTAGGCGAATATAAAAGAAAATGTAAAATTTACTA
Source organism: Acanthosepion esculentum (assembly GCA_964036315.1). Taxonomy (NCBI): domain Eukaryota; kingdom Metazoa; phylum Mollusca; class Cephalopoda; order Sepiida; family Sepiidae; genus Acanthosepion; species Acanthosepion esculentum. The sequence goes on along the minus strand of OZ038500.1, from coordinate 93,363,893 downwards.
CACTGAACGAATCACAACGCGTAGAGTGACGAGACACAAAATTTACCCCGTACTTCCCTTTGCATATGCCTCAGATATCACGTCTATTTTTTCACCTTCAAGTAAAATGCAAGATTTTTATTCCATCAAGAGAATTCTTAAAAGAAAAAAAAAAAAAAAATTCGTTCTTGCATCGAATATTGCTGCTATATGAAATCTGGTGCTCAGCTATATATCTAGAGATTCTTGACATAATCCAAATAAGAATCAACAACATAGTCGGGCCTTACCTGACATACGGATAAATCTTTTTAATTTACGGATATATTTTTTAAATGCAGCGCTAAGAGCTGGGAATGAAATTAAGAACCTTCTTTACAATACTGTAAGGGATCAACAATGACGCTGGAGGAAATTAAATTAAAAGCTCCAGAGGATACTTTTATGAGAGAAAAAAGAAATAAATAAGGTGGAAACTGAAGAAGAAAAATAAAATTAAATAGAAAACTGCGGGTGACAATATTTTCTCAATCGGCTTTGTGATCTTAATATGTAGTGAAAGAGTGTTAACGCCATCATCTCTTCAGAATAGGTTATCTGAAAGAATTTTATACAGGCCATTCAGGTATCTTTAGAATGAAGTCCCTCATGCACAGCTATGTCAACTGACCTAATATGGATAAAGACATAGATTGATTGGTAAAAGCGTGCAGAGGTTGTGTCATGACAGTAAAATCACCATCAGTTAAATTTCAACCTTGTCCGTGGACGAGATTACACATCGATTTCGCCCGAGCGATAAATTGTGTCTACTACCGAATCGCCGTCGACAGGTTTTCAAATGGCCAGACATTTTTTTAATTGATCTCACCCCAAGCAAGACAGCAAAGCAACTAGCACGCAAGGGGGTTGCAGGATACAGAGTAATTACAAACAGAAACATTAGTAATGAGGAGAAAGAAAAGAGCAATCAGGTAGATAGTAGATAGCGATTGACATTGTATTTAATTTTTGGAGATTAAAGTTGCTTAGAAAGCATGGAACCGGGAGGGATTTCCACAAACGAGAAGTACGGAATAAGAAACAGTTAGCATAGAAGTAACGTATACATCTCGTTACGTCCAAAATGTTATGCTAGTTAAAGCAAAGATGAGGACAGCAGACCGCATATAAACAGGGTAATTAATTCTCGGACGTGTCCGGGTACAAATATTTGACTGGCTCTTTATCCCAACAACAACATGCTATTATCAATTGTATCGCAATTACGAAAAGCGGTGAAATTCCTGCAGCAACGGAAACCCGCCATCTTAAAATTAGATATCAAAACACACGACATTCTTTCCATAGTGTCTTTTATAGATCGTTGAATATTTATATTTTTAAAATATTTATAGCATTTGTTGGTAAAAATGATTTAATATTTCCTCTTAAATTTCCACCATTCAAAGTAATATTAAATATGGTTTCAGAAATGTTTTCAAGAATTATACAAGGTAACCAAAAATGTCCGTCCGTTTTTAAAGGAAAAAAAGAAAACGCTTCACAGTATGTGTAACTTATATTTAGTCTTCGAAGTAATCGCCATCGGCCTCCAACACCTTCTGCCAACCTGTCTCCAGCTGTTCAATGCCCTTGCGGTAGAACTCGGGGGTTTTGACGCAAAGAAGTCCGTGTGGGCTTTGCGCAAGTCTGCTTCATTGGTGAAGGATTTCCCATGAAGATGATTATCCATGGAGTGGAAGAGGTGGTAATCGGATGACGCAATGTCAGGTGAATAAGGTAGATGGCACAAAGTCTCCCACCCAAGTTGCTGTATGGTATCCCTGACCACTCGCGCAACATGCGGCCTGGCTTTGTCATGGAGGAAAAGCACACCTTTGCGATTCACCAGTGCTGGCTCCTTCTGAAGCAATGCCTGTTGCACACGTTTCAATGGCTGCGAGTATAGGTCTCCATTGACCGTTTGGCTCGTTGGTAGCAGTTCATAATGAACCACTTGACGACCTGTCCACCAGACACAAAGCATAATCTTGCGTGGGTGCATAGGCGGTCTTGCGGTGTGAGGGACAGCATCCTGAGGAGACAATGTCTGGAACGCTTGGGAGTTTCAAACAGAACCCACTTTTCATCACTGGTAAGCATTCGATTGAATAAGCATGCGGTACAGTGGCGAGAAAGCAGCGATATGCTGGTTGCCACTCGTTGTCCCTTGTTGACCCCCAACAGCGTTTGCGGAACCCACTTTCTCAGTTTGTACGTCTTACCTAGGCGGTGCAGGTGAAGTCTAACTGTTTCATCGGAAACGTTTCAATTGCTGCGAGTTGGTAGCAGTTCATAATGAACCACTTGACGACATGTCCACTAGACACAAAGAATTATCTTGCGTGGGTGCATAGGCGGTCTTGCGGTGTGAGGGACAGCATCCTGAGGAGATAACCAATGTTGAAACGCTTGGGAGTTTCGTACAGAACCTACATTTCATCACTGGAAAGCACTCGATTGAATAAGGCTGCCACTCGTTGTCCTTTATGGACCTCCAACAGCGTTTGCGGAACCCACTTGTAATAATTATCTGTCTATATTTCTGATATAAGGTCTTATGTTCTCTATTGTCCTCATCTTTGTCGCCATATTTATTGCAACGTTTCGGCCGTTGTACGCTCCGGCCTTCTTCAGGTGGTTGGAATGTCGAACTGAACCTTTATTTTGCTCACTGGGTAGACTGTTCTAGTTCCACGTGCCATGTTTAATGGATGTCAGTTATCAGTTATCTCCTGTTAATTTCCCTCTGAAAGTTATCCACTACATTGATTGTCTTCCTGAAAAGGAAACAAGAAAATACTTATCATTTATCCTTCACCTTAATTAATATGTTAAAAATAACACTTGCCTATTTAACACATTTCTCCGTCACAGAACGAGCTTATCCATTATTTTTCCTGAAGCAGATCGCTACTACGTTTTCCTAAGCGTGACCGTTACACGGTAGTTAAGCCCTAGCATAAATTACTTTAAAATATAATTAAAATAAGAATATTGCAGAATTATTTGAATGCACCGATTCATAATTTTATTTTAATTGGATTTTACAAAATAAAAAATATTTTAATATTTAATTGAACGATAATATTTCACTAAATGAAACTAATTTGTGGTTGAATTAATTTTTATAATTAAATAAAAAATACATTACAAAATTATTAAAATAACAGAACACTTATAATGACTTTGGGTTCCTTTGAAAAGCAATTCATGATAAGAAATAATACCGTAAGAATATTATAAATTTTATCATCAATTTGTACTTTCAATAAAAGTTATTGTAATAATTATTATTAAATTCTACAATATTACTTAGAGCAAACGTAATAATAAAATAATAAAGATTTAAAATTTTTTTAAAATAATATGGTGGCTGATACATAGAACAACAGAAAAAACGAACAAAATTTCAACATAAATTTCATAGTTTTAACAATTCATACATTTTCTTAAGGAAATTCAGCTGGAAATACAGTGATAGACTTTAAATTATCAAACAAGATACTTTCAGAATATACAATAAATACCAGATGACATAGTTTTAATTTGTAGCGGACCGTGTGGGTGAAGATGTGAAGAGATATCAGAAGGTTAAAATTTCCTACTGGCCTGTCCAACTACATGGAGATGTCAGACTTTAAGTCCAAAGAAAACAAACAAGAACGATATATATGGGTAAACAAATATATATTAAAACACAAAGACATGAAAAGTTACATAATGTTTGTATGGAGAAATTATTGTGTGTGTTGTAAGTGTTCGTACGTACGTGTATTGTTCTTAGCGCGTTCCCAGAATTTGTGAAACTCAGTATCTGTGAGAGGTCACATATCGGTGTAAGTGGAAAAAGAGAGATTTTACCTCGCCTCCGTGCGAGGTAGCAGCCCAAGGCCTAAGTCGAAAAAGAGAGATTTTACCTCATCTCCACGCGAGGTGGCGGCCCAAGGCCTGTGTCGGAAGAGAGAGAGAGAGGGGTCAGCCAGTATTTATAGCCAGCGGAGAGATAGCCCTGTTGAAGGATTAAGGAACTGAGGAGGAGCTAACACCGACATACCTCCTCTCAGAATAAAAGATGTAGAAAGTAAACTTTTATTATGTAAATGTTTTGAAAATTGTTCTTGTGCACTGAAAAGAAAATGTGCCTGTGGTTGCGATGCGTGATTCGACGAAATGTGCTTGTTGTCTCTAGTGAGTCAGAGTCGGGGCACGTCCTGGAAGAAACGTCGGTAGTGTTCAGCTTTTGCTCTTTTTTTCAATGCTCCACGTAGAGTTGGCGGCCCAAGGCCTGAGTCGGAAAAGAGAGAGAGGCGAAGTGTCAGCCAGTATTTATACTCAGGGGAGAGAGACCCCAGTTGAAGGATTAAGGAACTGAGGAGGAGCTAACTCCGACAAATTTGAAACATCCCTTTAATGAAAACATTGGCTTGCAGGAAGAAAATAACTTTTAATGTGTGTTGAAAACAAATATTGAATATCCTCTTAAAAATATCACAAAAAGATAAAAACGACAATTGTTCAAGAATCCTTCGGTTAATTTTAATGAAATTTGGCACTGCACTCGGCAGTCTTACAAGGAACGATATGTTTCTAAATTGTACATTATTTACATTATTCAGACTATTGTCCTTATCTTTCTCGACATATTTATTACAGCGTTTCGGCCGTTGTACACTCCGATCTTCTTCATGTGGTTGGAATGCCGAACGGAACCCTTTATTTCGCTCACTGGGGTAGAGTGTTCTAGTTCCACGTGCCATGTTTAATAGATGTCAGTTTTCAGTTATCTCCTGTTAATTCCCCTCTCCAAGTTCCCTACTCCCTCAAGGACACATGACAAAGTGGATAAAGGCGTTAGATAGATCCAGTGACAGAATCCAAAGAGTGTGAGTTCAATACCCGGTTAAGGCAGTGGATTTTTTTTTCTTTCTTTCAAGTTTTTCCGCAGTTAGCAATTTTTTTTTCTGTATTAGTATTTATTTGTTTTTGTACAACTAACCTAAAATCGTTTGTCTTATTTTTACTTTCTCTTTTTGCTTAACTAAAGTTATATTTATCAACTTTGCAACTTCTACTCCCGTTCATTTTTTATCAATTGATACTTCAGGTGTTATAACTGTCGAAAAGGCAGTATAAATTATTCTATTTTCTCCTAAATAATTGCTTGATAGTCCCCGGATATTTTAGGCTTAAATCCCCATTTACATTTTCATATCTTGTCTCTGATATATTTTAATCTAAAATTAACAGCGTGAGGATATTCGTACTTGTTTATTCATGAAATATTTCGTAAGTTATTTTTCATTATAGTGCATGTTTTTGTTTACTTAACACTTTATATATTTAAGAACTGATAATTTTGGGGTGAGTTTCTAAAACGAATAAATAATATGATATACATACATACATACATATATATATATATATATATATATATCATATTATTTATGCGTTATATATACACACACACACACATATATATATATATTATCTATGTTGCAAAGGTTGTCATGACCGTGTGTGTCTCAAATAGCCTCTAACAACTAAGTCCCGCTCGAAGCCGGAGAATGGTGGAAGACAGTAAACTGTCGCCTCATAACCAGCTGGTTCGATTAGATGGAGCTTGACAGAGTAAGAAGATACTCCATCAAGGGGAAGGAAAGCTCTTATTTTAAATACCCGCTGCCTTGTGGTCATATCCAAACAGGGAAAAGGTAAGTGAAGTAAATCCAGATAGAAAATCCGGATTAGAGCCCCGAAGGCGATTCCCTGGTAACACTGACGAATTTCCGGCAACTCCTTCAGCCAAATCGTCCCCAAATGTAATCGCCGTATTTCTTTGGATCTTGTCGGTAAGGCCGAGAGGGAAGTTTTGACAGCCCACTCTCATTATACACCGTCGCCCTGGCCTTCGCCCATTTTCACCAAAAAAGTTATAATTTTTAATCAAACATGCGATTTAAACAGGTGCCCACCCTTCCTGCTCAATCAAAATTCGTAAATAATTATATAGGCCACACTACAACATGTTTGACACGCAGACTAACTCTACACATTTCTGACAATAGCTCAATTAGATCTCATTTCAATATTCATGGAGACCTACCGGACACTATTTGTAACATACTTGTTGACAACACAAATATAATAGCATCATCTACATGCAAAAAATATTAAAAATAATGGAAGCCTTATTAATAAAAAACAAACAAACCAACACTTGATAATATTAACTTTGAACATG
>OZ038500.1:93335128-93355128 GCA_964036315.1 Acanthosepion esculentum | reverse complement strand
AAAAACTTGCAAACTTTGCTTGGAGGAAAAAATAGCTATCATTACCTTCCCAGACCAAAATAAATTATTAAATAAAAGATCCCAGCAAATGTCAAAATGCAGACATGAAAACAAATTTCTACTACGTTACTTAAAAATCGAAAACGGAAAAAATAAATAAATACATAAATAAACAAAATGACAATAAAATAAGCGAAATAAATTAATCACAAAAAATTATCAAATCACCCATGTTAGAATAGACGAAATATAATAAAAAATAAGAGACAAAATCAATAAATAAAGTAAATAATAAACAAATTAGTAAACTATTATGACCAAAATATTAGACTATAAAAATCAAAACAAAAAATTGGACAAAAAAATATAGCTATAACTATTATAATATAGCGATAAAAAAATTACAATATACTACGTTACTTAAACAATCGAAAACCAAAAGTGAACATATACAGTGTAACAAATAAATAACAACAAGTAAAATAAATTCACCTAATACATCCAAATACATGAATAAACTAACAACCGATAACGATAAACTAGCCGTTAGAAAAATCAAATGAAGATAATCAAGCCAAATAAATACATGAAGTAATAAACAATTAAAAACTGTTCCCGCCAAAATAACAGTTAGAACAAACTACAATAATCAACCCCAAAATTGAACATAGAGCTTTATCATTCCAAACATAAACAAAAGTATTATAAGATCTACATAAACACATTTTTACTACGTTAATAAAAACACCGATGAAGATAAAAATAAAAATAAATAAAAAATACAAATAAATAAATGAAAAAAAAATAAAAAAACAAGCAAAATAATTAAACCCAAATAAATAAATAAACAAATAAAGGACTTCCGTTAAAATAACCGCCAAAATAGACTACCCACAATGCACCACTGACCCGTATATATAAATAGCCGAGAGAAATAACAGCACTCGTGGCTCGATGATTGCATCTAGCATGAAACAGACTGTCGTTTCTAAGTGTTGACTTCTATGTTCACTTTTATATTTACACACGCTCTATCTCTGATATTGAGCACTTTATCCCATAAATATACCACATATTAAGACTATATTGCATCATATATATATATATATTTATATATATATATTTATATATATATATTTATATATATACTCATATATATATATATATATTTATATATATATATTACATATATATATATATATTTATTTATATATATTACATATATATATATATATATTTATTTATATATATTACATATATATATATATATATTTATTTATATATATTACATATATATATATATATATATATTACATATATATATATATATTACATATATATATATATATATTACATATATATATATATATATATATATATATATATATATATATATATATATATATATGAAAACTAACAACGATCTGAAAAGATATCCTAAACCAGCCTTTAATAAATCACATAAACCCTTTAACATATCATTTTCTAACATCCGTGGCATTAGAACCAACTTCTGCAGTGTTGAATCTTTGCTTGTTGCGAACACCCCGGATATACTGGCTCTCTGTGAGACCAACCTTGACTCATCTATCCTCTCCTTTGATCTCTCGATCCCCGACTACCTTCCTCTCCTTAAAAAAGACTCTCAAACCCATACTCATGGCCTTAGTGTTTACGTCAAGGACCATTTCCCGCTGGCTAGAGAGTTGTCTCTTTAATCTCCAGACCATTCGTATGTGTCTCCGACTATCTCTTCTCAATGCTGTAAGCTACCTCTTCTTCATTTATCGCTCTCCATCCTCTCAAGACTGTGGTGTACTCGAATGCATTTCTGACAGCATAGACAAGGCTCTCTCTCTCTCTCTCTCTCTCTCTCTCTCTCTCTCTCTCTCTCTCTATCCGTTTGCTCGCATATTCGTGTTTGGCGATTTTAACGCCCATCATACCAAGTGGCTTAAAAGGCTACTACTGATCTTGCAGGCATACAAATCCTTAATTTTACATTTTTCTCCCTCACGCAAATAGTTGACTTCCCCACAGATTTTCCTTACAACATGGACGGTAGGCTTCTCTTCTTGATCTATGTTTTACCTCCATCCCCAAGTCCCGACGCGCCACGCAGCTCTGCCCACTTGGCAACCCGATCATGCTGTAGTGTCTGTCAATGTCTCCTTCAACTCCACCTTCTGCAAAGAATCTCCTATCATTGTTCTGCTATCAACAAGCAGACTGGGACTCGTTTCGGGATTTCATTCGCGACGTCCCCTGGGACGTTGTCTTCACGCTCCCCGTTCAAGTATGTGCTTCCGAGGTCTCCTCCTGGGTTAATGCTGGAATGGAGGTTATCATACCCTCAAGGAAATATCAGATCAAATCGCGCTCCTCCCCATGGTTCTCCGCTGTTTGCTCAGATGGCACTGCCCATAGGAATCACTTCTTCCACCTTTATCGCAGCGACATGTCTGACTGCAATAAAAGTCTCTTTGTCTCTGACCGTAACGAGTGTAAGCGCGTCTTCAATGAAGCAAAGTCACTATTTGCTGCTCGAATGAAAGAACGTACTGCATCTCGCAAATTCGGACCCAAAGATTAATGGCGTCTCTGCAAGAGCGTAATTAACAATAGCAAACCCTCTATCCCTCCTTTGTTCAAACAGTTTGAGGCTCTGACCTCTTCTGCCGACAGGGCTGAATGCTTTGCTCGGAAATTCTCATTCAATTCAACGCTCGACTCTTCCGATGTACCCACAAGCAATTTCCCCGTATGAAATGAGGCTCAATTGAGCGACTTGCACATAACCCCGTCATCGATTCTGGGAATCATCTCTAAATTAGACCCCCACAAGGCTAGTGCTAGAGATGGGATACCAGCCATTGTCCTGAAGAAATGTGTGCCTGAACTGGCCCCTGTCCTATCCAAATTATATAACTACTGCCTCAATGAATCTTGTTTTCTACCCTGTTGGAAGACCTCATCCGTTGTCCCTGTCTTTAAGAACTCTGGAGACCCTTCTGACTCTTCTACTTACCGTCCTATCAGTCTCCTACCCCTCTTCAGCAATATCTTTGAAGTTTTAATCAACGCCGAACGGTTATTCACCGTACATCCAATAATCTGCTCTCCGACAAGCAATATGGTTTCCGCTTTGCCCGTTCTACAGCTGATGTGCTTACGAACAAAACTGAAATTATTTACCAAGCACTTCATAATAAGGAAGAAGCTCGTGCCGTGGCTCTAGATATCTCCAAAGCGTTTGATAGGGTTTGGCATGCCGGCCTTTTTCGCAAGTTTTAGTGTTATGAATTTACAGGTCGATTGTTCGACTTAATACAACCATTCCTGCCAAACCGTGTATTGAAGGTCGTTCTCAACGGATTCTCCTCCAGCTCCTATCCCACAAACGCAGGTGTTCCCCAAGGCTCTATTCTAGGCCCTACTCTGTTCCTTATCTTCATTAACGATCTTCTTGATGTCATAGGTTCCCAAGTAGGCTGACGGCACTACTATTTACTCCTGCCTGAAAAACAAATCTCGTGTCGCCGACAAAAGTAACCTGGTCTTTTGTCTAGAAAAGGACATCCAATCGGTTGTGGACTGGGGTAGGAATTGGCTGGTTAACTTTAATGCCTCAAAAACAAAACTGCTCTCTATTACTCACCACAGAGAACCATCCCTGCCTCCCATTAGAATGCCTGACGCTCAACTCCGAGAGAGCACCTCTTTGCAACTGCACAGTCTCACATCGTCCGCTTATCTGAGATGGAACGATTACATTGATCAATAGCTTCGTTCACCGCTAGGAAAGTTGGCTCCCTGTACCGCGTCAGGAAATTTATCTCGCCGGAGTCAATCCTTCAAATCTACAAATCAACCATTCCTCTTTGCCTGGAATATTGCCGCCATATATGGTCTGGGTCCCCTTCTACTTGTCTCAAGGTCCTTGATAAAATCCAAAGACGGATATGCAATGTAATTGGCCTTGATCAGGCATTTCGTCTGAAGTCGCTCTATCACAGACGTGCCGTCACCTCCCTCTGTCTTTTTTACAAATACTTTCACGGTAACTTAATCGCTCTTCTAGGCTGGCATCTCGCTCTCACCCTTTCACTGTCGAAACTGTTAAATGTATCCGTCTCTTCCACTCCAATAGCTTCATGTCTCGCACTTCTCGCCTGCGAAACTCCCTGTCCATTTCTTGTTTTCCTAATAGATATAATCTCCAACTATTCCAATGTAATGTCAATCGACATCTCCAGATGCCTTGATCTATCCCCTATCCTTCTCTTCATCCTTTCCTCTATCACTCCTCTTTGTCCTCGCTCCAACTCTCTGTAACCCCTTGCGTGGTAGTGGCTTCCCGCTTTACTTGGGGTTGTATGCTTATATATATATATATATATGTGTGTGTGTGTGTGTGTGTGTGTGTGTGTGTGTGTGTATGTGTGTGTAATTTGGCACCATACGGACAATATTTATTTCGATATAATTTTCAAATAAAAAGTCTCATTAGAAAATATAAGAAAATTCAAAAGAAAATATGCAGGACTACGTTGTCTTTGGCATTCAACACAACATGTTTAATATATATATATATATATATATATATATATATATATATATATATATATATGTCTATTTATCTATCTGTCTAGCGCTCTCTCTCTCTCTCTTACTTTCTAAATATATATATATATATATATGTGTGTGTGTGTATGTATGTATGTGTATATATATATATATGTATTTGTGTGTATATATATGTATATATATATATATGTATGTATATATATATGTGTGTATATATATATATATATATATATATATTACATTGATTATTTTCTATTTATGTTTATTTATTTACTTTCCTTCTTATTTTCCTTTCTATTCTTGTTTTTCTTCGTTTTGTATTTCTCCCCCCCCTCTAATTGCCATGTTTTTTTCTTTCCTCTCACTGTTTCTTGCACCCCCGCCCGAACTGTTTTTCTGTCTCTCTATTTATTTTCTCTCTTTTTAAAAATGTTTTTCTCTATTGTCATTTCCCAACATTAGCCTAGGTTTGGCACAAGGCAAAACTGATTGGAGATCCAGAGTGAATCAAACTCACTAGCATTGCTCAAAGAGAATAACTCACTAACCAAGGTGCCTTCCTTCATTCCTTAAAATTCTTTCTGTTCTTTTTTTTACATCCTATCGTTTTCTTCTTCTTTCTATCTTACATTTTCTTTTATTCCCTTCTTCCTTCTTTACTCCCTGCTTTCTTTTATTCTCTTTCTTTCTTTCTTGCTTTCCTTCCTTCCTGTTTCCCTTTTATTCCTTCTTTCTTGTTCTTTGGTTTTTCCTTCATTTCTTCTTTATTTTCTTCTGTCCTTCCTTCTTTCTCCCTACCTTTCATTAATCCCTCCTTTCTTTGGCCCTTCATTCCTTTTTCTCTCTCTCTCTTTCTTTCTTTTTTTCTTTTCTTTTCTTTCTTTCTTTATCACTTTCTCTTATTTTTCTTTCTTTCTCTTTTATTTCCTTTGCTTATTTTTCTTTCTCTTTTCTTTCGTTCTTTTTTTCCATTTCTTTCTTTCTTTCTCTTAAGTTTCGCTTTTCTTTTCTCTTTTTTATTTCTCTTTCCTTTCTTTCTTTCGTTCTTTCTCTTTTCTCTCCCCCTTTCTTTCTTTTTCTTTTCTTTCTTTTCTTTCTTTCTTTATCACTTTCTCTTATTTTTCTCTCTTTTTCTTTTATTTTCTTTCTTCATTTTTCTTTCTCTTTTCTTTCGTTCTTTCTCCTTTCTTTCTTTCTCTTACCTTTCTCTTTTCTCTTATTTTCTCGCTTTATTTTTCTTTCTCTTTTCTTTCTTTCCCGCTTTCTTTCTTTCGCTTTACTTTCTTTCTTTCTCTCTCTTTTCTTTCTTTCTTTCTTTCTTTCTTTCTTTCTTTCTTTCTTTTCAGCGCCAGTGAGTCCAATATGAATGACTGATGAAAACATCTGCCCGGAGCAGTTATTTTGCCCTGTACGGGAAAATGAAATTTCGCTCCCAGAATCTCTTCCATCTCTTTGGCTCATCGGTCCGTCCGCCTCCATTCAACACACAACTAACGAAATAAATAAATACATAAATAAAATTACTATTTATAAAAACAAAAGGGGGAAAAAAAGACACCGCAAGATGAAAGTCGTTCAAATGGCCCGGCCAGAAAGAATTATGCACAGACAAAAATTGAAAAAAAAAAAATCGGTCGATGTAAAGAAGCTTCCAAAAATTGCCCAGATGATTAACTGCTGCGGTCAGTCAGTTCTCATTATTATTATTATCATTATCATTATTATTATTATCAATATTATTATTATTATTATGATTATTAATATTATTATTATTATTGCCAGTTTTTTCACTGCCGTCAAAAATGGCGGTTCCTTTAAATAAATTTTAACATACTTGTACTTATATTTATTTGCTTTTTATTCATTTAACCCGAAATAGAGCCACTAGGACGCAAGTGTTTACTGAGTGTTAAAGAATATGAAAAATATAAAAACATTTTTAAAGAATGAGAACAGTAAAAAAAGAAACTAGAATTAAGAAGCCAAATGATAACGATTGAAACTGCATTTATAGTTTTGAAGATCAAATTTTATTGGGAAGCAAGAATCCAGAAGAGAGTACCGGATTTGGAAAGAGAGAAGAAACTGCTAACGTAGAACCTACGGTTACATGTAACCATTTAAACTGTAAAATGTTGTAATCAGTAATACTTAAAAAATACCAAAAACATCTTTACCTTCATGCTCAATATATTCTGAAAACCAAACTAAATTGAAACAAAATAATTTAAGATTAGCAATTCATTCCCAACTTTGCCCCAACGTATAAATGAAAAACAATTCTATATAAACGAATGTACACTATTTACAATATTCGGACTATTGTCCTCATCTTTGTCGCCATATTTATTACAACGTTTCGGCCTTTCAGTATCTGTCTATATTTCTGAGATGAGGTATTATATACACTATTTACATTATTCGGACTATTGTCCTCATCTTCGTCGCCATATTTATTACATCCTTTCGGCCTGATCTTTCAGTATCTGTCTATATTTCTGAGATGAGGTATTACGTACACTATTTACATTATTCGGACTATTGTCCTCATCTTCGTCGCCATATTTATTACATCCTTTCGGCCTTTCAGTATCTGTCTATATTTCTGAGATGAGGTATTATGTACACTATTTACATTATTCGGGCTATTGTCCTCATCTTTGTCACCATATTTATCACAACGTTTCGGCCCGATCTTTCAGTATCTGTCTATATTTCTGAAATGAGGTATTATGTATATTATTTACATTATTCGGACTATTGTCCTCATCTTTGTCGCCATATTTATCGCAAGGTTTCGGCCTTTCAGTATCTATCTATATTCATGAGATGAGGTATTATGTACACTATTTACATTATTCGGACTATTGTCCACATCTTTGTAGACATATTTATTACAACTTTTCGACCCTTGTACGGTCCAGCCATCTTCAGGTGGTTAGAATGTCAAACTGAACACTTTATTTCCTTTCCTCAAGGACACATGTCACGTTAGTTAGATCCAGTGATAGGACCCAAAGAGTTGTTTGTTCAATACCTGGTTACTGCGGTGGAGAACTTAGAGAGGGGAATTAACAGGAGATAACATAACTGACATCCATTAGATATGGCGCGTGGAACTCGAACAGTCTACCCCAGTGAGCGAAATAAAGGGTTCAGTTCGACATCCCAACCAACTGCAGAAAACCAGAGCGTACAACGGCCGAACCGTTGTAATATTATGGCGACAAAGATGAGGACAATTTTCCGAATAATATAAATAGTGTACATAACACCTCATCGCAGAAATATAGACAAATAAACGAATGTAATTTCAATATATTCATATATTTTAATATAACTAACTATATCATTTTAACATCTGTATATATACGCAGGCATGGACTCTCTCAGATAAAAATAGGAGCAGGTACTGCCTTTTGAGAGAGGAAAGTTTCCAGCAGTCAGCTCTGACAGTCGGACAGAACATTCTCGCTTTTGTATATGTCTGTATTACTGTTTCTGTTAATATATTTAACTCAATTCCTCTCTTTGCGTCTTTATTTCTCGCCCTAACAAGGCCACAACAATATATTTCCTAGATGTGGTATTGTACCTATTTACACAATTTACATTTTTCAGACTGTTGTCCTCATCTTTACTGTTATATTTACATTCTCGTCATTGTACGCCCCGGTCATCTTTGGGTGACATTTGTTGTAATATCGGACGAAACCCTTTATTTAATCCACCGTAGATTGTTTAAATTCCACGTAGCAAAGCTTTTTATCCACTGGGCTATGTATTCCTGTGTCCCCAAATGCAACATTCCCCAGGGCACAACGACCAACGTATTCCCCAGATCATTCCTTTGTGTCTTTTTCTTCGTTCCCCAAATCAAATCCCCCTTGAAAGGAAAAAGATTTCAAGACGTCGAGAAATCACAAGAGAATGCGACAAGTTACAGCCGCCAGTTCTCACAAAAAAGGAGCGCATGGAATGCTTGCGTCAATGGAAACGACGCTCAATAAAAAGGGTTTGGATTCAGAAAAGGACTACTTCGAAGGAGATTAAATGCAGAATTGTCATGCGTTGTTTTTTATAGAACATATACATTTTGACTAAATCTTGTATATATATATATATATATATATATATATATATATATATATGTATGTATGTATATATATATATATATATATATATATATATATATATATATATATATATATATATATATATACTTGTCAGCTGTCAAAATACAACATAACACCATTGAGCGCTTAGCCTTGGAGCGGGTACAATGGAGATCAACGTGTTATAGTGGCCTCAGTCTGCTTGTTTGAATCATCTTCAAGAAGAAAGAAGCTGCCAGTACATATATATATATATATATATATATATATATATATATATATATATATATAATTTATAGATTTATGCATCATATATAAATATAAAGATGAACATTGAAGTCTACACTCAGAGGCGACAGGTTGTTTCATGCTAAACATAATCGGTGGCCTGATGATTGCGTCTAGCATGAAACAGACTGTTGCCTCTGAGGGTGGATTAAATGTTCACTTATATATATATATATATATATATATATATATATATATATATATATATATATATATATATATTCAATGTCAACTTTTATATTAATATACGCTCTATCTCTGATTCTGAGCACTTTATCCCATAAATATAACATACCTTAAAACTATATTTCTTCACATATATATATATATATATATATATATATATATATATATATATATATATATATATATATATATATTATATAATTATTTAAATGAGTTATTTCAGTGGGTACATTGTATTTGTCACTCTTTTTCCTTCCTTTTTATCAAACAGTAAAATTGACATCTATCGTCATACACCTTAACGAAAATACTGTATCCTATCCATTTCTTGACGTAATCTGACCATTTCTACTCTGCCGGCCACTTGCTCTTTTGTGCGATAATCTTCCCAGTTAGGACCAACTGCAAAATTCTTTTTCTTTTCTCCACGTGATCGAACCATGATGTTTTAGCACGTGTTATCATCGGATCGGAAGATAATTGCTGATGGTCAGTCTCTTGCGTCATTGATTCGTTCGTCTGCTTATCTGTCCATGATATTTGCAAGATGATTTTTACGGTTGACCGTTTGATCGTCCAAGTGCCTGAACCACACCGAAATACAGACCACATGTAATATTTTAGTAAGTGCAGACATGTTTGAAAGTTTATCTTCCCGTGCGCCAAATCCTTCTTCAACTTAGTGAATTGGTTTTTAGATATCGGTATCTTCCACCTGATTTCTTCGTCACAACTGGCAGGATATGTCATAAGGTAGCCATGGTAAACGATATATCTGATTTGTTCAATATCCTCACCGATGATACGCAGGTCCAATTCCTCATAATTTCTAAATAAATAATAATAAAATAATACAATCTTATAGGTAATACTTTATAGAATACCAGCAGCATGGCCCGGCGTTGCCCGTGCTTGATTAAAAAATCGTACGACCCATACAGCAATCGCTATCACTTGACTTAAAATATCTTGCCCTTCCTTGCCTTTAAAGGAGTGTCCATTGCCGTGCTGATGTTTCTACATGCCTTACTTCTTGCCTTACTTCACTGCGAATTTTTTCTAAGCTCTATACTAAACATTAAATCTGTTACGAAAAAAGAACTAAACAAAATGAACACAAAACGATCAGCTTTAAGAAAGGACCCGTAACTGGAAAAACCGAATGAAAAAAGAATGTTAACAACAAATACTTTTTCACACCCAACCCAGTTCTGCGGAATCAGAATCAACGTTGAGTTTAAGCAAGCAAATGAGCCAATTGGATTTAAATTTTTCCTACTTGTGACGAATGCAGCTATCGATATTTTTTTGCATACTAGCATGCTAGTTAACATTCGTGTCAGTCAGCTGTTGGCTCTCATGCTGGCCAACAGAATCTTCCTGCATATTCGTGGCAGCCAGCTATAGGCTCTCAATCTGGCCAGTAGAAAATGGCCGCAAACTACATGAAAACTGCCGTAGAAGCATGAAAGAATCGATTATTTCCACTATTGATGGGAGTTGGGAAATGCAAAGTCGGTCTTGGCCGTCCCGCTTGGAGCATGTGTATGTAAATTTTGGTGCAAATCCGTCGAAAATTACGGTCGTGCATTCGTTACACACACACACACACACACACACACACACACACACACACACACACACACACACACACACACACACACACACACACACATCTTGCCTTTTGTAGATAGATATTAAAAATAAAAAATACATCTATCAATACAAGGAGCCTAAAAATATATTCTCAGAAATAATTTGCATAATTTGCGTTTAAAATAACGATGAATTTTATCAGCAAAAATAAATACTAATAATACTATTCAAACACTAATTAATTTATTTGTTATTGAAATAAAGTATTGCATGAGCAAGCTCTTCTTATGCTCCCAGCTACTTCTGTTTGGGAGGTTAGTGCAGTAGAGTCTTGTAACAGACAGTTTTCAATTACATTTAATTACAGATAATAAACGTTATTATTAATTAAATTTGCTTTATTTTTTTCAGATTTTTAGCTAATCCTCTTGTAAACAATGAAGAAGCATCGTGGAATAATACCCAAAGACTATGTCTATTTTCTAAAATAACGAAGTCGACCTCATGTCGGCTGGTGTGACATTATCGCGCCAGAAGCGTTGTTTCCCTTCGTTCACGTCTTTTGATCTGAAACATCGCTAAAGGATCTAAATTACTGGGGCCTTATTTGACCGCGGGCTGTTTAACTGATCTCTGTTTACAGCTTAGGCACACAATATAATCAGAGTTTAATAAAGTTTGGCATGAAATGCGTGTTTATTGTTAGAGAGTGGAGCGTGAAGTTTTGAAAAAATATAGACGAAACAAATAATCAATATGTATACCTATCTGAACCCTTGATATCTATCTATCTATCTATCTATCTCAGAAGTCTGTTCATATCTATCTATCTATCTCAATCTGTTCATATCAATCTATCTATCTCAATCCCTCCTTATCTATCATTCCATCAAGCTAGCTACCTCAATCTTTTCACCCTTCGCTCTCTCTCTCTGTCAGTCTGTATCTCTTTCTCCCTCTCTCTCTCTCTCTCTATATATATATATATATATATCACCTACCCACATCAATCTCTTCCGATCTATCTATATATATATATATATATATATATATATATTTACCTAACTAAATTGATAGCTCAATGTCTTCTCATCTATCTATCTATCTATCTTTTATATATATATATATATATATATATATATATATATATATATATATATATATATATATATATATATATGTCTGTCTGCATCTATCTATCCTTCTAGCTTTTTATGCGTTAATATCTATTCATAGTTTAATAAAGTTGGGAATAAAATGTGTTGTGGATTCCGGGATGAAAATCCGGTATCAAATAATAACAAACACCAAGAATGAATATAGGAAATAAATGTATTAATGTAATAATACAAACTGGTAATACAGGTTAGTAGTTCCAGGAATGCGGGGTTAGTAGAAAAATATATATATAATCTTTGATATCGACGTATCACGGTATGACTTCTTACTGAGTCTTCGTGCTTCGCTACTGTCTCTCTTGCACCGTCTGAATGTGCACACGTTCTTCTACCGACCGGCTCTACTCTATTACTACTTGACTACCCTACTCCTCGGGTATTCACTGGCAGTAGTATATGTATAGCCTGGGTGAGTCCATTTGTGTAAAAAGAAGAGACCACTCAACAAAATGCGTGTTTATTGATAGAGGGATGAGAGTGATATTTAAAACAAAATAGTCAAAACAGATAAACAATATGTATACTTATTTCAATCCCTTTCTATCTCTCTATCTATATATCTATCTGTGAATATCTATCCATCTACATCATATATATATATATATATATATATATATATATATATATATATATATATATATATATATCGTTACGATGCATTCAGGTAATAGCTACGGCACAAGACATCCGACGTTGCCGCATCTCTACAAGTGGATGTAACACTATAGCAAGACTTAAAAGTTTCATCTAATCTGTTCATATTTGGAAAGGGAATCAAGTGATGGAATTCCCCGAAATCATGTCGCAGTCCAATACGTCTACATCTCAAGTAATGCCTACCATTTTTTCTATCACCCCAGTTCTGTTTATCTCTCTGCGTATATGTGTGTGCTCTTGTGTAGTGTATAAACCCTATCTCTTCATCATATATATATATATATATATATATATATATATATATATATATATATATATATATAAATGTATATAAATATATATATATGTATGTATATATTTTTATATACATGTATATATATATATTATGCATAAACGAAAAACTCTTTGTCATACATTTTCCCACGTATATATATATGTTTGTATATATATATATATATATATATATATAGATAGATAGATAGATAGATAGATAGATAGATAGATAGATAGATAGATATAAAAGTGTGTGTGCGTGCGCAAAAACAAAGGACAGTATGGATAATGACAAAATGAAAACTTATCTTAGCCGACGAGGTTTGTCCTTCAAGGGACGTTATCAAGTCCTTCAGAGGACAAAACGGCTAATCTAAGTTTACATTTTTCCTTTATTCATATATATATATATATATATATATATGCGTGTGTGTGTTTACATGTATTAATTCTCTACATCTACATTACAATGTATGTATTGCTATACATCTGTCCGGTTATTTACATTTATATTTAAATTTCCATAGACACACAGATATATATATATATATATATACATATATATATATATATATTTATATATATATATATATATATAGAGAGAGAGAGAGAGAGAGAGATTTGAAGGTATACAATATTTTGTGGTTAAAGTGGTATGTATCAAAGAAAAACCGTATGTAAATATGAAATAGTCGATCAAACACGCAACGCTTACGACCTTTTGTGGTTAAGCATGATGCAAATTGTTGCTTTTGGGTGTTTCCTTCGATGTCAACTTACACACACACACAGACACACACACACAAACAATTTTGCATGAACTCCCCAAATAAGGAAATATTCCGTCAACAAAGTAATTTTTATAACACAGCCCTGAAAAATAGCGGATACAAAAGCGTTGTCATTAGCTACACAAACAGTAGTAAGAAAAACAGGAAAAGAAAGATCATATGGTATACCCCTCCGTTCAACCAAATAGTAAGTACTAAACTTGGGTATAAGTTCCCAGCTTTAATTGAAAAACACTTTCCCACTAATAGCAAACTTAGCGAGATCTTTAATAAAAACACCTTAAAATTAAGTTACAGCTGCACCGAAAATCTAGAAAGAATCATAAAAAAACACGCATGCCAAAACAGTGTCAATAAATCCCCGAAACTGCAATTAGACAAAAATAATAAAAAATTATGTGATTGTAGAAACCGTAATGACTGCCCGTTAGAAAATAAATGCCTCACTAAATCCGTAGTATACCAATGCACCATCTCATCCATGGAGAGTCCTAACACTGACAGGATATACATTGGGTCAACGAAGAATAAATTTAAAATTAGATGGAGACAACACAAGAGCTCCTTCAACAATATCCAAAATAGAAATTAGACATCTCTATCCCAATATCTCTGGCATTTAAAAGAAACGAATAAAATACTGAAAGTAAAATGGAAAATAATAAATAGAACAAGAATATATATATATATAAAGACCATAATAACAAAGTATTAAAATATATTACAGGTCTCCTATCATGAATAGGAAAGCAAAATGATGTTGTAAACATTTGCTTTTACTCACAATATATATTGCAAGAAGTTGTTGGTTTTTTCACCATTTGGGTAACACTTTCTCTTTACAGTGTCTTAGCCAAAACTGTCTTCTGTTCAATTCGACTTTCTCTAATTGGTCGTTAGATGTCACATGACCAACCAAATGCAGCACGTATTTATTAAGGAAATAATATGGCAAATTGATTCAACATTATTTCCGCTTAAATTTCTTTTCCCACCTCATTCTTTTCTTTCTTTTATTAATCTTTTAATTGTTCCTGCAGAACGGAAGTAAATTATATTCTATTGTTTCACACACTAATAAAGAGACTCGGTCCGGATTAATAATATTGGGTTCCTACTCTACTACATCTCAATTTTCATGAGGTAGTATTCATGTAAAATGCAATGATTTTAGTACAATAATGACTCGCATAAAGTATATGCATTTCAACTGGAAAAAATGAAAATAAATACAGTGTATCTAAATGCAACTTAGAAACATGCCATAATAGATCGTACCATCTTAATTAAATCTACAATGTTTTGCAGCATTAAGTAGAGATTTTTCTTGTTATAATGTTGAACAATTTTAACGCATTCAACATTAGAGATAAAAAAAAAATAGAATTTTTTTTTTAGACTTAGCAGAAGCAGAAGAAATCCAACGATTTGGATCAAACTAAATAAAAAATGACGTCAGAATCCTCAAAAATGTTTCCTTTTTTAATAATCCGTTGTACTCAGTTTAATTTTTTATTGTACATAAATACATTTAGAAAAAAATAATTTTTGATAAAAGAGCGTGAGACACAAATCACTACCCTATCTGGCTTTCACCCAACCCTGAAAACAGATATTACCATCTATCCATGCAATATACTTCTCAGTTATAAAACAGTTATTCTTGTGGTGGCTTATGTTCTTTTCGTTTTAATCTCCTTGTATACGTTGACAAAATGTCTCAGCGATGTCGCACACAACGATTAACACTGAAAAGCTATTCTCTGTTGATGGTAGAGTATTGCATAATACTTCCAGTCGCCTTATCCATGAGAGCAACTGGGCAACGCCCATAATATCACATCTCCTAAACGCTGAAGTTAAAGGGATAAAATTCAATATAACCTCACCGACACGTTAAAATATTCTGACAAATATGTTTTCGTATGTCTGAACATGAGTGAGTTAAAGAGTCAAAATGGTAATTTAAAGAAATAGGTAATTTTACTTCATTAAGTTTCCAAATCTGATAATATCCTGAGAGCTGAGGATCGGCCCTTCATTCCGCAGGATGTTGTCTCTTTTATTCTTTACGCTGACTACAGTTACATCCTTGCTCTTTTTATTCATTTGGTAACCTTGGACCAAATGTGTACTCGACTGGAGAAAATACAGGCAACTTTCGGTTCTATGAATTCAAATTAATGGAAATTCTATTAATAACGCAAGTGCTGGTAAGAAAGCCAGTTCTATAACGATTCTTGTTGCAGTCTACAAGATGTGTATATGTTTCTTTTTTATCATGTAATAAAATAATGCCATCAGCATTGGCATCACAAAACAAGAGGACGATATATAGAGTTTTGGATTTTCCTCCTTAAAAAGTAATAAAATAATGATATGGCTGTTTCGATAGCACATTGGTAAAAGAACATACGATTGCTGCTGGAAAAAATTAGTTTACATGTTACAGCAAGTTTTATTTACCCGCCCTGTATACATGTGTACGTATGGAATTTTGCAATTTAAAATTTTCCTGGTGCGATATAGAAAATTTTCGAGAAGTTGTGATAGCGGTATTTTCGGGTGACAGATTTAGTTTTCTCTAAAATTAAAATAAAAATAGATATATTCATTATGCTCGAAAGCCAGAGGTTAAATAAAGAGATATGAGCGAAAATAAGGAAGCATATCTGTTGAAACTTGACTAATGCATGGAATAATAATGCAACACAAAATGTACTTAGAACAAAATGTATTTAAACAAGAAAGTGTACACAATATTTACATATAGTCTTTTGTATATTCCTGGGAAGACCGTTCCTGGAGAATGTGTTGACTATGTCGCAGTCGGGCAGAGTCTCTAGTGAATCTCTTGATTCGCCTCCCTGTCTTCCCGGTACCAACCATATTTATATAGTCAGTACTCCACTATGCAAATTAGGTGGATCCTACCACAACAATATCAAAAATAAAATAAAAATTAATAGAACTTAGTTTGAATTATCATCCGCATTGCGTTTAGGTGAATAATTTTATTTTTTTTTAAGCTTATCACCCCAAGCAAGGCTGGAAGCCACTAGCACACAAGGGGTTACAGAAGGTTTGGAGGAAGAGCAGATAGGAGTGGTAAAGGAGAGGATGTGGAGAAAGACAGTGGATCGATAAAGGCAAGGGGTTTACAGAAGATTTGGAGCGAGAGCAGATAGGAATGAAAGGTGAAAGGATGTGGAGAAGGGAAGTGGATAGATCAAGGCAAGTGGAGATGTCGACTGACGTTACACTTAAATAGTTGGAGATTGTATTTGTCAGGGAAACAGGAATAAGGAAGGGAGTTCCACAGGCGAGATGTGCGAGACATGAAGCTATTGGAGTAGAAGAAACGTCTACATCTAACAGTTTCAACGGTGAAGGGGTGGGAACGGGATGCCAGCCTCGTAGGACGTTTAAATTCATGAGGCCTAGAAACCAACGAAAGCAGCTCATCGGAGCAATTGCCGTGAAAGTATTTGTAAAAAAGACAGAGCGATGGCCAAAACAGGGAACTTTGGATAAATTGTGGTCTAAATTACGGAAAAATGAAAATGACACTGGCATCTCATTTAAAAGATAGAGTTACCCAATTTAAAAAAAATATCTTGAAATATGAAACAAAAGATTACATTTATTGAATAAAACTGTCTTTGGCATTAACAACGAACTCCAGGCGAATCTCGTGCAACTCTTCTGGGCGGTCTCCTTGTTTACGTTGATGAATGCTGCTATAATACTTACCTTCAGTTCATTATTGGCGTTACAAAGATTTTTGTTGGTCTCTAATTCAACTACGCCCCTCACTTAATAATCAAGGGGGTTGCAGTCTGGGGAGTTAGGTGGCCAGATGTAAGGACTGATGTTGTTGCAGAAATTATCTGACAGCGATTGCTGGGTTCTCCTGCTTGTGTGGCATGGTTTAGAGCTATGTTGCCAGATATAAGGTTTTCCTGCAGCCACCCTCTTGACCCAGGGCAGCACTAACTCCTCAAGGCACTTGATGCTGACCTCCGTGTTAATTCTAACACCGTCACCAACAAATTCGAGATTACTTTTCTTATCATAACGATTATATTAAGTTTTCCAAGCTGTCGTACCTTCGTAATCAGCATAAGTCTAATTTAACTCTTTCTGAATCCTCTGCACTGTCCTCAGATTGACCCTCTAAAAATGTTAGTATTGGAGCTTCCGGTGCGACTGCCAAGAAGTACAGCATGCCGTTTCCAAATTTCTGACGTAATGGTGTTATTTTTCTCACAGACTGTGCGCAACCTACCCTACTATATGGGGCAGCTGACAAAATCAAATCAAACAACGTGCATGCGCTAAATTTAAAATATATGGCAACAGTTTACCCATCGTACCCTATATAAATGCATATATATATATATATGTATATATATATATATATATATATATATATATATATAATGAAATGGAAAAAAATCCGACGATTATTTTAAGACATTTTTATGTTCATACATTCCTTTTATAGATACAAATATTTAAGTAAATGCTCTGTTTATAATAAACAGTATTAACGACATTTACCATCCTGAATGTTCGAGAAATTTTCATAGAATATATTCGTCTTCCGAAAATTTCTCGGACATTCAGACCGATAAATGACGTTAATACTGTTTATTATAAACAGAACATTTATTTAAATATTTGTATCAATAAAAAGAACGTATAAACATAAAAATGTCTTAAAAAATATATATATATATATATATATATATATATATATATATATATATATATATATTTCGTAAAAGACATCTGTTGGATGCTTTAGTACATATCATCAGTAATGTTTCTAGCCGAGGTTCATTAGGGGTTTTAGGTCATTCCACATCATACCCGCTCTCCACGGTAACCCGGCCGATACTGATCGGGT
Organism: Acanthosepion esculentum; assembly: GCA_964036315.1. Lineage (NCBI taxonomy): Eukaryota > Metazoa > Mollusca > Cephalopoda > Sepiida > Sepiidae > Acanthosepion > Acanthosepion esculentum. The sequence continues at coordinate 93,336,545 of OZ038500.1, read as the reverse complement.
ATCGACTAGTATACCTTCTGTTGGCCACAATTTTTTCCATCTTCAAAAATACGCAACATGCGATTTTTCTTGGCAATTTACTGTACAATTCCGGATGATTTTCGGTTCACCAGCAATGTACGCTCTTCCATAAAAAAGGAAGCAAACGCAGCTACAATTTCTACCTGATCAGGTATATGGCTTGAAACTAATTAAGTACAGATTTGATTCCCCTCACTGAGAGATATGCACATAGACGCACGCACAGAGAAACACGCTCAAACACCACATTCTGTTTACACTTATCCGATTTTCATTCATGATAATATCCGGCGAAAGAAAAGAAATAGAGAAAAAAAATTATTTCCTTTTTCTCCTTCCCACTTTTTTCATCCTTGACCCACCCTCCACCTACATGCGCACACAAATCAATGCCGCCATACACATATACACATACAAAAAATACCTAAAACTAAAAAAAAAAAGAAAACAAATAAAACCTATAGGCTGTAACCCTGGTAGGGGGCAAGCAGGTGCTAGATCGTAGCCAGGAATCACCCGTAGGTCACAATTGTTCGGGAAACCCTAATTCTGTCTCCTAGTCGAGACTCCATTGTCAGGTGTAGTTTTAGGTCATACCCAAGAACTCCCCCCAAAAATATATGTATATGTCAACCGCAACTTCTTTTCATTTCCTTACTGACTGCCCATCACTTGATGTTTTCAATTAAAGCCATCTATAAGCGTCTTCCGCTGTCAATGTTATTGAGCGAATAGCCTTGTTTTTACCAAACCTGTTACACCTAATTTTGGCAACATCTTACATAGAGACCGCCCAGCAAAGCCTGTGCAACCGATTTCAATCGGTTCGCACTGAGCTCGCCAACCACGTCTTTTACATTTCTCTACAATCAGAAAATATTTCCCAAGCTTTCTTTCGTGGGCCTCGTCCATATTTCCTTCCCAAGACACTGTTAATTCTAACATGATGATTTGCTTGGTCTTTTCAGAGTAAATAATGATGTCTGAATGAAGCTTAGTTTGAATAATTTCCACTGAGAATTTAACCTGCTTGCCTATGTCTACTCTCAATTGCCAGTCAAGAGCAGAGGTGAGGAGGGATGTTTTCTTCTTCGTTGTCTTTACTTTATTTCCCAGCTCTGACAAAATTCATGTTCTTCTTATTCGGTTCATATCTGTTACGTTTTAGACTCCTTAATGCTATTGTTGCACACGTTTCAATTGCTGCGAGTACAGGTCTCCAGTGACCGTTTGGCACGTTGGTCGCAGTTCATAATGAACCACTTGACGACCTGTCCACCAGACACAAAGCATAATCTTGCGTGGGTGCATAGGCGGTCTTGCGGTGTGAGGGACAGCATCCCGAGGAGACAACCAATGTTTGGAATGCTTGGGATTTTTGTACAGAACCCACTTT
>OZ038500.1:93297628-93327628 GCA_964036315.1 Acanthosepion esculentum | reverse complement strand
AATAAACCTTCTGTACAGACATATGAACGGACTAAGATATATACAATATTATATATATGCGTGTGTGTGTGTTTTTGTGTATGCGTGTGTGTGTTTAGATGTGTGTGGGTGTGTCTGTAAAAATGAGCATTGAAGATAATATCAAGCGTCCTCGGTCTGTTTTATGCTTGAACGCAATTTTCATAACATGTCTATTTCAATATGTATATATATATATATATATATATATATATATATATATATATATATATATATATATAAATATACATATATATACATATGTATATATATATATATATATATATATATATATATATATTTAAATATATATATATATAGAGAGAGAGAGAGACAGACAGAGAGAGAGAGAGAGGGCGGAGGGAGAGATAGATAGATAAATAAAGATATATGAACACAACGAAGAAAGAGATAGACATTTATCTATATATGCAGCGCTAGTCTTGCTGGGTGTACAATCGATATCTACATAGTAATTCGAATTTACTTACTCTCCCTTGCGATACAGAGGGAAAGATAAAAGCAGTTTCGAGATTTAATGATCTGTTGAGGACTTTCAGTGTTTTTAAAAGGTACTATCATTTTTCTCATAACTATCTGCGAATGATCAATAGTAAAGTACACAGTGCAGCATTAATCATTTATTAGAAACTAGATTAAAAGCCGCCCTATCAGGCGGCATTTAAGCTAGCTTCTGTGGAGCGTTCTTGACTGGATATTCATTACAATAGCTAAGGAGGGGTAGATAGGATAAGAAACAATAAACTCTAGAAGAACTCAAAATTGCATTAATATTTAAACTTCACTTTTACAAATTGGACAATAATTATCCTGCCGCCACTTAATTTAAATACAGTTTCATGTACGTAGGTCCTTATTCTCTATACAAACTATTATTTTTATTTTATAAGTGACTTTTGCTGGAGCTCGCAATTAATTTAATTCCACGTTATAAAAACAGTTATTGTACAAAAGATTCGTCGCAAGATATCAGGTAAAAAAAACCCGCCCAAAACAATCGAAGTAATGAAAACTTGGGAATCCATAATTTCTCAATTGCAGTTCCGGGTCTGGTCCGGAATGATTTTAATTTGCTTACGAAATCGGCTTGATTCCAAAATGCTAGGATGTGTTGGGCTACGGCGTCTAGGAGTAAAGTTGAAAACTGAGACAATTTTATTTTGAAGCATCGTATTTTGAGAACAGTATTTTTTTAATATGAGCTATTGAAAGTTTGAGAATTGTGCCCCTTTAATAGTTTTTATCAGTAGAAGCCAAAATGGCGGAATCCGAGATCAATCGCCGTAATGAAAACTTGAGAATCCAAAATTTCAAGATTGCAGTTCGGAACCTAACCCAGAAGGTTTTTAATTTGCTCACAGCGACGGCCTGATTCCAAAATGGTAGACAATGCTAGGCTACGGCTTCCAGGAGTAAAGTTGAAAACATGGAAAATTTTATTTTGAACTACTAATTTGAGAACAGTATTTTTTCTTTTGAACATGAGCTATTGAAAGTTAGAGAGTTGTGTCCCTTTAATAGTTTTTGTCAATAGAAGCCAAAATGGCGGAATCCGAAATCAATAATTGTAATAAAAACTTGGTAATCCCAAATTTCAGGATTGCGCCCCGGATACAGCCATGAATGTCTTTTATTTCCTCACGGAATCGGCCTGATTCCAACATATGCTGGAGTAAAGTTGAAAAAGTATGACACAGTGACACACTAACATTCAAATTTATGATATAGACTATTAGTAAATATTAGTCCCTGTAATTTACACAGGTTTCACAAATGTAATTATGCATATAATTAATACCGTAAATCTGTAGTACGATACTGGGAATTTGGTTGAACGAGGAAGAATAGAACACTAACTCCGGTTGAGAAAAAGATAAAAGAAATAAAAGTAAAATAGAATAGGTGGAAATGACGAACAAGAAAGAGGAAAATGAGGGGAAGACGAGAGAGCAAGGGGAATAAAATAGGAGAAGGATATGTTTTTTATCGAATATCATTAATTTGTTACATTTTTTACGATTTATCAATCATTGCATGTTATTTAATGCCAGATAATATTCTTTTTTCGCTTAATCTTGTGGTCGTAGTGATCTTTGAATCTTGTAGTGGTAGATAGATGGAACGATGAAAAGGTCATTGAGGCCAAGGCTCGAGAGAAACGTTTTCTAGTCAATAATCGGGTCAATAACTCGATGGCTGCCCGATTCGGAATATCAGATGAGGTAATATTTGGTTGTGCATATGGTTTAATGGATACCGATTAGATTCTAGATTCTATACGCTGATTCATTCTGTCAGTAGTTTGCATTTATCACGAGCAGAGACAAAGAGACGCCTATTGCAATCAGACATGTGGCCCTGGTACAGTCGGAAGAAGGAATTCCTGTGGGCTATTGCGGCCGAACAAGCAAAGGATAACTAGGAAGATAAACGCGATATTTCCTAGCTGGAATGAAGGCATCAATACCGTCTTTCACACAGTAGATCTCATACACGCATTTCTGAATGGGGTGATTAAACACCACATTCCAAGGGTCGTCACGAATGAAATCACAGAGGAAACGAATGATACCATAATCCTTGCCTTCAGTTCATCTTGGGTGTTACAAGGGCTTTCGTTGGTCTATTGCTGAATTGCGCCCGACACATAATAATCAAGGGGTTTGCCGTCTGTGAGTTTAGGTGACGACATGTAAGGGGTGTGGTGGTTGCAAATATTATCTGACAGCCATTATTAAGTCCTCCTCCTTGTGTAGCATGGCACAGAGTCCTGTTGTCAGACATAGGGCGTTCCAGCTGTCTTGAACAAGGGCAGCACTACCTCTGAAGACACTTGATTTTTACATTGTAAGTCTTCTGTTGGCTGGGGAAGATAATAACAGTTTAGTCATATATGTTTTACTAATTAACCTGCAGTTTTGAGTGGGGAGAACATTTAGATTCATACCTTTCATAAACTTATTTACGAGTAAATGAATATAAGAAACCCAACTGGAATTCGAACTCTGATGTCCGATTAACAATTCTAAGCATTTATCCATTTAATACACAAGAATTGGGAATTGGTACTCCGATCTACAATTCCAAATCGTTATCCATTAAACCACTCGTACATCCCAACTTACCCCACTTGATATTTCCAATCGGGCAACCATCGAGTTATTGACCAGGTTCGACGTTGCTTAACTGCGGTGATCTTTCGGGAACCAATGTTTTAACGTGATGTGACCGTAAGCCGTCGTGGATGGTGGAATTGATGGAAGAATAAAGCGGCCAATGTATTGATCGAAAAAGAAAAGTGTCGTTAAAACATCATAATGACAACCACAATAAAAACTATACGATGTGAAGCATGAAGAACGTTTCTCTTGAGCCCGGCCTCAATGACCTTTTCATCATTCCACCCCTCCACCACTACAAGCTTCAAAGATCACTACGACCACAAGATTAAGCGAAAAAAGATTCATGATTGCCGGCAAATTCTCTGCTCAACTGGCCACACCTCTATAAACTCTGAATAATCCAGCAGTATGGATGCGATCTTTGACGCCCATATTTCCGGGAGAATGCGTGTTCCAGATGCCATCAAAACATCGAGGTCGTCTCTTTTATTTGCTTCCATAGACAATATCTTTGACAATACCACTCCAATGGTCTTTTTATTATTTTAAATTTAATTGTTGATGTTTCATTGATCAAGTAGTCAATTGAGAAATCAAAAAAGATAGCTATTCTAGACACATTTTTACGAACGATTGAAATTTAAAGATAAACCCCGATTAAATTAAAAATAAATAAGTAAAAAAATTTTTGTCAGATCACTGTACATGTGGTGTCAGTACGATGTGACCAAGTCCTACTTTTCGGGTGATCTTGTCATAGGCCAACAGGTTCCTCCTACCAGTCTTTTTTGTGAGGATGGTGTCTAGACAGCCAGTAAGATTAAAGACAAGCCATGTCAAGGCGTAGATGAACATTCTTGTCACCTCAACGGCTCTAGACAGCAATAGCAGTATCGCACATACGTGTCAATACCATGGTTTTCTCCTTCCTCCAACCCCCCTAATCTTCTGATGTTCTATATAAAACGAGAACATGGATGTAGTGACACATGGTCTGAAAATCGTTTGAGATCTGTAAATGAAAGTCATCATGCAGTGCTGATTATGTGGTCTATACTGTTTATATGTATAATTGCTCTATTTCTAAGATTTATATGTGGTACCCTGTGATTATGGTACATTTATTATTGTATATATCTGCAGTGTTGATCACTACATTCACACTCTCTCTGTCTGTGTGATTATATTCCTTGGACTTTGCCATAATATGGAGGAAGAGTGCTCACTATCGGGGACAGAGCGTATGTACATATAAACTGTGTAGACGTAGCATAGAAAAGAACAATGCATCATCTGATGGTTTGATGATTGTATCAGATATGAGATTTTCAGCAATCACACAATCTTGACTTCCATATCCATCCTGAGCATGCATGCATATATATATATATATATATATATATATATATATATATATATATATATATATATATATATAGTTAAACCTAGAGAGCCAGACAAACCTACCAAGGTTTCACCTAAGCGGATCGCAAGGGAAGGCTGACTAAAAAGCTAAAAAAGAACGGAATACTTATAGTCAATAACCAAAAAACCATAATCATCGCTCAACTTATTGTATTGAGCACTTTATTTAGTTAGTTGCGTACTCGTATCGTTTTTTTTTTTTGTTTGGGCTTTGGTCTTGCATGCTAGACGATTATTTTCGGCTAATGTACATATTCTTGGTTCTTTCTCTTTCTATACCATTTTTTCCCTTTGGTATTGGTTTGATTATTTGCAAATCAAGACACCGAAGGTTTTCCGAACGACTATAGTTTCTTATACTTATAAGATTACTACTACTACTTATATATATATATATATATATATATATATATATATATATATATGTATGTATATACGCTTAAATCCCCCTTCATCCCTGCCGTGCGCCAACGGCTTAGTGGTAGAATCCTCGACTGACGCCAATTCAGTCGGGTTTCTAGCTAGAGGCAACTGGACCTCCCACCACACTCATGAGCTGTGATAGAGCGAAACAGTCTGTCTGTGGACGACAATATATATGCTCCTGAAAATTTTATTTCGGTTGAGCTCTCTGGGAAGTAAGTGTGGGTTTGTAAACAGTGACTATTCCAGCTAATAATGTAAGACTCTTCGGTAAATGGAATCGAGTTCTCTCAGTCACTGTGTGTTTATCTAAAAATAAATACGCTTAAATTCACCTTCATCCCTTCCGTGCGCCAACGGCTTATTGGTAGAATCCCTGACTGACGCCAATTCAGTCGGGTTTCCATCCTAGCTAGAGGCAACCGGGCGTCTAGCTACACTGATGAGCTGTGATACAGATTTACCGCTTATAAACTTCAATGAAATAAATTCGACCTCAGTGGCCGAAACGGTTAAGGTACGTCAGGCTATATGACGGTTTCCTTATAAGATACAGGTTCGAATCCTGTCGGAGGGCGAATATTTTCTATGAAAATTTCTCGGACATTCAGGCCGGTAAATGTTATTCAATGCTGTTTATTATAAACAGAGCATTTGCTTAAATATTTGTATCTATAAAAAGAATGTTAAACATAAAAATGTCTTTAAATAATTGTCGGACTTTGTCCATTTCATAATGTATAGATAGATATGTAAAAAGAAATTTCAGGGAGAGTATATCTGTAAAAAATCAATAGGAATAAAGACGAAAGGAAAAATTATGTTAACCAACGCCTTTCGCTCTCTGAGTGACATCATAAATACAAATGCGAGGATTTTATTTTGTAACAAGTATTTATATACAAGAGCAACAAAGGTTATTTGTTTTTCAAAAGTATTTATGAGCTTTCCTCTACCCGAATAATAATTTGATAATATTTTTCTCTTCTATATAAAAACGCATTACAAAATAAACCTCCACTTGCCTTATGGTAGTCTAATTTAGAAATGACGTCCGAAACCATCGATGCGGTTATATACATACCAACAAGTAGAGAAATAGTTCTAAGGGGGAAATCAGAGATGGGTACTCCAGACGAGTCGAGCTGGATGAGAATTTCTGAGCAAAGCATTTAGCCTTATTTTTTGTGAATGTCAGGATTCGATTTGTTTGAATAAAGCAAGGATTGATGATTTGGTATTGTTCAGTACTCTCTTCCGGAGACGCCAATAATCTCTTGAACTGAACGTGCGAGATTCTAGACGCTGATTCATTCTGTCAGCAAACAGTAAATTGGCTTCGTAGAAGACACACTTGCATTCACGAGCAGAGAGAAAAAGACGCATATTGCAATCAGACAGTGATTCCTGTAGGCTAGAGCGGCCGAGCGGGTAGGAGATAACCAGGGTGACAAACGTGATATCTCCTAGGTGGAATAAAGGTATGAATGCTGTCTTTCACACAAGAGGAGATCTCATACCCACATTTCTTATTGGGGTGATTAAAAACCACAAAACCAGGGACGTCTTGCAGGAAATAAAAGACGAGGCGAATGATACCATAATCCTTACCTTCAAGGGGTTTACCGTCTGGGGGTTTAGGTGGCGAGTTGTAAGGGGTGATGTGGTTGCAAATATTGTCTGGCAGCCATGATTAAGTCTTCCTCCTTGTGTAGCATGGCACAGAGCCGGGTTGTCAGACATAGGGATTTCCAGCAGCCATTTTCTTGAACAAGAGCAGCACTACCTTCTCAAGGCACTTGATGTAGGCCTCCGTGTTGCGACCTGTGGAAAGATGAGTGATCAGATAGCATTGCCATCACTAGTGATTACTTCAAACACCTTTTTAATCAACATTAGACTCATCCAACGCTTACTTAATCCTCTTCACTTCCTCAGATTGACGCACAAACACTGAAATATTCGCATTGGAGCTCCTGGTGTGAGTGCCACACAATATAGCATGTCATTTCCAAATTTCAAGCTGAATGAATTGCCTCATAGTCCTTTTTCTCTCATAGAAGATGCCTAGCTGACCCTACTATACTATACAGTCGGCAAAATCAAAAGCAAAAAACGCACATGCGCAGAATTAAAAATATAACATGACAATATACCCATCCCACCTTGTATATATACATATATAAATAGGGTGTCCACAAAGTTCGTGTGCACTTTAAAAAAATTATAACTTTATTTGTATTTGCGATAGAAATAATCTGTAAAAAATGTTATAAAGTTTAATGTACCTAGTTTTAAGTATAGCTAAAATAACTAATGTGATTTCAGGCACTACTGTAAATCAGTTGACAAAAGTTTTCCGTGAACTGCAAAATCGTATTACCCTTTGTATTTCTAATGATGGAGGACATGTGGAAACTTAAATAAAATTTCAATAAAACCTTAAAAAATATAGATTTACTTCTTTCTAATCCTTTTTACGAATTATTTCTATCGCAAATACAAATAAAGTTATAAATTTTTTAAAGTGCACACGAACTTTATGGACACACAGTATATATACATAAACACACACACACATTATATATATATATATATATATATATATATATATATATATATATATATATATATATATATATATATATATATATTCGTTTGGATTATAGGTAATTGTTGTATTTATCTCTTTCGAGTATATGCCTTATTATTTTCCTAATTTTTTATATGATTTTCTCGATATCAAAAAAGCTCTTTCAACTTTAATCGGTACGTTATCTTAAACAAATATATCCATGATAGGGAAAACAAAAAGTTAATCAATTGATTTCATCCCAAAACTGCTAACCCTTTCTGTTCTCACACAAAAATGGTTTATGAATAAAAACGTTTGATAGAATATAGCTACGCATTGTTTTGGAGCTTCTACAGACAAAAGACTTCATTATATAAAATTTATTATTAACAACAATATAGAATAAGCATAAAGAAAGAGAAAATCGAGCAATGTCTATAGATAAGAAGCTCGTCTGATCGTGATAGCTTTGTTAAACTTCTGCCTAAATGGTTCATCTGAGAAACAAACGAATCCTTGTGGATTTCGATGCAGATTCCTGACTCGTCTGAAGCTACTATTCAATTCCGAATTATTAGATTTAATCAATTTTATTATTTTTTTATTATATGGAAACACTATTAATTTATTTTCTCTGTTAGTATTAAATTGTTTGGAAAATAATATCCGATTTTAGAAGAAACCTTTTCATTGTGTTCTCATATTTAATATTAATTACAAAAATATATTAAACATTCCTAATGATTAACGTGTTCTCTTTGTTAGTTTTATATCAATCTCATTCAGAATTTAATTTAAAATATTAAGTAAATATATTACACATTCTTCATGATTAAAGAGTCCTCTATAATACTTTTATATGAATCTCCTTTAGAATTTAACTTAAAATATTACTACACGCCCATCTTGAGCATGAAAAAAAGAATAGATTCGTTTAATTTACATGAGTTCATGTTAAGGTCATAATACTTCTTAAACTGCTGTCAATATTAACAGGCGAGGGTTGAAGGATCCCCTTGTGATCAGGCAGTTCGACGCTTGTCTTTGAATTGCCGCCCTGGGGATACGAATCTTGAAGATCAAGGTCGTTGAAGACGTCCATCCGCAATCGACAACCAGCATTTGAAAATTTGAGTCGAACAAAAACCACGTAAAATCGTCAGAGAAATATATAAGATAATGAGTGTCAGCATTTCAAACCTTTCTAGGAATTGGCAAGGTGAAGAAACTCGATAAACGTGTTCTATATGAACACAGCGAAAATCAAAGACGTCGATGTCCCGATGTGTGTTCGGTGTCGTATCTGAAATCCGAATGATCCATTTCTTGACCGAATAATTACTTGTAATGAGAAACTGTTCCTTTATGACAATCGTAGACGATCGGCTCGATGGCTTCATCATGACAAAACACCCAATCCCTTCCCAAAAACGAAATCACACCAACAGAAGATTATGCCGACTGTCTGGTGGTCGGATATTGGCGTTATCCATTACGGCTTCTTGGAATCTAACCAGAGTTTCACTCTTGAAGTTTACTGCCAGCAACTGGATGAAATTCTCATTTATTTAAGTAAAATATGACCGGCACTGATTAACCGATTAGGTAAAATTCTTTATAATGACATTGCTCGCGCACATGTTCCCTGGGTGACACTGCAGAAGCTCGCCGTCTTTGGATACGTGATTTTGTCACATCCACTATATTCACCTCATTCCTCGCCCAAAGACTAACACTTTTTTCAAAGATCTCGACAATTTTACAAGCGAAAAGTCCTTCTGTTGGAAAAGAATATTGAAAAACGACATCCAAAGATTAATTTGTAACCCGATGGCAGAATTGTACAGATGTTCAGGGTTCCGATTTTGACTGATTTAAACAGTGTTTAAATACATTCATTCAGCAATAAACGTGGATTACATCATCAGATATTATTTTCAAGGAACAAGAATCCCTCGATGGTAGAAATGTATAGATGTCCAGGATTCCAATTTTGGTTAATTTAAAGACTGTTAATACAGTTGTTAATCCGGAAAAATGGCTAAATCAAATATTTACGATACGGTTATTTGCTTTATGTTTGTCATGCAATAGGATAAATTTGTTCGGAAAATAATGTCCATTTTCACAATCAACATTTATTCCTAAAATACATTATTTTCCGAACAATGACCTACGAATGTGTACAATTTTTTTTTGTTGTTGTTAAGTAACACGTCCTATGAAAGGAAACTTTTCTTGTCATTACTTACCTGTTATGTCAAACTGTTCGTTGAAGATGCGGGTAGTTCCGCGTGGTCAACCTAAGATGAAGGAAAAAGACGAGCTCGCCGTCGATTCTTTTTTTGTATCGTCTTAGCTGAGGAGGAAGTGACGTAAGTCGGCGGTGACTGGTCAGTCGTGGCATTTATTTGAGGAGTGCATTTGTTGCGTGCTTTACGTATTTTTTTTTGTACTGTAATTACTGACCGGTAGTGTCAATTTTTTGAAAATCTGTCTTCTTTTGCAGATCGTCGAATTTGTTTTGGCTTAAAAAACGTTGTTTATTTTGACGAACTTTCTTCGGCCTACAAAGTTTTTCCCTTAAGTTAAGTTATTTGTTAAGTTTTATTTTCCTTTCTTTTATTTTTTTTTGTTCTTGGCTTCGGTCAACATTTTTATTTTTTTTTAGTCCGGTTTGACAAAGTCTTACCGGACGACTGCATTTTATTTCTGTTTATTTCTTTTCAGTTCTCGTTTTAAAAAAATAAGTACTAGTTAAGAAAAGAAAAGAGAAAAAGAAAGAAAGTTTTGTTTTCTAATTTTCCTCCTTTTTAGTTTCTTCCTTTCTTCCCTCCCCCGTTTTTATTTTTCGTTTTAATTACCGACTTCGGTCGCAACCCTTTTTTTTGTTTTTTTGGTTTGACTAATTTAAAACTTTTGTATTTTATTTTAATTTATTTTTCTTACTCTAGCGGCTTCGGCCGCAAACCTTTATTTTTTATTTTGGTTTGACTAGTTTCAAACCAGACTTTTTTCTTTCTTTTCTTTTTCTTTCTGTATTTTACATTTCAATTTAATTGCTGACAAAAAAAGAGAGGAATTACTTTTATTGTTTTTTCTTTTATTCTCGGCAGCCTTTGGGCGCCATTTTGATTTTTTTTTAAGTCTTACCAGACTATTTAATTTATAGTTTTGCTTTTAATTGATCTAGTTTTTTTTTTTCATTTCATTTCTAATTTGGGTTAACTTTTAGTTTTCCCAGTTTATTTTAATTATTTAATAGCCTTTGTTTTTGTTCCTGTATTTATAAAAGGTTTAGTGTTTTTTTTTTCATTTACTGGTGTACCAGTCTTTTCTTTATGTTTAACTTTCTCTACTTTTAGAAAAAACATTTTTTATTATTTTATTTAATTTATTTATTTATTTTTTTTGTTTACCTTTACCCCAACTCCTTGTCCATTGTTGGACAAAAAACATTCTAGTCCCGCTAGTGGAAGACACCACGTTTTTTGAAAATGGTCGACGAAGTGAATCGGTCGGGTGTTAAAAAAGACCCTTTTGTCGTGCTGCTAAGGCTGACCCACCGGATAAAATTAAAACCAAAAGATGGGATAAAACTACCCCTAATATACCAGACAAGGCTAGTGTGAAGGTGATTAGTAGCACTGGAAAGGGAGAGACGAGGCAGGTCTCAAACCCAAGTCCAAAAGACAAGGTGCCGAAGGAGGTACAAGCCAAGACGACAGCCGAGGAATTGCCCTCTTGCTGGAAGTTCACTCCCTAGTTGCATAGTGAACATAGTTTTTGGAAAAGGCTAAGGACTACGCTCATCTTGTAAATAAAGATGAGCGCCTTAAAAACGTCCAAGAACTTAAGGTATTGGAAAAGAGAATGGTGTCGGTGTTCGTGGAGGACAAGCGTACGCGCAAAATTTGTCGCTCCACGAAAGACATAGTGATCAAAACACTTTTGTCCCTGGGGATAAAACCCCAATGAGTTATAAAAGGTACTGGATTTTTCATGTGGGACGTACTGCTGCCCACGCCTGAAGATTGCCTAGAAATGGCTAAAAGAGAACTAATTACCGGCCGTATTTCAGGTCCCTCCTCAGGTAACGGGAGAGCACCTAGCGGCATATTTTATGCAGTACGGCCAGATTTTAGGGGCTCTCTCCGAAAAATTAAACGGGGGATGGACTTTTGATATTATGCTGGATTACGCGGCCTTCAAGGCTGCCCCCAACTGTTTGGATTTTGGCAACCGGAAAATGCCGGTCATTGTGACCGGTAGAAAACCTACTTGCTGGAGGTGTAGAGAGATTGGTCACCTCTCCTCCTCCTGCCCAGGGAAGAAGGCCCCTGGAGTTTCGGCCGCTGGCAACCAAAATCCCCCTCTGGCCGAGACTGTTAAATCCGCGTCGCCTGTAATGGGCCTACCTGAGAAGCGGACAGGTGGGGAAAATCCCACGGTTGTGTCTACACCCACATTACCCCCAAAACCGACGCCTTCCACAAGTGTGGATAAGGAAAAGGATGAGGGTGTATGGCGTGTCGTAGGTAGGGGCAAAGGGAAGATCCGAACAGCGGGGCCTATGTCACAGCATGACTCCAGGGATATTGACACGTACAGTCCCATTCCCTCCACCAGCTCTGAGGGCGAAGCCTCGGCCTCTTATGAAAAAAACTTCGATATCCTCTCAGAAAATGAACGAACCTAGCTGGCAGAAGATTCTTGACCTCAAAAAGCTGAAGGAGAAACTTGATCAAAAGCGGGCCAAAAAACAAAAATTTCTGGGGGCGCCGGGCCCCCTATCCTCTGCCCTGTTTTCCCCTTCAGCCACCAAGAAAACATTTGCAAAACCACCTCCGCCCAAATCTCTGACAAACACTCCATCAAAATCATGTCCATCAACAACACCTTCCCCTTTCAAGACCCAATCTGGCATCACACCCTGTCACACACCTACATGCACGCCTACTCCAACTCCCTCACAATCTCCTCTAAAAAAGAGGGAAAGAAGTCCAGATTTGCCAGACGCTGCAGAGAGGAGAAAGAAATAAAGCAAACCTCTATATCTCCCAGGGGATGACGTCTGCTACGTATCCCGGGAACAGGCAGAAAGAGTTTTTGGCCAGACAAAAAATCCGAGGCCCTTAAAAGTCTTGTGGAACTTCCGGCACATCAGTGGTGTCGACGTAGAAGTGCCGGGAAACTTCAAAGACGTAAAAAGAGTGCTGACTGTTATTCGGTCTGGCCCGGGTACGCGGGAGATTTGGAGCATGATAGAGGAGGCAAAGGCGTCCCTGAAATTGGTGCCCCCGGCGGCCGTTTTACTTGAGCCAAATCTAGATGAATCAAAAGAATATAAAGGGAGAGTCCCTGTTTTTGTTCACCCATCCCTTTACAGAGCACTTATATTAACTTATCCTGCGGACATCGGTGGCTTGTCTCATGATGATACCGTCGAGATGGAGATGGCGTCTGGATCAATGGGACGAGCTGTCAGTGTCCACACCCCAGCCATGTTCTATCCTGGTGGACAACCATAATTGATTGATAATGTCTCTCTGGTTGGCTAGTGTGAATGCCCGAGGCCTGAGGTCGGAGTCTCGAAGGGTGAGTCTCGAAGGGTGAGTCTCGTTCGCGACTTTCAGAGCTTAGGGGTTAATATATGTTGTGTGCAAGAGACCCGTTTTTCTTCTCGCGATTATGAAGACATTCTGTCTAAGGGGTTTACTCTTTATTCAGCATGTTTTGATGGACGCTCGAGGGGTGTCTCTTGGCTGTTGAGCAAGTCTTTGAAGGCGGGCAGACTTTACGTGCTGGATGTTACCATAAAGGATAAGGCTCTACGTCTCATTGGGGTTTATGGGCCCAATATCCAGGTGTAGGGGTCTGCTTGGTTTCGGCAGATCGGACCGTTTATGACGACATCACGTCGGGTAGTTTTAGTGGGGATTGGAATGCCAACATTGACCCCGACATAGATCGTATAGGGTCAAATTTAAATTCGGATACTAACAACTGGGGCGGGAAAAATTTTTGCGACTTTGTCGACAGTTTTGATCTTGTCGACAAATATCGGAATGAGCACCCTCAGGGGGAAGTTTGGACTTGGACAAATAGTGGTATGCGTGCTAGCTACCTCGACCGAGTTTTACTTAGGAGAGTCAATGCAGGGCTCTTAGGGTGTCCAAGTTTTCATTATATAGTTTATTCGGATCATAGGCTTGTCCGGGTCCGTGTAAACTTAGATAAGCCTAATGTTAGCATGGCTGGTTACTGGAAATTCAACTGCTCGTTATTTGGCGTGCAGGATTTCCGGGACCAGCTGCTACTAATGTTACAAAGGGAACTGACGGGGGCTGTGGTGGGAAATGCCTGGTGGGACAGATTAAAATCTAAAATTCGAACGTTTGCTGCCGATTTTAGTCGTCGATTCAATATAGACAGATTA
The DNA here is from genome assembly GCA_964036315.1 of Acanthosepion esculentum. Classification (NCBI taxonomy): domain Eukaryota; kingdom Metazoa; phylum Mollusca; class Cephalopoda; order Sepiida; family Sepiidae; genus Acanthosepion; species Acanthosepion esculentum. The sequence continues at coordinate 93,313,605 of OZ038500.1, read as the reverse complement.
GCGGCGCAAACAGCTTTAGAGCAAAGAGTTGATCGGGCAGTTAAATCCCGTGATAGTGGAGAAGCAGCCTTAACTAAGGCAGAGTTGGCTCCTTGCTTATCAAGAAGGATCAGGTAGTTATGGCTAGGTTAAAAAGAATGTCCTCTGAGGCGACGAATATGTCCGCAGAATTGCGTGCAGAGGAAAGTAGGAATGCATCACGGCGGCATATCGCGAGCGTCACATTGCCGGATAAGCGGACCATGACTACAAACTCGGGCATATGTGAGGTTTTTCGGGGTTATTTTCGGGATCTTTTTACCAGGGAGCCCGGTCTGAGCCCTGCTCAGTTCTACGCCTATTTAGCCGTCTTTCCCTGCCTTGAGGCAGTTGAAGCGGCTTGGTGCGAGTGTCCCATCACAGAGTCGGAAATCTGGGAAGCGTTGAAACAGGTTGGCCTGGATAAATCTCCGGGATTAGATGGTCTTCCCTACGAAGTCTACTTGAGGCAGTCGCCCGTTTTTGTTCCTTTGCTGGAACTGATCTTCAACAACTGGATGCAGCAGGGGTCTATACCTCAACGCTTCACCAGGGGTGTGATCAAGTTGCTGCGTAAGGACAAAAACGGTGGGGATGAGATAGGTAATTTTCGCCCTTTAACTATGTTAAATACAGAGTTAAAGATTTGGGCCAAAATCTTAGTCAACCGTTTGCAGCTTGTCCTGTCTAGTCTGATTGGCTCCGATCAGACTTCCTGGGATCCTGTGAATGGAAGGAATATGTGAAAAATAGACCTTAAATGACATTATACTTGATGATATAAAAGTTTTCCTTTAAAACAAAAGGAAACAGTGAAACTGCACGCTATTAAAGCAACAGAAGTCACACTTAGCGTGATGAAGCTGTGACTGCTTAACCAACAGGGTGTCTGCAGGCTCAACCGAATGATCGATAATAAAAACACAAAGCGAAATCATTATGGCGATTTACTAATCGTAGCATAGATGTGGCACAAGGCCGAAAATATAGACCACCCAGTAAGCGATCTAACGGAACAAGCATGCTAACCACGCCGAAGTGACCAAACGAGATCATTATAAGTGCTAACGGTTAGGTTGTGTTCATTAATTTCCAGGGTAGGACACACGAGAAAAACGCAGATAAAAAAAAAGATATAATGTCCGGGTATTCGTTTCCGTATGCTACGGTGATTAGCCAATCACTGTTGAAGACGCTTTGCACAGGTATATTTATGTCTGCTTATCCTCCGCAGAGCGTACCTGTGGTTCATACTGAAACTATGCTGAGTGGAGTAAGCGTATAATCGGTTTGCATCAGTTGTTTGAAGAACGCCAGTAAACTCAAGATTTCGGACAAAGCTATCGACGCCTTCTGAATACTTTCGTCTACCTAATTCCACACAGAAGTTTGCGGCCAACCCGCCGTATGGTTTTCGGGTTACACTCCAATGATGCTGCACCTTAAGATCACCTCTGCAGGCCGTCAACCGCAGGAAGCCAATTCTCTGACAAATCGAACATGATGAGATTCGAACCTAGGTCTCAAATTTGGAAAGCAAACATATTAATCACACGACTACCCACACAGAACTTGAATATTATTTCTATGAATCGACAATAATCTCATATTTAACATACTTTAGTTTCGGTGCCATCTTTATAATGAAATTATTAGCTAGCTTTCCTCAGAGATAATAAAATAAAGTGAGTTCCATTTACACAGAGCGTCCTCGGCCTGTGTTCTAGAATTTCTGGTAATGTACGAAAATTAAAATTTTGGTTAATATTTGCTCCTGGTCGTTTCTCAAAGTAAAACATTTTGAAATAACTCTCAATACTTGCCCGGAACCACCAAATTATGACCGTGTACCAGACCAAGCAATCCTTTAAAATACTTTAAGTTTACTTGGTAAGATTAATTATAGGATATTCGAGCACACATACGAACCAAATTTAAGAATGATAATTTTCTAGAGACAGACTTGTCTCGTTTAATATCTCGGCGCAACAAAATCTTCCTAAATACTATTTCCACCTGTTTGACTTTGTGCAAGTATCTCGGTAAATATGTTCTTTCTTGAATCATTTCACCCCATACAAAGTGATAAAGTCACTAAGATACGGCGGGTTATTGAGGATGAAAGAAAAATTGTGAAAGAAACTGAGGAAACTGTAGACAGAACAATAAAAAGAACAGGATACAAGAGGCGAGGTGATGACCATTGTCGTTGCATTTAAATATTTAAAAGTTGTCATCAGGAAAGCGAGAAAGAAAATGAGAAACATTTACGAAGGAGAATGGAGAATAAGAAAACAGAATCCAAGGGGATAGAATATGACGGTTGACGTTAAATTTAAATTTTAGAAGGACGTTGACAGAATAGGAAAAAAGGAAACTGAGAAAAAGTTACTGTGGAGAAAGATCTATGAAAAGGACAGGATTCAAGGAAACAGATGACGATTGAGATTGCATTTAAATTTTAGAAGGACGTTGACAGGAAAGCAAGAAGGAAAGTGCGAAAAACATACTGTAGAGAAAGGACTATTCAAAGAACAGGATACAAGGAGATAGACGATTGACGCTGCATTTAGATTTTAGAAGTACGTTGACGGGCAAGCAAGGAATTAGTATAGAAATATTGCGAGAGAAAAACTATTATAATAATATTTAGGGTTATTTTTGTAATTTTAACAGTAAAATGATGAGATCTAGCTGTCAATTTAGTTTTCTTCATCTCTTTTTGTGCCATATCCCTTCAGGGCATTGGAAATCATTGCTCTCCACAATTTCCTGTCTTTTGAAGATCTTAATAAATGTTCTCCTATACATTTTCACAAGCTCGAGTTAGGCATTGTCTTTCTCTGTCCTTCTAACCTGTAAGTATCAAAATCTCCAAGCCTTCTTTGTTTTTATTTTCCCGAAGAATTTCAATCGTCTCTTTTTGATGTATATATAAATGTTTTTTTTTCTCATTTTCTCTAAAACTTCGTTGCTTCTCAAATATTCAGTCCATATTATTCTCAGCATCCTTCTGTAGAACCGCACTCGTATTGCTACAAGTTGGAAATTGTCTAGAATTCAAGGCAATATAGGAGGATATAACATTTCAGTACTCTTTGCTTTGATTCCAATGATATTTTCCTGCTTTTTAATACTTTGATAAGCTTTTTGAAAGCACTTTTCGCTAACCAAATGAACGTTCGGATTCCAGTATCAAGCTTAAATTAAATAGGTCAAGATACCAAAGAGAAAAGCTTAGAGAAAACATGCCACGATAATATTTATAAGAAAGGGAAGCTACCTGACGATGATAGGTGTTGTAACCTAGAAAACGTTACTGTATAAGCAATAACCAAAACGGAGGTTGGAAAGGAAATGGTAATCTTTATAACATCAACAAAATACAATGCTCGCCAACGTCTTGAAGTAGGTAAACCACTGCTAGTGGTAAACTAATAAGACAGCATATTACGCCCACAATAGTATCCAACGTATTTATAAGAATTGGGACATAGGTACGGTATGTAAGAATAGGAGAGCCACTGAAGCCGAGATGCCAGGTCCGGACAGTTAATATTGCACAGTCTTTAGATTTTTGACCAGATACTCAAGATACAAACAAAGAGCAGAAACCCAGATATGGCAATAACATTCATAGGCGGGTGTATATTGGAGTTATAAAGGTGAAAAATCGATTCGTGGGAAAATAAGAGTCTCACACGGTAGAATGAACGAAAATCCTTAAAAGCAGGCATATCAATTGACTTGATATGATCATTCCTATTCATAATAGAATAGCTGAGCGACTGAAGCCGAGATGCCAGGTCCGGACCGTTTATATTGCACATTCTCATATAGATTTTGAACAGATTCTCAAGATACAAACAAAAAGCAGAAAACCAGATAAGGGAATAATATTCAGTAGGGGGGATGTATATTGGAGTTACAAAGGTGAAAAATCGATTCGTGTGAAAATAAGAGTCTCTCACGATAGCGTGAACGAAAATCCTTAAAAGCAGCCATATCAATTGACTTGATGTAATCATTCCTATTCATATCAGTGGAAAGTTTTAAATTAAGCTTGCTGAGAGCAGTGCCCCAAAAGATTTTGAGATATGAGATCCCCGTAGTTGTCTTCAACTCCATATATTAAGAAATATTGAACATAATTTCCCTAGACACAGACTTACTGGTCCCGTATTTCAAAATATTTTAATTACATACCAGAATATGTAGATATTTATCTTTAGTGAATCTCTTTTTGTGTTATTTATTACAAAGATGATAAATAGTTTTCTGTTTGGGCTTCTGCCGAACAGTCTGGCAAGACCACTGAAAGCTCCTGTGTGTTGCGTATCGATCGCTTACGGACGCCTGCATACTCAAAGCAATCATTATCAATCCAGCTACAGTATTTTTTTTAAGTGCGTATCTAAATTGGTCGCTTAATATAAAGTTCAAGAGTCACTCAAAGTAGAGCGTTACAGAATAAAGTTCGTCCTGGGCATGACGATAAACTACATCCGGCAGCAAGACCTTTGATCAAGATTTTGTTTTGAAGAGCGTGAAACCACCTCTTAATTGATGTTGTTCTCATGTCCACCCTGACTTGGGGTGGTAGCACATGTCTGGGTCCTAGCTATGGGCAAATAGCTAACCCCTGGGGTTCAAAACACTACGAAAATGTAAAAATAGGTTTTAATACTTGTAATACATTTACAGGAAAAAGTATTACTAGCAATTCATTTTTGAAAAAAAATATTACCAGTAAAAAAATCTTGTTGGCATAAAATAACCCATTAAGGTTGATATACCGTAAAACAAACCAAACCAAACCAAACCTGAATATGGTGTGAGAAATGAAGTTAAAAGGAAGAAATACGTGTAGATTGCGATACTATTGCTGATAGGGTAAGAGTGTAGTGTTTGGGGAAGCATCCCTGTTGGAGTTTATTCCACAATGTCGATGTACTTGTGAATAAGCTGACCAAATGGAACTTACTTCTTAACAATTGAATACAAAGGAACGCGGATGATTCGTCACTGTATACGTGTATGGCAGGTCTTAGAATTAAATGACTGTTACTTCCATGGAAATAGCGATAGTGTAACGAGACGCACGCCTCGTTTCATCTGTCGGAGAAGGGTTGTGGGATAGAAAAGAATTCATAACCCACAAGGCCGCTTAGATGCTTTGAAACGATGAGGATTTCGCAGCGCCAACGCTGATGCCCCATTTTTCGGTCTGATCAGACACTTGTAAAGATAGAGTGTTGCAAGATGAAGCGGATAGTTTCTGGATCGATAAAAGAAACCGATCATTTGTCTTTAGAGACTGGATGCTTTTGCATATGAGGATGTCCCAGTAGACCTTCAAATCAAGGAGCCTCCATGAGCGGAACACGGTGCATGACGGCAGGCAATAACGTTACCAGGTTCGTTTTTGAAGTATTGAATGCTACAAGCTGGTCTCGCTCACCCCATCCAGCTGCTAAGTAGATCAGACCAGATGTCAGCTGCCAGGCCCTGGTCATGAATAAAAAATGTATCTGAAAATAACTCTGGCATGTAGATCATAAAAACACTTACCTTATCCGTTTAAAAATATTTGAATTACTAAATACGCTATACACGCAGGTTCTTAGTTACGGATGACATGGGCTTGTAAGTCGGTGAGTGAACGGAACAGGAATATACGGTTCTTATTTAACGCCAGTTCGTCATATTTTTGTATTCGTTCGAAAGAAGTTTCTTTATATAGTTTAAGTCACAATTCTACATGAAAACACAAGGTTCGGTCTCATGGTGCAGTGACGTGCATTTAAATGCTTGTGACTGAAAAATACAACACCGGCCAGATAGCCCCCCACGAATTAAACCCATAAGACATTTTTTGTAATGCCGATTTGTCGGAGAGAGACTTTGTAAATCACAGATACAACAAAAGTAACGCCCTCGAACAATCCGCCGTCTGATGCCACTAATTAACATATATATATTTTTATCATTTCCATTAGCAAGCTTGTCTCGCTAGATCAATTACGATTGAGTGAGTCCGATCTTCACTAGGTGCTCCATACTTTCGGTCTTGTGCCACATCTAAGCTACTCTTAGAAAATAACTAGAGCACCTCGACGTGGTGTAATGCTTAGCAAGCATGTTGCGCTAGATCAGTTACGACTGAATAGTGAGTTCGATCCTCACTGGGTACCCCACACTTTCGGCATTGTGCCACATCTAAGCTACGCTTAGAAAATCATTTGGGCACCCGATGCGGTGTAATGGTTAGCAAGCTTGTCGCGATAGATCAATTACGACTGAATAGCGACTTCGATCCTCACTGGGTGACCCATACTTTCTGCCTCGTGCCACACCCAAGCTCCGCTTAGATAATCATTTGGGCACTCGAGGCGGTGTAATGGTTAGCAAGCTTGTCTCGCTAGATCATTTCAGACTGAATAGCGACTTCGATCTTCACTGGGTGCACCAATTCTATGCCATTATTCATTACAAAATTCGCCCATGCAAGCTTACAGTACCCGCTATTCTCAAAATGTCACCCATCTAGTTACGGACTAGGCTCGACATTGCTTAAGTTCGGTAATAGTGAGGGAGCCGATGTTTCAACTTTATGTGGAAGGTAAAAGCGAAAAATATATTCACAAAAGACAGAACCTGTATTAAGTTTAACGAAACATAGAAAATAAATTAACAACGAATCGTGAATTAGAAGAAAACAATTATTTAGAGATTTTAGAAGAGAAATCGTCGGAAAAGTATGGCAACCGACTTAGATAATCGATCTATCGAGAAAACCTTAAGGGACAACATCTGACTACAATGGCCTAAAACGATACTATACGATATATTTTAATTAAATGAATGACAAAATGTAAGAAAATTCTATGTAAATCGTTACGTAACCTGGAAAGAACTTTTATCAGATTGAAATAATGATTTTATGGATGGAATAATATATGTGCAAGAAAGGGAGATATTAAAATGAAAATTGTAATTAGGCACTGGTAGGAAAAGCTTTACAATTTTAGAATGTTGAAATTTTAAACTTTTAAATTAAACTGTTCATACGTATTTGGGAATGTAGTCCGTCCGAATTCAATCAGTTTCTTTCAGGCTTCTGTTTGGTTTTCATCATTTTTATTATTATTTTTATTATTCACATTGTGATAATAAAAGATCAGCCAGGGGAGATAAAACATTGTGAGAACCTACCTTTCTTGTTACAATTTTCTCTTATCATAATATGGGATACATAATAATTAATGAAAGAAAGGAACGAATTAAATGAACTCTTTGCCCAGACGCGTCTAAAAATAAATAATTTTTAAAATTTCCATGTTCCAATATCCTTACCGATCGGTTCGTAATTACAACCGACACTATAGTTTTTATATATCCGCTCACTTTCCTATACATATATACTTCCATGAAACAAACATTACGTTTCTCTGATGATGTACTTCTAAATGTTGAAACGCGTTTTCCAGATATTTTTCTGCTTTACCCCAGATTGTTCTGATATATTGTAGATATCACATTCTCTCCTATCTAACTACATAAATAACAAAATATGTCATCAAAAGGGAAGTGTAAATTCACGCTGTGGGGAAAGACAATTACCGATCGAATAAGGAAATATAACAAATTCAAATATAAACAAGATTGGGTATGAGTTGAGGAAGTTAACGATGAACAACACCCGGCAGCAAACCATCTGATTGGGAGACTGAAGATTTTGAGCAGCATAGAACCACTACTTACCTGTTTTTGCTCCCAGATCCACCTTCATCCGACGTACTTGGTCCTGTTAGGGTCTCCCATATGGGCAAATAGTGAACTACCAAATAAGGGTCGAACACTATGAAAGTATAAAAAATAGATTTTTGTAGAAACATTACCAGCAATGCAATTTCGTAAAGAAAATTACTAATGATCCCAAGACAATTAAAGTTTGATATTAATGGAGGTGTTGATATGACGCTAAAAAAACAAACAATTGAGGAATAATGTGATTCGTTGGTCAGTGTACCAGTGACTCTTTGTTGAGGATGAGGGCGAATCGTGTATGCAAAATCCAGAAGCCGGGACAGGGTAGAAACGTTTAAAATTGACTTCTCAGCAGAACAAAATCAGGTGAAAATTTAATAAATCAGTAATTATCTGAGAGTTGAAGAAATTAGAAATATGAAGGGATGACGGTTGCTCAAGTCGTTATTAGAAAGAATTATCAACTAAATATCCTCCTGGTGTTTCTTTAAAATGCTGACTCATTTCATTTTCCATAAATGGTAACCATTTTGTTTCAAGTTCCTATTTTCTTGATTTTAGATGAAACGTCGGATTTTTTTTCAATATATCTTTTTGAAATTTTCATTTTCTAAAATTATAATATACTAGAATGAGTCATGAAAATTTCACGGATTTTTCCATTTTAATTTCTGTTATATCTTAATTCTTAACTTAAGAATTCGTTAATGTCCTTACGAAGTCCACAATTCTAAAATAGTAATTCCCCTGTTGCATTGTTATATATTTGAGCTTAAGAACTTTAACCCTTTGATCGCTTTACCAGTGATAGAGAAAATGACGTAATGCCCAGCCACCGCTTGAACAGTGGTAGGGAAAAATGTCTTGTAAATATTTTTATATCTACCGTGAAACATTACATACCAATTATTTGCCAATTTCGACTCTGGAGCTAAGGCAGAAGGATTAGAATTGTTCAGGAACGCCGGGCTCAAAGAAGTACGATTATATTACAAAAAAAATTATAAATTAGAATACAGGTCATTATATAAAGAGGTAAGAGAGTACAAATGAAAAGATTCAAAACTGATAGTTTTCTATTTCACCGAAGCAGACTTTTTAGCCGATTAGATTATTGCCTCTTATATCTGCCTTTTTTTTATTTAAAAACAAACAGCGCCTTTGTTATATATTTTTCTCCTTTATAAAGACAGGCGAGCTATTACTGGTCTAGCCTCACAATCAAATAAAAATGGCCATTGGTTTACTGAAATGGCAAGGCATGACATCTGTGCTAATTAGCTAACGAAATAAGAATTATATGTTAATAACAATTTGTATATAGGGAAAAAAAGGAAGCGCTAATTTAAACTTAGTCCAGGAGGGGATATCTGTTAAGAGACATGTATGAGCTGGAATTGAAAGAATAGTCAGAATCGTTGAAAATACATAATTGCTTAAAGAAAGGTTAAAGGGTTCTGGAGTATTGAGAAGACTTTCTGCCTCTTAATCTCAAGTGTAGACACCAATTTTTCGTGGTGTGAACATTCATTGAGTATTTAATGAGTGAGTAATAATAAAATCAATTACGGTTCTGCAACGAGGAGAAAAAAAGACTTTTACATTCAGTAGGTATACAATACTGCAAAAGGGCAATGAAGAAATCGTAAATACGGTTTGTATAGAATAAAAAGAAAGTAAATATCATTTATTAAAGGTTAACATTTTTTCTCATTCCATCGATGTCTTCGTTACCGGAAATGCCATTCGTCATGTAACATTAGCGTAACATTAAAAACTGGATGCTGTAGAATACAATGATGGCGTATCTCGCTACTGTTGGAGATGACGGAAGTGGTGTTTGGGAGTCAGTGTTTAATGCCGCACCTGTGCATTACTCCTGGAAACAATTTCGATAATTCCGCAAAAAAGAAAGTTAAAAATATTCTTCTGACGTCAGTTTAAATTGTCGGTGTATTTATTTCCATATACCCACATTACACTTACATGCACACACACACACACACACATATATATATATATATATATATATATATATATATATATATATATATATATATATATATTTTAAGCGTTTCACCCTAAGCAAGGCGGGAAGCCACTAGCATGCAAGGGGGTTACAGAGAGTTGGAGCGAGAGCAAATAGGAGTGATAGAGGAAAGGATGAAGAGAAGGATACGAGATAGAAGAAGGCATCTGGAGACGTCGATTGACATTACATTTGAATAGATAGAGATTATAGCTATTAGGGAAACAGGAAAAACAGAGAGAATCCTACAGGCGAGAGGTGCGAGGCATGAAGTTATTGGAGTAGAAGAGACGGCTATATTTAACAGTTTCGACAGTGAAAGGGTTTGAGCGAGATGCCAGCCTAGTTGAACGCTTAAATACATGAAGTCTGGGAACGAGCGAAAGCAGCTCCTCGGAGAAGTTACCATGGAAGTATTTGTAAAAAAAGACAGAGGGGGCGAGGCACATATGTGAGAGAGCGACTGCAGACGAAATGCCAGATCAGGGCCTATTACGTTGCATATCCGTCTCTGGATCTTAAAGTGAAGTCAACACTTAGAGGCGACAGTCTATTTCATGCTAGTGCTATCGTCAGGGCTGACGATTGCACTAGCATGAAACAGACTGTCACCTCTAAGTGTTGACTTCTATGTTCACTTTTATATTTACACAGGCTCTATCGCTGATATTGAGCACTTTATCCCATAAATATAGCACACTTTAAGACTATATTTCTTCATATATATATATATATATATATATATATATATATATATATATATATATTAAGACATATCTCATTAAATAATTTAGACAAGTTTTGTGTACTTATTTTCAATAGGATCCTATCATATTCACAGACATTTTTTTAGTATCTGTATTAAAGGAAAAGAGAAAAATACCATGTTCATATATATTTATTTATTCCAAGTACTTTCGAAATTAGTACAATGTTATCGTCAGGGTATTGCTTTTTTTCTAAGACAAAATTGTGTTCATCTTAAAGTTATTTTTTTAACTGTGAAAAACGCTAATGTTATATACTATACGATTTAAATTTCAAGATATGAATGTCAGAGGAGGTAACTAAGTCATGATATTTCCAAATGTTTTGTTTGTTTTTTAATTTTTTGTAGACTATTTACAACTAATAATTAAAACCTAGATATTCTAAACTATCTACTGTAAACATTTTAAAACATTTGTTCAGTATTTATAATTAATTTTGGTAAGGGTTGGTTTCATTTTTTAATTATAGATAGCTTCCGGAATTTTTAGTTTCTGCTTATTATTTTCATGAAAAAGTATACATGTATTTTCAACAAGAATTTCGTCGAAATTGCGAGTGTGGACAGACATGGTGTTGTAAATGTCGTGATATGTTTGAGGCATCATCCATATGAAAACCCAACTGATGAGACAACGTAGTAGTAGTATGACCAACATATATATTATTTTTCTCTGTTGGAGATACAATCTCCCAAGGTTCATTTAAATTTGTATATATATATTCAAACCTGCTATATAGATAGTCTGCTCTACGTTAGTTAGTTGTTTACTCGTATCGGGGTTTTTCTTTGGGCCTTGAACCTGTAGCTGTGCGATTATTTTCGACAGACTTTCATGTTCTTGGCTCTTTCTTTTTTAAAACCTTTTTTTCCTTTCGAGATTGATTTGGCTATTGTTAAATCAAGAATTCGAAGGTTTTTCGACACGAGTATAGTTACCCATATATATATATATATATATATATATATATATATATATATATACGAAAGATTTCTCAGAGTTAACCTGTAGAAAAAGACAATATTTATAAATATAAAATAGGAAAACTGTAATAGTTGCCGACGCGTTTCGTCATACACAGAAATAAATTCAACCACAATTTTTATTTTAAAAATGCTACACTCATAAAAAAAGAAAATAACTATTAATCTACTCCCAGGCTTTTTCCCTATTTCACCTTTCTTAACAGAATTACTACTCTCCCAAACAAACACACAGAACAATATCGTGAAATCAAAAGAAAATAGTTGAATCCGTCAACACACCAATAATAAGAATATCTCCACACGTGACAGTAATTGACGTAATTTTCAGTTAACAGTATGAAAATAGCGTTTTCTAAATTCTTCCAGTTCCTAAGGACATTTTGTTTTTGTTATTATTACTTACTTTGTTTAAATAAATTCATTTCGTTTTTTGCCTTGAGAAAGTCCACATTGGACGAAACGCGTCGGCAACTATTACAGTTTTCCTATTGTCATTTATATTCATGTATATATATATATATATATATATATATATATATATATATATATATATGTGTGTGTGTGTGTGTGTGTGTGTGTGTGTGTGTGTCTGTGTGTGTATGCGTGTATGTAAATATATATATATATATATATATATATATATATATATATATATATTCTTTTTTATTTCATAAAATTTAGACAAATTACTAAATTACGTAAATTCTAGAAATTACGTAATTCTAGAAAATGAAAGATTCGCTGAAATATGTTGGATATTTTCCAGATTGTCACCGGACATCAAGAAAATAGGAAATTTAATCAAAATATTTTGAATTAATGGGACAATAAATCATTAGCAGAAAGTGATTTACATGTCTTTCTCTTTCTCGTCGTGAAGGTTCCGTGATCAAGTTCATTCTGCAATAAATCTTGTTTTAAATAACTCAAATTTAATTAATATAATTCATTTTTACCGAAACCTTTAATAACATATTCTTAACAATATTCTCATCGTTTTACGTGTATTTTCTAAATATAACTTAGATGTGTCATACGGTTTAAAGTATCAGACACGCACTGAGGAATTAAAAATTACTCAGTCGTAATTATTCTAGCAAGACGAGCTTGATGACCCCCTAAATCACGTCGACATGTTTCTTCATCGTGTTAGGAAAGTCAGCGCATCAAGAGCCATCGTGGCTTTCGTTCTGGTAAGATATGTAATGATGCATACCTTTTTAATAGGAAATGTTATCGCTGCTATGTCGACCTCTTAGGAGCATATGCTGACCATACCAATTCAGGTTTCCTCTTTTCGTCCATTAGAATTTCAGAGAGAGTAGTACCACCTGTTAAGGTCCCAGATATGGGCAAATTGTGAGGACTAAAACTGGGGTCAAACATGAAAAATTAAAAAAATTCGTTAGAAAAAAATTTCCAGCAATATATTTTTGTAAATAAATTTCCAAATCTCACAAGAAAATGAAATTTTAAGATTATATAACTCATAAGGAGATGATAAGCCGTGAAATAAACCAAACGGAACTAAATTAAATTGCATCGATCTTCGAGAGATATTTTATCGGTTCACAAGTTATTACATGTCTGAAGAGTACCCCAGTACAGAGACATTTCAAAACTCATCAGGAGTATGTCATGGATGAAATGATAGACCCCAGTCTATTTAATAATTTTCTATATATCCTGACCATTTAGAGACACAGATATAAAGTGAGGGGCACTGATCTTTAAAGCATTCTATACTACATTCTAAACGAATCTAGGAATAGAACATAACGCTCTTGCTTTTCCTCCCGGTGCCAATTCACTAATGGTGAGGGGGGTTATACTGATGACTTAGGAGTTCATAGTTGGGATGATAAAGTACTTGAATGGAAAATCAACATCCTCATCCTTTCAAAGAAAGAAGACTCGAGATGAAACCCTTTCCAAACGTGAAACCAACGATGGCACAAACTCCATCACAAAATTTCAAGATGTGGAATTAGTAAATATTAAACACTTTAAATACATATCTGTATGCATTATTTATAACAAATTTGGTGTAGAAGATATGGAAAATGAATACGAAATTTTAACTAGAGTCGTAGGAAGTAGATTTCTAGACGAAAGCGTTGTTGATATCGATGAAAAGTAATGCGATTAAAGGAATGGTTTTGCAGTGGAATTTAAGGTTTCAGTTCACTTCAAATATATTGGATTTGGAGTCGTTTCATTGACAAAAAAAGCAGACCAAAAGCAAATGGGCGGTACAAGGGGTGGGGGGCCTAAAACATTATCAATGTCTGATCGGAAATCAGACATTGATAATATTTTTTATATTTTTTAAATGGAATTTCTTTTTTTTTTACTTTGACTGAGAACATTTCACCAACCATTCGTAGATATAGAGAGATGGGTCAGAACGATGTAAACATAGATAGATAGATAGATAGATAGATAGATAGATAGATAGATAGATAGATAGATAGATAGATAGATATGAGCAGACTGAGATAGATAGATAGATAGATAGATAGATAGATAGATAGATAGATAGATAGATAGATAGATAGATAGATAGATATGAGCAGACTGAGATAGATATATAGATAGATAGATAGACAGATAGATAGATAGATAGATAGATCGATAGATATGAGCAGACTGAGATAGATAGATATATAGATATATAGATAGATAGATAGATAGATAGATAGATAGATAGATAGATAGATATGAGCAGACTGAGATAAATAGACAGATAGATAGATAGATAGATAGATAGATAGATAGATAGATAGATATGAGCAGACTGAGATAGATAGATAGATAGATAGATAGATAGATAGATAGATAGATAGATATGAGCAGACTGAGATAGATAGATAGATAGATAGATAGATAGATAGATATGAAAAGACTGAGATAGATAGATAGACAGATATGAACAGACTGAGATAGATAGATAGATAGATATGAACAGACTGAGATAGATAGATTGATATGAACAGACAGAGATAGATAGATTGATATGAACAGACTGAGATAGATAGATAGACAGATAGATAGATAGATAGATAGATAGATTGGCAAAAATAAGTTTAAGATCGATGGTTAAAGTTTTATTAATTTCAGAATATGTTTCTAATAAAACAATATAAATTCGTTTTATTGTGTATAAATACGAAATTTGGACGTAGTTTCGCACAATACCGCAAATTGCTACAAAACCAAAAAACTAAGACTGGAAACGATTAACTTTCTTAAATATCCTAGTTAAATTGTGAATTTTGCATGAATGTCATGCATTATCTGTCTATATTTCTGAGATGAGGTATTATGTACACTATTTACATTATTCGGACTATTGTCCTCATCTTTGTCGCCATATTTATCAGAACGTTTCGGCCTTTCAGTATCTGTCTATATTTCTGAGATGAGGTATTATGTACACTATTTTATTATTTGATTATTGCCCTCATCTTTGTTGCCATATTTATTACAAGGTTTCGACCGAAACATGTAATAAATATGGCGAGAAAGATGAGGACAATAGTCGGAATAATGTAAATATTGAATGTCATGCATGTCGCCAACATGTTCAAAAGTATCTAAACTGTCTGCTATGTATAACGGCTTTCTCATCTCATTATTTAAAGTAGATCTCATTGCACCAGAGAGAGGGATCGGTGCTCGCACCGAGGCCAGCGCAATCGACAGTTGCGGGGGCCGAGGGCAACTTTTGTCCCTAGCCCGCGTGTACCCGCTTGGGTCTCCGCCTTAAAAACTGACCTTGTGTCACAAATCGTCTTAGTGGGTAGTCAGCGTAAATACCTAGTATGGTTTTCTCCAAAGCCCACAGGTGTCATTCAAGCTTTCATTGAATGATGCCTGTGGGCCTTGGCGAAACCATATTTTTTGTACTAAAGAATTAAAGAATACTGGGCACAATAACAGAAATTCCATCACTTGAGGACTTTGAACAAAAGCAGCAGATAAAATAGATATCACATAAAGTCGAAGAAAAAAAATGACATAATCAAGATGTTGATGTACAATGCTACTTCTAAAATATGTTAGGAAGGAAACCCCTTATCAATATTGAAAAGAGCGGTTAATTGATAAAATATTTTCCTATAAACTTGACAGTAGTAGTGCCTGCTCGATCAATAAACGCTAAATGTTTCCTCATAAGGAAACGGCTAATTTTACTATTATCATTACCAATATGGCAGTCCTTTTTCGTTTTCGTCATTTGTTAGTGTTACATCTGTAGATTCAATTTTCGGAGTCTAGGATCACGACCTCTTCTGTTTTGCTGGAGTTACCTTAGTTTCCGTAGAAAGTAGTATTCAAGGCATATTGTTACCAACTCTACGCCCACCCAATTTTGAATTATTTTTAAATAGAGGAAAATCT
>OZ038500.1:93285128-93292628 GCA_964036315.1 Acanthosepion esculentum | reverse complement strand
TATGTATGGGAAAATTTATATGCATATTTTTATATACCAAAACAATGTTAGGAAAATAAATTACAATGTGAGAAAAATGTTCCTATGATGCGTTTCGTCATTTTGGACTTCATGCAACTAAAGAGATGCTTACGTAACTACACATTACACATGAACATGGAGAACAGGAGACGCTGACATTTTCATATTTAAATTTCATTTAATTTTAACTACGTCTTATGTACATAGTCAAGCCAATTAAATTACTTTATTTGTTTGTCTCTTTATAACTTTTGTCCCTCATTGTTTTCGTAAAAAACATCTGCTAAGCACGATGAAATGTTTTAATAAACTGAACCCAAATTTATTGAGGATTTTCTTGCCATTAAAGTGCTTTCTATCCATTTTTTCTGCGTACATTACGTTCTCTTTTAATTAAGCTAGAATTATTAAGCCCAAAATATAACCAGATACATTACGATGAGTAAATAATGAATTGAGTGGATTAGATTGTAAATGATACCTACATTTCATTAACGAAATGAATATACATATATATATATATATATATATATATATATATATATATATATATATATATATTTTAAACATGTAGTAATGAACGTTAAAGACAACATAGTCTTGCATATTTTCTTTTGAATTTTCTCATATTCTCTAATGAAACTTTTTATTCTACGATCTTTTGGTTTGTGTAGTGTAAATCTTTTTCACGCTGTCAGATGATAAAAATCTTCGACCTGCACGTGATAACATCATCGCGTCTTTTGAATTTAAAAGGATTTTAACGTTTATTTAGTTTGTACAAAAGTAGCAACATGATTACGCTACAAGATAATTGGCAAATGTTTGTTTAAAAAAAATTTTGACTAAAAATATTGACCTTGAAGATGAACAATGATGTTTGAAAGCGCTAGGTCATCGTATGGACAATACATATTTCGAAATCATTTTCAAATAAAAAGTCTCATTAGAGAATATGAGAAAATTCAAAAGAAAATATGCAAGACTATGTTGTCTTTAACATTCATTACTACATGTTTAAAAGAAAAGTTCCTGCCAAATTACACATATCTATATATATATATATACTCCTGAAAAATTTATTTCGGTTGAGCTCTCTGTAGAGGAAGTGTGAGTTTGTAAACAGTGACTATTACTGCTAATAGTGTAAGACTCTTTGGTAAAGCTAATCGAGTTCTCTCTGTCACTGTGTTTGTCTAAAAATAAAAACGCTTAAATTTACCTTCATCCATGCCAACGGCTTAGGTGTAGAATCTCCGACTGACGCCAATTCAGCTGGGTTTCGGTCCTTGCTAGAGGCAGCTGGACATCTAGCCACACCGAAGATCTGTGATACTGCGAGACAGTCTGTCTGAGGATAACAATATATATATATATTTATATATATATATTGTCATCCAAAGATATATATATATATATATATATATATATATATATATATATATATATATATATATATATATATATATATATATATATATATATATAGATATATATATATATTCATACATGTTTCATTAAATAATATAGATAAGTGTTGTCTATATATTTTATGTAAGTTCTTTTCATATCGTCTGATAAGCTTAATAACATTATCATTAAACCAAGAAAGAAAATCACAATATTGATACATATTTTTTTAATCCAATCTAAGCTTTCGGCTTACATAAGCCATTATCAAAGATGACAATTACACAATATATTAAGCAATACACGAACAAGAAATTGATGATAGTCTGTTTTTGTTTGCATGGATGATTTCTAAGCAACGATAAACACGTGCATATAAGACGCTGAAAGCGAAAATCGCACCACAGCTCATGACGTCACACATGGCCACGCGAGAGTGAATTCGATGAGTATTGAGTATGGAAAGCCGTTGGTATAAACCAATGGCTTCTGTTACCAATTATAGGCATTTAAGGATATTTGTGGAGATTTCATAGTTTATTTTGTTCAGGTTAGGTTTCAACTGTTTTATGTATATAGCTTCAAGAATTTTTAGTTTTTGTTTATTGTTTTCATGTTTAATTATATATATATATATATATATATATATATATATATATATATATATATATATATATATATATTGTGTTTTGTAAGTAAATTGCTTTACAGTATATTGCAATGAATTGCAATGAAAATTTTTATGTATAGAGATATACTTACCTTCTTCCCCCTATAAAGAGAGCCTTACATATTTCTTTTTTTTTTTCAGAATAGTCGCAAAATTTTGCTAAACTTTGAAAAATATAATCAATAAAATGTTATAAAACTATATAGTAAAATTTTCTTCACTTGGGCAATTCTAAAAATACCTTAAACAAAATATTTTAATTCCTATTTTGCTTGCGTTTTTCTTTGTTTCTGTTTCTATATCAAATAATTTGAGAGAAACGGATTGTTGGCTGGACTGTTCTGCTTGTCTGTTGCCTTTAGATTTATTTTATTGGAGTGAATGACCTTCAAGTCACGTGTCTATACATAAAAGCATTGTTCTTTCAATAAAGTCAAATACGGTGTAGGAAATCAGCTTGAAAGATGCATGAACAAAGATGGCAACCATTTTGAATATGTGATAAAGGAAGTGTAAATTAGAATAAAACTATAAAACGTGAACGGATATTGAATAATTATTTATACACCTTTAAAAAGTTTCTTTCAAATTTGGAGAATAATATAGAAAAGTTTCATTCTTAGTTTCATATGAATTATTTATTTTTATTTTTTATTTTTCTTCTGATGATTACAATGGCTGCCCGCAAAGAGATCCATCTAATATTAAAGTAAATGCTTCAAAACTTCACACATTTACCCAAGTTTCCATTCCTCTTTCCAGTCTGAAAATATGATTTGGGCATAGCCATCAGCTATCTCGTCATATTCTTCTTAATTTCACAAACAGCGTTTTGGCATGTTTTTATGATTTGAAAGAGCCGTAAGCCAGCAGGGGGTCAAATGTGAACTGTACGAGCGTGACGATTTGATATGATATTTTGCAAAATTCCTTCACCAGACGGGAAGAATTTAAAATCATTTAAAGTCATTGTGAAAGCAACAATTACAAAGCAAACACCTTTGATGGCTTCTTTCTGTCAACTAATTAACCCCGCAGGAACATATCTGATCACACCTTCGCTATTTTTACCCCAATGACTGATTGCCAAATTTCATCGTGGTAAAATGAATCGAATCTCGCGATTTCAGACTGGCTGCTTATATTGTGTAGACATTTTAAAATAATGTTTCAGATCCCGTAGATATTTTAAAATAACATTTCCTTATTTATATGAGACAACATAATACACACAGAATATATGAATTGCAAGTGAAGCAACGAGGAAAAAACTATTTGCTTAATTAATGAGTTTAAGCGAATTGATGGCAAAACACGGAGGAAGACAGATGAAAATTTTACCATATTATTTCCTCTGCTAAATAAGGTAACATTAATACCGGGTGCCAAATGATTTATACAACAGGCTTCTTTAAAATATACAGACTCCAACCCAAAATCCAGCCATGTTTTCTTTTCTTGGGACCAGAATAAACGCTGCTACTATATAGGCACCACGCAATTCATTTCAAGGAGACAACCATAATAAGAAAAAACACTCAACAACAAAGCTCCTTGAAAATATTTAAATATTGTCCAAAACCTCTTTTTACACTCAATCATATTCACCAGAGAAAATGGAAGAATATGAGAACAACTAACTAAAAAATCCTCAAATTTTCTTTGTCTGTCATATTCTATGAAACATGCATCAAAGAAAGGTTGCTGCCCACATATACATATATAGTATTTTCGTGGATAAACAAATTTGAGTAGACACACCCTTTATTTATTAAATAGTATAGGGTGACCCCAAAAAACGGGAACTTTTTAACAATCCAATAAAACCAAGAGTGATGGAAGAAAAATATTTAATTCATAGTAATTGAAACCTTAAAACATGCCATTTAAGAAACAATTAAATTACGTCCTGTAGATGGCGTCCTCCTGTACGAATGCATTCTTGAAATCTGCTGTTGAGATTCCTCATTGACTGCTGCAACATCTCAGCAGGGATACTGTGAATTTCATTCTCGTTACTAAAATGGCAAAATGTTTATTTGCTCAAGGTCACTGTCTGGCAGTGTTGCCGCTTGCTCATGTCTGGCAATACACACTTCAAAAATTCCCGTTTTTTGGGGGGTCACCCTGTATTGTTTTCGTCTTTCTCATATATGCACATTCTCAGATTCTCAAGACATTCATATGAAATACTGTTAAACTTTACTTCATCGTCGACGCACACCATGACCGAGACGGTCTAAGGCACGTCGGATCTAACGTCGGTTACACCTGTCAAGAAGAAGGCAGATTAGAATCCTGCCGGAGAGCACATATGTTTTTAATAAGGCTCGTCGAATATTCTGACCGGTAGACGAAAATAAATAAATATCTTGTTTAATAAATAAACAGAGCGTCTACTCAAATAAGAGCAACCACCGAATATAATGTTTTAGTAATAAAATCTTTCGAACTCATAAATAAACACCCAACACATCTCTCACTTTCTCTCTCTCTCTCTCTCTCTCTCTCACTGTATGTGTATATATATATATATATATATATATATATATATATATATATATATATATATATATATATATATATTCTAGGCAAACAACTGAACAAAGACGGGTTAAAAAGGAAATATTTTTCATCAACAAATTCAAACTCATACTTAATTCATTGCATAAATAGATTTTACCAATTTCCCCTTACCATACACGACATATATAGCGAGTTACGCCCCTTGATTTTCATTTTTTTCATTGGTACAAAGCATAAACATCAACACGTGGAGATAGAAACAGTTAAAACCTTTTTGAAAAGCAAAGCGAAACTGGTTAAAGTAAAAAAGTTTAAGAAAAAAGGAAAACAACAAACTGTTTTCCTAAGAATAAAACCACTGAAAATCTAATTGTAAGTAACACAGTTTTAACTCTTCTATGTAAAAATTCATATATTAAAATTTAAATATCACTATATTAATATTAGGTGCATTTTTCCAATCCTCATTTTAGTCTATACAATAAGTTTTCGTTCAGAATCTTTCTAACAAAAACTTTTTACCTATATATATATATATATATATATATATATATATATATATATATATATATATATATATATATATATATTAAGAAATATAGTTTTAAAATGTGCTATATTTATGGGATAAAGTGCTCAATATAAGAGATAGAGCGTGTGTAAATATAAAAGTGAACATAGAAGTCAACACATAGAGGCGTCAGTCTGTTTCATGCTAGATGCAATCGTCAGGCCAGGTGGCCCGACGATTGCATCTAGCATGAAACAGACTGTCGCCTCTAAATGTTGACGTCTATGTTCACTTATATATATATATATATATATATATATATATATATATATATATATATATAATTGTAGGTATGCTATAGTGTATACATTTTTATTATGCACGTCTCTATATAATAATTTTTCTTGTATATGCATATAGACGTAGATATGGATGTATGATTGTATGCATGTATACATCACGATTTAAGATGGATCGATTGGTTTGTTTTTTCCGGCATATCAACATTTTGTAGTTTATATAAAGATAGAAAATACTTTCTAGATCGGAAGGATCGTGGGTATAATAATGATTTACTGGTACAAGCACTACTAATTAACCCACAGCTAGGAGGAGAAGACGTGGAAGACTAACTTCCCTAAGATATATGAGCGTAAGTAAACATAACGAACCCGATTGGAATTGGAACTCAGCTATCAGATTTCCAGTACCGAGCTGTTACCAATTACACCACCTACATACCCTAGCTTACAAAACCTGGTATTCTCAAACGTTCACCCATCTAAATACTGATCAAACTCGACGATGCTTAACTTCAGGGAACGTACGAGACTCAGTATTTAAACATGATAAGGACGGAAGGCCAGTATTTAAGCGTATTATTTTATGTGAGTAGATGTTACATGCGTGTACATCTGTATGAGAAAGTATATCTATATTTCTGAGATGAGGTATTATTACATTATTCGGACAATTGTCCTGATCTTTGTCACCATGGCACAGTCGATAAAGGCGTTAGTTAGATCCAGTGACAGGACCCAAAGAGTGTTAGTTCAATACCTGGTTAAGGAAGTAGAGAACATTCAGAGGGGAGTTAACAGAAGATAACTTACATCCATTAGACATGGCACGTGGAACTAGAACAGTCTACCCCGGTGAGCGAAATAAAGGGTTCAGTTCGACATTCCAACCACCTGAAGAAGGCCGGAGCGTACAATGGCCAAAACATTGTAATAAACATGGCGACAAAGATGAGGACAATAGTCCGAATAATGTAAATAGTATACATATAGGAGTATATGTTTTTTAAATGAGATGTATTGTTAAAAAAATGTGGCAAGAAATTACATGTGAATATTAACACCTCCAATAAGGGCTCTCTTTTAACTGTCTGAAAGAACCGTTTGCCTGGCATCATTATAGGCGATGCTAACCCCCAGGTAACTAGTTGTGCCTTTTGGGGATAACATTTCGCGCTGATATGAAAGCATATATTGAATTAGGTACGAGACCTGTTCCTAGAAAAGTTGCTTAACTGTGTCATGATAGGCAATTTCTTTTGCCGACACATATAATACACATTTATAATTCTACTCTTTGTACATGCATTGAATATTTCTGCCACATCTGGTCTGGTGATTCTGCTGTGAATTTAGAGATTCTTAATAAAATCCAAAGAATATACAACATTATTTTCCCTCCAGTATCTGTCTGTAATTCTGAGATGAGGTAATATATACTCTATTTACATTATTCGGACTATTGTCCTCATCTTTGTTGCCATATTTATTACAACGTTTCGGCCTTTCAGTATCTGTCTATATTTCTGAGATGAGGCATTATGTACACTATTTCCATTATTCGGACTATTGTCCTCATCTTTGTCGCCATATTTATTACATCACATCTCAGAAATATAGACAGATACAGAAAGGCCGAAATGTTGTAATAAATATGGCGACAAAGATTAGGACAATAGTCCGAATAATGTAAATAGTGTACATAATACCTCATCTCATAAATATAGACAGATACTGAAGGGCCGAAACGTTGTAATAAATATGGCGACAAAGATTAGGACAATAGTCCGAATAATGGAAATAGTGTATAATTTTTCCTCACCTGGCATCTCGTCTTCAGTCACTTCTCCAACGTCGTAACGTAGCTTTCTTCTGTCTTCTGTATTACTATTTTCATGCTATTTCTTCTGATAAGCTTTTCTGTTTCCTACCTACATTTTATGAACTTAAGCATACTACTAGATTGGCGGAAAGATCTGATCATTTTTACTATTGAAATGTCTGGATATAACTGTAAATTCTATGCTCATATATTCTTCTTTCGCGAATCGATAAATACTAAA
>OZ038500.1:93237628-93280128 GCA_964036315.1 Acanthosepion esculentum | reverse complement strand
ACATAGAAGCTGAAATAGATATCTAACATTATAGTATAATGACTCAACATATAAATCCCCATCTGATTAAGTGATCGTTCAAGCTTACTTGAGCGTAGGCTTTGCCTTACATTCGTCTTGGGAGATGCACACGTATTTTTTAGGTTATTTTTTATGAAAAATTGCAGCTTGTGAAACGGAAAATACGGTAAATATTAAAAACCATGCATTGTGATCTTGATAATGTCTACGGATATGGTCGAAAGTGCTATATCCCAAACTTTCAAGTGTAATCAAATTCACTGAATCCAGACTTAGATTCTATGCATGTAAAGAAAAAAAATACTAGCAAAATTCCTTGTCATCTACCTTTAATTAAACAGACAAACAAATAGATATGTAACGGTACAAAAGGCGTTTACTCCCTTTGGTCGAGATATATACATGGGTTACGTGATGGTTGCCTAGTGATGTCACAGTATACAATGACCAAAGTGGTCAGTCATTCAGTCGGTTTACAGTAACCAAACCGAAAGGAACATGAAAGTCTGTCGAAAATAATCGCACAGATACAGGTTCAAGGCCCAAGGAAAAAACCCCGATACGAGTAAACAACTAACTAAAGAGCTCGATACAAACGTAGAGCAAAACTAGTCAAACCTAATGAGCCAGACAAACCTACCAAGGTTTCACTTAAGGCACATCGTCAGGGCTAGCTGACCTTGTCTGGCTCATTAGGTTTGACTATATATATATATATATATATATATATATATATATATATATATATGTCTACTTATTATACACATTGGTATTTGATTTTTATGTTTTGTTTGTTGTCACATCTATATATGTTTCCATGGTTGTTGTACCATTATATATTTTGGCATGTTCTTGCAGTACCGGTATATGCAATTTTAGAAATAAAAAAAATACCCTCTGGATAATACACGCCTATCACGTAATAAAACATATAATGCCACGGTAACGAAAGATATTAATAGAAGAAAAATAGATGCAATAGGAAAAACTCTAAAGTAAGTTATTATAATAATGTAGTATCTTTCGAGAGACAACATGTGCTAGTGATACTACACTTTGTAAATATATATGTCCATAACAATAATCAACTCTACTGACATTAAATGGGAAATTGCTTAAAAGATATGTACCACCTTAGGATATTCATATGAACAATTGTAGTTTACGCTTAGAAGAACAAATACTGTAATATTTAGTTTTAAACAAATAAAACCTCCTATCAAATAAAAGAATGTAATTCTAGACAACTGCAGATTTATTTATAAACAGATGAATAAATAGATTAAAAGACTATAACTCAATAAATATTTTCATGTATTTCGAAAGGTCAAATATAATCCATTTTAAATAGAACACTTTAAATTTTATTTACAGGTAAAAAACTTCTCACCGTAAGCCGCGTGTAGACATTTTAACTCAATTGCAGATTTGCATCGATTTGTCAAGCTGTCGGTTGATTGATTTTCTCGACTTATTTAAATGTTATCCATGTGCAAGATTTAAGATAACATCTCTCATTTTATACATATATTCAATCAAAAAATATCGAGCGTGATTAGAAGTTTCAGATAAAGAAGCGCTATATCGAACATGTCCAGAGAACGAATTCGGACAAGCACAGACCTAAATAAATAAACTAATACACGGGGAAAATCAAACACAGAAAAAAAGAAAGAAGAAAAAATAAAAATGAAAAGAAGGTACTCCGCGGAAACAAGGGAGGTAAGTAAAAGGAAAGCGATCTGTGATATTTGGAAAATATGGCGGCTGATACTCACAAAAAGACGTTTATGGAGCCAGAACCAAAATAGAAAGGACCAAAAGATTTAACGAGAAAGGAAATATCATTAGAAGTGTCTGTTGATTCAGATCTTTTATTTCATAATTTGCCATGAGTTACTAATTTAAATAGATAGATAGATAGATAGATAGATAGATAGATAGATAGATAGATAGATATGAACACAATGAAATAGATAGATAGATAGATAGATAGATAGATAGATAGATAGATAGATATCAACAGGCTTAGATAGATAGATAGATAGATAGATAGATAGATAGATAGATAGATAGATAGATAGATATCAACAGGTTTAGATAGATAGATAGAGAGATGGTAAAAGATTGATATAGACGAATCAATTGTGAGATAGATAGTTAGATAGATAGATATATAGATAGATAGATAGATAGATAGATAGATAGATAGATAGATGTGAAGACAATTAGATAGATAGATAGATAGATAGATAGATAGATAGATAGATAGATAGATAGCTAGATAGATAGATATCAACAGGCTTAGATGGATAGATAGATAGATAGGTAGATAGATAGATGGTAAAAGATTGATATAGACGAATCAATTGTGAGATAGATAGATAGATAGATAGATAGATAGATAGATAGATAGATAGATAGATAGATGTGAACACAATTAGATAGATAGATAGATAGATATCAACAGGCTTAGATAGATATAGATAGATAGATAGATAGATAGATAGATGGGAAGAGATTGATATAGACGAAGCAATTGTGAGATAGATAGATAGATAGATAGATAGATAGATAGATAGATAGATAGATAGATAGATAGATAGATAGATGGCAACACAATAGATAGATAAATATCAACAGGCTTAGATAGATAGATAGATAGATAGATAGGTAGATAGATAGATAGATAGATAGATAGATAGATGGTAAAAGATTGATATAGACGAATCAATTGTGAGATAGATAGATAGATAGATAGATAGATAGATAGATAGATAGATGTGAACACAATTAGATAGATAGATAGATAGATAGATAGATATCAACAGGCTTAGATAGATAGATAGATAGATAGATAGATAGATAGATAGATAGATAGATAGATGGGAACACAATAGATAGATAAATATCAACAGGCTTAGATAGATAGATAGATAGATAGATAGATAGATAGATAGATAGATAGATGGTAAAAGATTGATATAGACGAATCAATTGTGAGATAGATAGATAGATAGATAGATAGATAGATAGATAGATAGATAGATAGATAGATAGATAGATAGATAGATAGATGTGAACACAATTAGATAGATAGATAGATAGATATCAACAGGCTTAGATAGATAGATAGATAGATAGATAGATAGATAGATAGATGGGAAGAGATTGATATAGACGAAGCAATTGTGAAATAGATAGATAGATAGATAGGATAGATAGATAGATAGATAGATAGATAGATAGATAGATAGAGAGAGAGACAGACAGGCAGAGAGAGAGATATTGGTTAATAAGATGAAGCACAAACGAAAACATACCAACATAATCAGAATGATAAATATTTATTAAATATCAACCATTTGACAAAAATGAAACAAAGAGAGAAAGCTTTTAAAGTTGGTATCTTCGGACACGCCTGTGTCCTTTATCTACGACCTGAGGAACAAGCAAAGAAATGAGAATTATTCACCTGAGATGTTTTTGCATATAAAGTATTTTCCAGTGGAAATCGTATTATGAGCAAAGCCATATCTCAGCGTAATCACTGTATGTGCGATTATTTTTATAAAAAGTAAACTGAAATTTGGATCGGTGAAAAAGTACTAGGTAACTTTGGTAACTATTGTGTGACGGGAGAGTGATATATTGTTGAATAGACTTATAGGTTGTGGAGGGGTAAGGACGTCTCGCTTGTAGAAAAAGTTGACAGATTTTTTATCGATTCGTTCTATATATTTTACTACATGTTTTTCGGATCTTGTGACCTTCATCAGGTAAAGAATGGTTATTTTCACATATTATTAAAAGAATTAATTTTTACTTCCTATGTTGATCTTTTAACCAATGTCTTTTGTGTCTCGTAGTAGCCATTTGAATCCATTTTGAACTGGTCGAAAAAAATGTCCCTTTACTTGAGGGATAATAAAACAATTGAATTTGGTCAGAGAAAGGGAAAGATAGGAGGATGTCTTTGTTCGTAACATTTTATGCCCCAGTGTATCCTTTCTCTATTCTTGCGTATTGTGAGTGTGTTTACCAGTATATATATATAGAGGCGCGGTGGAGCGGTGGAGTAATGGATAACGGCTTGGATTGAAGACTCGGAGAGCCGAGTTCGAATTCCAGTCGAATCCATTGCATTCACTTACGTGCTAATACCCTTGGGGAAGGTGTGAATCCTCTTCTTCTCCCTCCAACTATGGGTAAATAGCTGGACAGACTGGGTTCTATAGCCTTGGATGGCAACTGGTCTAGAAGAAGGACAACTCTGAATTCAAAATCTGCGGATGGTCGTTTGGAGACCTTGTGGCACTTAGTGCACCCTTCAAAAAGTGTAGATGCACGAAACATTCACCACTATAGCCATATCTCATGTGCTCTTGTCGGGCTGTCAGTTTCCTACGAACTGATCTGCTTGACCCTCATACGTTGAATTCGACGAGTTGAGAGTATATATATATATATATATATATATATATAAGTGAACGTAGAAGTCAACACTTAGAGGCGGCAGTCTGTTTCATGCTAGATGCAATCGTCAGGCCACGAGTTCTGTTATTTTTCTCAGCTGTTTATATATACGGGTCAGCGGTGCATTGTGGTTAGTCTCTTTTGCCGGTTATTTTACCAGAAGTCGATTGTTTGTTTATTTTGGGTTAAATTATTTTGCATTGTTTTTATTTATTTTTATTTTTATTTTGTGTTTTTATTAACGTAGTAAAAAATTGTTTATATAGCTTATTTAATAGTTTTGTTTTTGTTTGGCAAGATAATTAAGGCTATTTGTTGAATTTTGGGGTTGATTGTTGTAGTTTGTTCTAACTATTTGGGCGGTAACAGTTTTTAATTTGTTTAATACTTTATGTATTTATTTGGATTGATTATCTTTATTTGTTTTTTCTAAAAGCTAGTATATCGGTATCGGTTGTTAGTTTATTTATATATTTGGATGTATTTAGATCAATTTATTTTAATTGTTATTATTTATTTGTTATACTGTATATTTTCTCTTTTTGGTTTTCGATTTTTAGGTAACGTATTATATTATTTTTAATTTTAATTTTTTTTTTTATCATTTTTTTGTTTAAATAAATAAATAAACAAACAAAATGATAATAAAATAAGCAAAATAAATTAATCCAAACAAATTACCAAATCACACCTTGCGAAACCATACGTGGTCTCTGACGACTATTTCAGGCCAAAATGAAACTCATAAGGCTCTGGCGCCACCAGGACGTCCAAGTTCGTCGCCAACGTTGCCAAGCTTTGCAAGGAAAACCTCAGTATAAAGCATTAGAAAAATCACCATGTAACTGAGCACCAACAGGCGAACAATCGACCCTATTCTCAAGGTGGATATATTATATTATATTATAATGATATAATAATACACTATTTACATTATTCGGTATTATGAGCTCTGGAAAAATCATGCAATGATAACAGCAAAAATGGCAATATGAGGACTGGTTTGCTGAAGACATTAAGTCTATAAGTCCCAGAAATTCATACCCAGATGTACTCAAGGATACATGACACAGTGGTGTTATTTAGATCCAGTGACAGGGTCCATGACCTAGTTACGGTAGAAGAGAACTTAGAGAGGGGAATTAACAGGAGATAACTCATAACGCAGACATGGCACGTGGAACTAGAACAGTCTACGCCAGTGAGCGAAATAAAGGGTTCAGTTCGACATTCCAACCACCTGAAGAAGGCCGTAGCGTACAACGGCCGAAACGCTGTGATAAATATTTCAACAAAGATGAGGACAATAGTCCGAATAATGTAAATAGCGTACATAATACCTCATCTCAGAAATATAGACGGATACTGAAAGGCCGAAACTTTGTAATAAATATGGCAACAAATTCTGCAGTATGGAATTTTTCCTCACTGCAAACTGCCCGGATATACTGGCTCTGTGTGAGACCAACTTTGTCTCGTCTATCCCCTCCTCTGATCTCTCCAGCCCCGGCTACCCCCTTCTCCTCAGAAAAGACTCTCAAACGCACATGCATGGCCTTGGTGTTTACGTCAAGGACCATCTCCCTCTGACTGGAGAGTTGTCTCTCGAATCGCAGCACCATTCGTACATGTGTCTCCGGCTATTTCTTCTCAATGCTGTAAGCTATCTCTTCTCCCTTTATTGCGCTCCATCCTCTAAAGACAGTGGAATAATCGATAAACATATCTGACAGCATAGACAAGCCTCTCTCTCTCCATTCGTTTGCTCACATATTAGTGTTTGGGGACTTTAACGCCCATCATACCAAGTGGCTTAAGAATGCTACTACTGACTTCGCAGGCATTCAAACACTTAATTTTCAGTTTCTCAATCCCTCACGCAGATAGTTGACTTCCCCACTCGGTTTGTCTTCAACCGGGACGGTAAGGCCTCTCTTCTCGATTTGTGCTTCACCTCCATCTCCGAATCTTGTAGCTCTGCCTTCTTGGTAAGTCCGATCATGCTGTAGTGTCTGTCAACATCTCCTTCAACCCCACCCACTGCAAAGAGCCTCCTACCATTAGAACCTCGTTCTGCTATCAACGATCTGACTGGGACTCGTTCCGTGATTTCCTCCGCGATGTCCCCTGGGATGTCGTCCTTACTCTCCCCGTTCAAGAATGTGCTTCTGAGGTCTTCTCCTGAGTTAAAGCTGGAATCGACGCTTTCATCCCCTCAAGGAAATTTAAGATCAAATCGCGCTCCCCCCTTTGGTTCTCCGCTGCTTGCTCAGCCGCCATTGCCCATAGGAACCACTTCTTCCACCTATTCCGTGGCGACATGTCCGACTGCAATTTTTTAAATAATTTCTTGTTAACGTGTAGAATTATCCTCACCACTCATAGACCCGCCACACACACACACACACACACTTATATATATATATATATATATATATATATATATATATATATATGTTTTAATATATTTATTGCTTATAGATTATTGTCATAGATACAAATATTTAATTAAATGTTCTGTTTATAATAAATAGTATTAAAAAGATTTAGTGGCCTGAATGTCCGAAAAATTTAATAGAATATATGTCTTCCGAGAGGAATCAAACCTGTATCCTACACAGAATCGCCATTTATCCTGACGTGCTCGACTATTTAGCTACAGAGGAAGAAGCATCTGGTTAGCAAGGTCGAATTACTGTTTTTAAACTACAAATTCCCCATGATTTCTCTCAAACGCTCATATCTGCTCGAAGCGTATCTTAACGTAAACATATGACATCATATATTATGAAATGGATTAAGTCCGACAATTATTTTAATATATTTATTGTTTATACGTTAATTTTATAGATATAAATATTTATGTAAATGCTCTGGTTATAATAAACAGTATTAGCAACATTTATCGGCCTGAATGTCTGAGAAATCGCTAAGTGGCATTGCACTCCAGGCGGTTCTGTGTAGGATACGGGTTCGATTCATGTCGAAGGTCACTTATTGTCTATGAAATTTCTAATTATCCATTTAAAAATAAGAAGCAATGGTGTAAATCTTTAATTGAACCGTGCTTCTTATGTTCACATGAAAAATTTGAAATTATCAAATTTACTGACAAAAAATCCTTATCTTTTACCTATATATAGCAAACATTTAAAAAATTACGTATTTCCATTTTTATATCTATAATTTATTAGTATATGATTGTCCACCCAATACGGGTAATTACGTTATTTTGTTTATTCAGATTTAATAATGCTATATATTCCCGTCCAGTTAGTATTATTAATATCGTATATACATGTTCCACATTTTTAATTTTATCAACAGGCCCTTTTATGAAGTTTCCTGAATGTAAGTATCTAAAAAAAATTCTGTTAACTTTACCTCTGATTAACCTACCCGACCCTTCAACACCCCTTCAAAAACATGTCATATTTGTCTACAATCACAATACATTTGTCGCGGACATATTTCTCACAATTATTAACGATCGCATGTACATGTTCCAGTTTATCGTGACATCAAAAGTGACTCATCCACCTCCACCCTCTGTGGTTACTTTTCTATTTAACGTAGATCTGACATTTAATTTGTTGATCAAGACATACCCACAAGTCTATTTTTAATTCTGACCTTATGGTTCCCTCTTTAACTTTTAGAAAGAAAATAGCACTATATTACAAATAGTCTTAGAAATCCCTTAATCACCAGTTACTTACCATCGCCTGAAGAAGTACAATCAAAGTATTGAAACATGAAAGCTTTTGTGTAGCAATTTCAACATATTTTTATTATAATCTCTTATAATAAAAATAATGATAATACAGTGTAACCCGAATATAAGAGACCCGGATATAAGAGAAACCCGGATATAAAAGATTTTCTTTGGTCCCAAATTAGAGCCTGTGTTAATGTATATATGATAGACCAAACCCGGACATAAGAGAAACCCGGATATAAGAGACTTCTTCTCCGGTCTCGACAACTCTCTTATATCCGGGTTACACTGTATATTGATCTACATTGTATTGAGCACTTTTTTAAATGTAAATGCTACGAACAGTGGAATTTTACTTCATCTGTTCTGTCTCTCATTTATATATATATATATATACATACATACATATATATACATATATATATATATATATATCGTGGCTATGTATGGTGTAATAAGTTGGTTAATGATTTTGGTTAATTGATAAAACGGAGTGGGCATTTGAGATATGATAGGACGGTTATTTGGGGAAGTTTTAAGTTGTCAATATTTATCCCAAGAATTGCATTTGTCTCTTCCTGAGGTTAAGTATAAGTTTCCTTTCAATTTCCATTTTCTCTAAAACATCGTCGTTCCTTATGTGTTCCAGCCGTGATACCTCAGCATCCTTCTGTAGAACCACGGTTTTGTTGCTTCCAGTCTCTGCTTTATCTCCGGGGAAATTGTTCTGCACTCACTGCCATATAGAAGGCCATATGTCACGTAAGAGCTCAGTACCTTTTTCTTAGTTTCTATCGAAGTTCTTTCGATCTCTTCATCATCTCTGACACTTGGTAATATTTTGAAATACATCTTTGGCAATCGCAATGCGCCTTCGGATTTCAGTGTCGATTCTTCCGTCCTCCGTTAGAACACTTCCCAGATATTTAAATTTTGGTACTTGTTTGATTTCGGCATCGCCGATTTGTAATTTGCCTTTTGGGTTCATTCTTTTGCTACTATGGATACATTTTCTCTTCTTGCAGTTTATCTTTAATCTTTTCTCTTATCTTTTCTTCACTATCGTCTGCAAGAGCATTTGTAGACTTCTTTCCGTGTCTGCTATCAACACTGTATCGTCTCTATACCTTATGCTGTCTGAGTTGCTGAGCAGTTCCAACAGATCAGAGTGTAATAAAGAAAGTCGAATACACATGAAATAATCATCCGATGATGCAAATATTATTTATTAGCCATTGAAAGTTTTTCGCAGGAATGATCTTGAATATGTAACATAGACTCTTTTTGGCAAATAGGAAGATAGTCTGGGACAGAGATTTCTGTTTCAGAAATAGAAAGACATCAAATTAGTTTCGCAGAGCGCTATCCTCAGAAAGTTTCAAAGGAAAAGATTCTACACTGTAGAAATTGGTACGTATAACACGAATTTCGGTGTAATTGTAGTGGAACTTCGGAATATTGTGAGAAAGATTAGTTAATTAAATGGTGTTTAGTTGTAAGGCCTAGGCTTTGGCTGTGTTCAATATTCCACAAACAGTTTTTAATACAAATATATCATACATGGCATAAGACAAAGATGAAAAATTGACGTCGAGACAATATTTAAAACAGGAACATTTCCAACATGTTTATATACAAAATATATATACAAAATTGAGTGTTGTATGAATGGTTGATCGTGATATTGGATAGTTATTGTTCATGTGGTTCGAATAAGGTTTGATTGAATACTTCTTTGATTGGAATGAACAGTTTGTACAAAATTTAAACTTGAGACAGAAATGACAATTTAGCGATCTGCTTGAAACGTCATGTTTATTCGTGAAAGAAGGAAGAGTTCAAACGAAGTTGCGTACCTTGTATGATGAGTAAATATTATCTCTTGGTAGTTGATAAAAAAAATAACAACTTTACAAATATTACTCGACGAGTTCGTTGTGTGCCAAGCTACTGTTGTTGCTGAGTTTGCTATAGTTGAAGGGAAGTTCTTAGATGAAGAATTCTGGACGGCGGGAATTCTTTGAGTAGCTGGCGAGTGAGTTAGTTCGAATCGCTGAGTTAAGCGACGAAAAATCTGTTCCTGTCGGAAGCTATGTATCTCGCAAAGTAACTGAAGATCAAAAATTGCATTCCTTGCTTGTTCCAAAATTCGTATTGGCGGTAACATGTAACGTGCGATGTGGTTGGTCGATTTACAAACGAAGGAATTGATTAGCTAACATCAGTGATATGAGAATAGTTTATTATAGAATTGGGAAGTCGTCAGCGTGCGGACGATCCCAATATAATAATGCTGAGGTACTTAGGTTACTTTTCTTACTTCTTTGTTTACTTTTAAGAATTTTAAGGTGAAGAAACAAAGATAATTGTAAGTGAATTATAATTGAAAAAACAAAACAAAATAATTTTAACAGTTTATACATGTCTAATATGTTGCGTTTTATGTGTAAGTATTTTATATTTAATTACTGCATCTATTTTTTTGTGTTAGAGTTGTCTCCTTGCCATGCGGACATCAGGTGGCATAGCCTTTGTTACGAAAAATCGAACCGTTTGAATAAGTTTAGAATGCCGGGAGTTGAAAAATGGAAGCCGTGGAAGAACATCAATAATACTCAGAAATGCACATTCAATTCACAGGTTAAAAATTTCGAAGAATATAGAGAACATAAAATAAACTTTTTGAAGAAATTTAACCATTTTTAAGGAATGAGTATTGAGTATAAAATGCTCGTGGATATAACATGAAAAATCGGTTTATATCATTATTAAGCAATGCATTGACCTCCACCCTCTCATCATTACTTTCTTATTAAGATAAATGGAAAAATATATTTAAAGATTTACACATGTAAACGTACTAATACACGTAAGAACTTATGAAAATATGGCGTCGTCTTTTAAGGAAAGGGTAAACTCGCTTCCATATAACATTCCTAACGATATTGCTCTACCAGATTCTATGGAATGTCTATTAATCATTTTCTTTTGTAGAATTACTTCAAAGAGAATTCCCAATTTGGTTTTAGTGGAATTTACGGAAAATGATCATTTGCAAACAGAAGTTATTAAATCTTCAAAGACATTTTATTCAATTTCTGTTTTAACTGAGAAATGTATTTCGTATAACAGGAAATACATTTCTTGAATGACTGGTAATCATAGAAACATTACGACAGAATTTGTTACCCAAAAATACCCACGACAACAGGAAGGAAAAGGTATATATATATATATATACATATATATACATATATATATATATATATATATATATATATATATATATATATATAAAGTTTAACTAAAAGCTCAAGTTAAAATTAAGTTGAAAAGTTAAAATATAAAATGTCAAGTCAACAAAGCCTAAATATATTATTATCGATTGATTATCATAAATACTATATATATCTATATATATATATATATCTATCTATCTATCTATCTATCTATATATATATATATATATATATATATATATATATATATATATATATATATATATATATATATATAATTGTGTATTTTGGTAGTAATCTCTCATTTATACAAGTTTCGTTAAAAACGACTGACAATGAATTGATTATCAGAAATATCATATATATATATATATATATATATATATATATATATATATATATATATAATTGTGTATTTTGGTAGTAATTTCTCTTTTATAAAGGTTTCGTTTAAAACGACTGACAAGGAACTGTGATTCACTTTTTTTATTTACTTTTCTTTATGTTCTGCAGAATTTGTCCAAAGATTCACTTTCGCTATACTTTTAGCCATTATAAAGGACGATTTTACTTTTACATTTAACTGAATGTATGCATTTTTTATATATACATATAGAGTTATAGGAATGTTTTATTTTTCAAACACGCAATATAATACCTAAACTAAAGAAGTTAGCACAGAAAACCAACTTGGACCGTGCTTCACAATCTACTACATGTCTCTTGTTGAAAACAAGATATTTATAAATGTTAGTCCACCTAAGATATATGTCAGCTATGTAAATGATATGTTTATTTTAGCTAAAGGCGAAAAGGGAAATTCATAATCTTCAAACTATATTTGAAAAAAATGTCCTTAACATTACCTCCGACTACTAATCTTCACTTCACGTCTGTATTCTTACGTTTAATACACTTATTTTTCAATCTCAATTACGTTGTTGTTGTAAAAATTACTAGGTAGTTAAAAACCATAAATATGCGTTCACTGAGGTTTCTGACAATTGGGTCATCCATAGTCGCTGTCATCGCTTCGTCTATCAGCAGTCAATCGAACGTTGGATCAGATGAACAGGACCAATCGTTAATAATTGGTTGTATATTATTTTTTATGTCATAAGTAATATTTATTTCAAATCAGATTAATTTAATTTTAAATTTTCTAATTTTACTAAAATAACGTGTCATAAATATATACTTATTTTTTGAAAGAATTTTAAAATAGAAAAACTTGTTTTGTTTACAGATTTTCTTAAAATTAATAAAATGGCCTCTTTTAAGAAAATTTAAAGAAATCGAAATTAAATTTGATATCCCAATCTATATAACTTCTATCTGAAATACACCAGAATATTTTACTTAATGGAAATAATAAATTGAATTATTAAACCTTCAATTAAAGCTAAAATGAAATCTTCAAGAAAGATTTTTAAATTTTAATTTTAAAACATAGGTATCGAAACTTTATGCCAAATAACCGGTGGTCCCTAGATAAACCCTAGAAAATGAATAAGTCCACTCTATTTGGACATATTCTGACTATAACTCGACGTCATCCGAAAAAAGATTGTTTTTATTTCAAATAAATCTAGATTAACGAGACAAAATATGGTTAAATATAGACTATTTTGAAATAATTACTTTTTTAAATAACACCGTTTTTTGTGCGAATAAATGCCATGTAAATTGTTTTTAATGACACCGGTTTTTTGGCAATAAAATCTAATGATACCGGTTTTTCGACAATAAATGTCATACAGAATTTGTCTAATTACACCGTTTTTTTTCGCAATAAATATATCAAATATTTCTAATGACGCCGATTTTTCGGCAAAAAAAAGTCATGTAGAATTTTTCTAATGATACCGGTTTTTCACCAATAAATGCCATGTAAAATTTGTCTAATGACAGTTTTTCTGCAATAAATGCCATATGAAATTTTTCTAATGACACCGTTTTTTCGGCAGTAAATGTCATGTAGAAGTTTTATAATGATACTGGTTTTTCGGCAATAAATGTCATGTAGAAATTTTTAATACCATTTTTTCGGCAATAGATATCCGAATTTTTCGGTATTAAATGCCATGTACAATTTTTCTAATTACCCCTGCTTTTCGGCAATAAATGTCATAAAGTATTTTTCTAAACACACCGTTTTTCGGCAATAAATATCATAAACAATTTATCTAATGATACCGGTTTTTTGGCAAGAAATGTCATGTAGAATTTTTCTAATGATACCATTTTTTCGGCAATAAATGTTATGTAAATTTTTGTTGTGACACCGGATTTTCGGACATAAATGTCATGTAGAATTTTTCTAATTACACCGACTTTTCGACAATAAATGTCATGTAGAATTATTCTAATTACACCATTTTTCGGCAATAAATGTCGGAAATTTTTCTAGTAACTTTGGTATTTCGACAATAAATGTCATATAGAATTTTTGAAATGATACCGTTATTCGGCAAGAAATGCCATGTAGAATTTTTCTAATGACGCCGGTTTTTCGGCAATAAATGTCATGTAGAAATTTTCTAATGACACCGTTTTTTCGGCAATGAATATCATATAGAATTTATCTAATGATCCCGGTTTTTTGGCAAGAAATGTCATGTAGAATTTTTCTAATGACACCGTATTTTCGGCAATAAATGTCATATAGAATTTTTCTAATGACACCGGCTTTCGGCAATAATTGTCATGTAAATTTGTTTGTGACACCGGTTTTTTGAGAATTAATGTCATCTAGAATTTTCCTAATGACACTGTTTTTTCGGCAATAAATATCATATAGAATTTATCTAATGATACCAGTTTTTCGGTAAGAAATGTCTTGTAGAATTTTTCTAATGACACCGTTTTTTCGGCAATAAATGTCATTTAAAATTTTACTAATGACACCGTTTTTTTCGGCAATAAATGTCATGTGGAATTTTTCTAATGACATCGTTTTTTCAGCAATAAATATCATATAGAATTTTAATAATTAAACCGGTTTTTCGGCAATAAATGTCATATAGAATTTTTCTAATGACACCGTTTTTTCGGCAATAAATGTCATGTAAAATTTTTCTAATGACACGGTTTTTTCTGAAATAAATGTAATGCAGAATTTTTCTAATGACACCGGTTTTTCGGCAATAAATGTCATGTAGACTTTTTCTAATGACACCGGTTTTTTGGCAAAAAATATCATATAGTATTTATCTAATGATACCGGTTTTTCGGCAAGAAATGCCATGTAGAAATTTTCTAATGGCACCGTTTTTTCGGCAATTAATGTCATATAAAATTTATCTAATGGCACCTTTTTTTCCTCAATAAATGTCATTTACAATTTATCTAATGACACCGGTTTTTCGGCCATAAATGTCATGTAGAATTTTTCTAATGACACAGGCTATTCGCCAATAAATGTTATGTAATTCTTTTTAGTAACACCGTTTTTTTCGTCAATAAATGTCAAATACAATTTATCTAATGACTTAGCAATAAATATAATATAGAATTTTTATAGTGATATTGAATTTTCGGCAATAAATATCATATCGAATTTATCTAATGATACCGTTTTTTGGCAATAAATATCATGTAGAATTTTTCTAATGGCACCAGTTTTTCGGCAATAAATGTCATAGAGATCTTTTCTAATGGCACCGTTTTTTCGGCAATAAATGTCTCGGCCTCTCAGTATCTGTCTATATTTCTGAGATGAGGTGTTATGTACACTATTTACATTATTCGGATTATTGTCGTCATCTTTGTCGTCATATTTATTACAACGTTTCGGCCTTTCAGTATCTGTCTATATTTCTGAGATGAGGTATTATGTACATTATTTGCATTATTTGGACTATTGTCCTCATCAGTTGTTGCCATATTTATTACAACGTTTCGGCCTTTCAGTATCTGTCTATATTTCTGAGATGAGGTATTATGTACACTATTTACATTATTCGGACTATTGTCTTCATCTTTGTCGCCATATTTCTTACAACGTTTCGGCCTTTCAGTATCTGTCGATATTTCCGAGATGAGGTATTGTGTACACTATTTACATTATTCGGACTATTGTCCTCATCTTTGTCGCCATATTTATTACAACGTTTCGGCCTTTCAGTATCTGTCTATATTTCTGAGATGAGGTATTATGTACACTATTTATATTATTCGGACATTTATCCTCATCTTTGTCGCCATATTTATTACAACGTTTCGGCCTTTCAATATCTGTCTATATTTCTGAGATGAGGTATTATGTACAGTATTTACATTATTCGGACTATTGTCCTCATCTTTTTTGCCATATTTATTACAACGTTTTGGTCGTTGTATGCTCTGGCCTTCTCCAGGGGTTTGGAATGTCGAACAGAACCTTTTATTTCGCTCACTGGGGTAGACTGTTCTAGTCCCACATGCCATGTCAAATGGATGTTAATATTCAGTTATCTCCTGTTAATTCCCCTCTCCAAGTTCTCCACCGCCATAACCAGGTATTGAACTCACACTCTTTGGGTCTTATCACTGGATCTAACTATCGCCTTTATTCACTGTGACATCTACTGCCATTTTGAATCCATGTAACTTCATAGTTGATTTGGCATATTCTAGTTAGAGTGCTACCAGGATAAACAAAACTCCAGAAACACGCATGTAATTATATTCTATACAAAGATATTTGGTTCGGTGAAATACCTTTCAAATGCAAACTGCTACCTAACACATGTTTTGAGAATTAAGTCAAAGATCAGTTTAAGTACCGGTGAAAGCTTCCATTAAGCGATATATCGATATATATATATATATATATATATATATATATATATATATATATATATATATATATATATATATATATATCATCTTCAGCGCTAAGTATATTTTATATTCGTCTACCTGACAGAATATTAGAAAAAACTTATTAAAGAATAATATGCGCTGTTCAGTAGAATGCAAACCTGATTCCCCCTTGATGGAGAAACCAACATTGGATCCGACCTGGTTTAGACCGACCCAACCACGGATTAAAAATCAAAATAATCATTATTTCATTAGAAATTGTTTTGTTTGCATTCAGATATGAAGTTGAACACACATGAACTTTCGAGTATTTGAGAAGTCTGTGCATGCACAACGTACTATTCGGCTTTCTTGATCGTTGGTGGAGTCATTCTAAAGCAAGTTTGACCTAATGACGGTTTCTCCTACAAAGGTCACATATTCGAATGCTCCCGGAGAGGGAACATTTTATTTCATGGCATTTCTCGTATTTTCAGAGCGTCTACACAAATATGGCTATAAAATTAAAAATAAAAATATGGCTACAAAAATAACGTTTAATTGATATATATATATATATATATATATATATATATATATATATATATATATATATATATATTCAATTTACATCAATAGCTTCATGTCTCGCATATCTCGCCTGAGGAACTCCCTTCCCTATTCCTGTTTCCCTGACAAATACAATCTCCAACGATTTAAGTGCAATGTCAATCGACATCTCCAGTTGCCTTGGTCTATCCACTTCCCTTCTCCACATCCTTTCACCTTTGATTCCTATCTGCTCTCGCTCCAAATCTTCTGTAACCCCCTTGCCTTGACCGATCCAATGTCTTTCTCCACATCCTCTCCTTTACCACTCCTATCTGCTCTTCCTCAAACCTTCTGTAACCCCTTGTGTGCTAGTGGCCTCCAGCCTTGCTTGGGATGATACGCTTAAAAAAAAAAACCCAAAAACCAAAAACAAAAACAGACAACCTTAAGGGTTCTATTGGTTATAATTTATTTCACCAGGTATATGTTTTAACTGGCTCATCAGATCACAATTCCAAAGGTAAAAAAAATGTTTTAAATTGAGCTCTCTGAATTAAGCCTCCTTGGGATTATCCATATGGATTACCAAACTTTTCATTACTTATATATATATATATACATATTATTTATATATATATATATATATATATATATATATATATATATATATATATATATATATATATATATATATATATATATATATATATATATATATATATACTTGGGCAGCCACCTTTCTTTCATGTATCTTTCATTGAAAACAGCCGCCAAGGAAGATTTAATTTATCGTTTATTGTGGTTTTCCAGGAAACTATAAAAATGATAAAATGTTAGATTGCTGAAAAAAAAACTCAATAAAAGATTAATTAAATCTTCCTTGTCAACCGTTTTCAATGAAAGATGCATATATATATATATATATATATATATATATATATATATATATATATATATATATATATATGTATGTATGTATATATGCCCTGTGCTCGTGTTGCGTTTTTGTATTTTTTTAATGTGATTTCTCGAATTTCCAGGCCGCTTGACGAAAAAAAAATATACTGTCTCTATTTCTGAAAGTGTTATTGTAATTATTTATATCATTAACATTATTCAGTCTGTTGTGTTTGACCTTTATGAAGGACACATGGCCCAGTGGATACAGATGGTTAAATTTGTTGTATTTAACCTATTCTTCTAAAAGTTGTGTTTTCTGTTCCTTTTTCGTTTTTATTTTTTGTGCTTATTAACATAAAAAAAAATTAGCATCATACGGGCATTAGCTTCTGATACATAGATAAAAATACTCAAAATTGATGGGTGTTCGAATAATTTTGTCGTTGAGTGTATATATATGCATGCGTGTACGTATGTATGTAGTTTGTGAGTGCATGTTTGAGATTAATTTATGTGTGCGAGAATTAAAATTATGTACGATCTTTTTCATATTTTATATCTGTTTATTATGTGTTTTGTGATTTTATGACAGTCATTATCAAGAATTAATATTCTATAATGGATTTTTCTGTTTTACACGCCTTTCGTTATTTGTACTTTTGGAATGTATTTAATGTCATGTAAACATGGCGTTACAAATGGTTCTGAAGATTTAATAAATTTTACATTTTCCTTTTCTTAAATTTAAAATGATTTTGGTAATTACTGGTTCATATATTTACAATGGGATGATTGTAAAATGTAGAATTATTTCCCAGTTTCTCTTAATATGCATTATTGTACAATCAATTGGTAACAAAATTTAGAGATTTTAGAAACATTTTTCGTGCTTGACGGTTTGGATTCTACCTCATAAAGAGGATGCATATGTGAATCTCTGAAGACTGTGTATCGTGCGTGCGTGTATATATGTATTTATGCTGATTCATGTGTAAGCTAGCAGGGACACGCTCACTTACATACATATATATATATATACAAATATAGAAGTCAACACTTAGAGGCGACAGTCTGTTTCATGCTAGATGAGATTGCATCTAGCATGAAACAGACTGTCGACTCTAAGTGTTGACTTCTATGTTCATTTTTATATTTACACACGCTCTATCTCTGATATTGAGCACTTTATCCCATAAATATAGCACATTTTAAGACTATATTTCTTCATATATACAAATATATATATATATATATATAATTATAGATATATATATATATATATACATATATATATATATATATATATATATATATATATATATATATATATATATATATATATATATATATTAATGTATATATGTATGCATGCTGATTCATGTGTAAGCTAGCGGGGGCACGTACGCTTACACATTTATATATATATATACATATACATATATATATACACATATATATATATATATATGTCTATGTATATATATATATACATATATATAGATAATTACATATATATATAATTATATATATAAATATTAATGTATATATGTATGTATGCTGTTTCATGTGTAAACTAGCGGGGAGACATATATATATATATATATATATATATATATATATACATATATATATACATACACATGTATATATATACATATATATATACATACACATGTATATATATACATATATATATATACGCACACGCGCGCACACACACACACACACACATATATATATATATATATATATATATATATATATGTGTGTGTGTGTGTATGTGTATGTGTGTGTGTGTGTACTCAACGGCAGTGCATTGTACCGACTGTACTAAGTGACGATGAAGACACTATATACACTGGATACAAAATCTGTGGTGTTACCCATTTAAGTATTCATATATATATATATATATATATATATATATATATATATATATATATATATATATATATATATATACATTATGTGTGCGTGCGTGTGTGTCACATAAATTAGAATGGTAGAATAATTAAAAGTAAAATTAAATAAATAAAATCAGCAACTAATTCGCAATCTTTCTGTGCGGCGTCGTTCCCAAAAGCCGTTACCCATGACGTCACTTTTATATCATTTCGAACTACGAACTTCCCAAAGAATTCCAGATTGTAAAGAACATAATTCTAACAAAAGAATTAATAACTACCACACATATACCTCATTTGTTCTTAATAATGACTGCGATAGTCGAAAGCAGTTCAACAAAATTATCAAAATAGGAACATCGAACAGCTGATCCACAACTCGGTGCACAATACCCAATCACTCTTACGAAAATTATAAAAATATAATAAAAATAAACAAACACAACTTGTCGGTACTTTTAATCAAACTTGTAATATATATATATATATATATATATATATATATATATATATAGAGAGAGAGAGAGAGAGAGAGAGAGAGAGAGAGAGAGAGAGAGAAAGAGAGAGACTACAGTTCAAAAGTTTGTGGCTACCCCAGGTACTTTTTTAAATAGGGATAAATGTAATTATTTTGTAATTTAAATAAGAGAAATTTATTATACATGTTTAAAAAGTGAGGCATGATTTTTCATTAGAAATTTTATTATGCAAAAAAAAGCATTTTATGACTAAATGTTTCTCTCGTATAAATCTCCTCATTTAGTCTTGATAACTGCTGTTCAAATCTTTGGCATTCCTTGCAAAAGATTTGTCAAAATATATGTTTCATAATAGAATCCATTCTTTTTACAATAACTCTAAGATCTTTATTTATTTTCACAACTCTTTCAAGTTCATCTCATGCTAATTCTGGGATTTGCTTCAAAATTTTGAACTACATATATATATATATATATATATATATATATATATATATATATATATAAATATAAAAGTGGACATGGAAGTCAACACTTAGAGGCGACAGTCTGTTTCATGCTAGTGCAATCGTCAGGCGTCTAGTGCTGTTATTTTTC
The DNA here is from genome assembly GCA_964036315.1 of Acanthosepion esculentum. Lineage (NCBI taxonomy): Eukaryota > Metazoa > Mollusca > Cephalopoda > Sepiida > Sepiidae > Acanthosepion > Acanthosepion esculentum. The sequence continues at coordinate 93,259,457 of OZ038500.1, read as the reverse complement.
TCGGCCGAGAAAAATAACAGCACTAGTCGCCTGACTATATTTACACACGCTCTATCTCTGATATTGAGCACTTTACCCCATAAATATAGCACACTTTAAGACTATATTTCTGCATATATATATATATATATATATATATATATATATATATATATATATATATATATATATAATGATGATGATGATAACGGTGTCCTTAGAAATCCATTGGTAATAATTTATTTCACGGGATTAAACGCCCATCTCATCAGACCAAACAATTTTACAACAATATATGAATTAAAGATTTATCCAGATAAAAAAAAAGGAAAAAAGAAAGAAAAAAATGGGACTAGAAGACAAATAAATAACACGGGAGGATAGATTGATTTCTAAGGACTATGCTTGCAACACTATATCCTCTTTGGAATTATCCTATTTAATTATCAAATAATATTATATATATATATATATATATATATATATATATATATATATATATATATATATATATATATATATATATATAATAATCCTATAAATATAAGTAAGTATGCTCGCCCCGCGTCCCCTGGCGATCCGCGTTGGTGAAACCTAGGTAGGTTTGCCTGGCTCTTTAGGTTCATAGTTATATATATATATATAAAGATATTTTTATGTTTAACATCCTTTATCGAACCTGTATTCTATACGGAACCCTCATATAGGCTGACGTACCTTAACCGTTTCGGCCACTAAGGATCTTTCGGTTGGCAAGGTCGAATTTACTGCTTATAAATATTCAAGGACGAATATTTTCTATGAAAATTTCTCGGACATTCAGGCCGGTAAATGTTATTTAATACTGTTTATTATAAACAGAACATTTACTTAAATACTTGTATCTATAAAAAGAATGTTAAACATAAAAATGTTTTTAAATAATTGTCGGACTTTGTCCATTTCATAATATATATATATATATATTTGTGAATGACGTGACTGCATGTGTATATAACATGAAAAGCCATACTAGCTCCATATTCAGGGCCTACTGATTAAATATGAATGTTAACGCCTGCTTGTGCGAGAGAAAGAAAGATATATATATATATATATATATATATATATATATATATATATATATATATATATATATATATGTATGTATATATATATATATATATATATAAAATATGTGCGTGTATGTGAGAGAGAGAGAGAAAAGAGAGATAGAGTGCTGGAGAAAGATCTGACAAAACCAACTAAGACAAATCACAAAGTGAAGAATAGAAACTCAAAGACTATCCACCCACTCAATTCCAACCTGAGTAGTTTGGTGAATGAAATTTCTTCAAAGTATTTCTTCATTTCCTGAAGAATTGATTTCATCAATTTAGCTGAATTCAGCTTAGGATATGCAATCAAATGTTAACATAATTTTCCTTCCGCAACCAATTTGCATTACATGTACCTGTTGATGACACATATCTTTGAGACTTTGCTCACCTTCGGGTCCGGGTCGATTTGTACGTCACCAAAAAAATTAAGTTTCTCCAGTAATGTTCCTACCCAGAATCCGAGCTCCACTAAATTATATACAGGTTGTCCTCTACTTACGACAGAGTTCCGTCGTTAAGATACATCGTAAGACGATTTTCTCTCTACGTCGTTTCGCAAGGGCTATTTTACGTGAATAAGCGCTTACCATAGACACCTATGCTAAATCAAAGGTAGAGTAATAATCTAGCAATGGTATAGGAAACGTTTTATGAACAGTGGGCAGCATGACCTATGGCTCATCACGAGGCGGACCGCACTTCTAAAGAGATTCAAGGTAGTTTTTCGCAATAGGTACCTCAGCTATTTTCGCTACAGAAACATCATATGCATAACTATATATATATATTAGAAATGGTGGGGGATGTTTGTTATGTATATTTTTGTGAGAAAACTTTTTGTATAAGTAAAATATTGAAATCTTTGTATAACATTATTCCTGATAATATTGGGATACACATGTCGTTGCCAGTGATTTATTACTAATTCTTTCATTTGAAAATAAAAGCGTATATTTCCTCGCCAGAGAAGAAAATTATGAATGTTTTCTGTTTCAAAAGCAAAAGATGCTTACACTTATCATCTTCCATAGTGAAAATTGCCTATTATTTAAAAATCCGAAAACGTTATCTTCACCAAAAGCTTACAGAATTCAAGAAACTTTGGCCTTAATCATTATTTATGTAGGTGCTTATGTATCAGAGAGTCTTTGAGTGAACAAGTTAGAACGAAACAGAACAATCTTTTTGAGAAACCTTATTTTCCTTATAAAATTAAACGTGGCATTCGCAAAATCCAATCGACCCGCATGCTGGTATCACTGACAAAACTAACCTGGCCGTTAGTCTCGAAAAGGACCTCCAATCGGTTGTAGACTGGGGCAGGAATTGGCTGGTTAATTTTAATTCCTCAAAAACAAAACTGCTCTCTATTAATCACCACAGGGAACAATCCCTGCCTCCCATTAGAATGTCTGACACTCAACTCCACGAGTTTGCGACTGCTTGGTCTCACACTGTCCGCTAACCTGAGATGGGACACATACATTGAATCAATAGCTTCGTCTACCGCAAAGAAAAGTTAGTCCCCTGTGTCGTGCCACAAAGTTTTTTCTCGCCCGAGTTCATCCTTCAAATCTATAAATCAAACATTCGCACTTGCATGGAAAGCTGCTGCCATATATGGTCTGGAGCCCCCGTCTTAAGTTCTTAGACAAAATCCAGAGACTGAAATGCAAAATTTTTCGGCCCTGGTCTGGCATCTCATTTACAGTCTCTCTTTCACAGACGTGCCGTCGCTTCACTCTGTCTGTTCTACAAATACTTTCGCGGTAACAGTTCCGACGAGCTACTTTCGCTGGTTCTCACACTGCATGAATCTAAACGTGCTACTAGGTTGGTATCTCGGTCCCACCCTTTCACTTTCGAAACGATTAAATATAGCCGTCTCTTCTACTCCAATAGCTTTATGTCTCGCACTTCCCATCCGTGAAACTCCCTTCCTATTACTTGTTTACCTGATAGCTATAATCTTGAACTATTCAAATGTAATGTCAATTGACATCTCCAGATGCCTTGATCTATTCCCTATTCTTCTCTTCATATTTACTCTATCATATCTCATTAATCTCACTCCTAAGATCAGGACAATAGTCCGAATAATGTAAATAGTGTACATAATACCTCATCTCAGAAATATAGGCAGATACTAAAAAGGCCGAAACACTGTAATAAATATGGCGAGAAAGATAAGGACAATAGTCCGAATGATGTAAATAGTGTACATAATACCTCATCTCAGAAATATAGACAGATATGGAAACGCCGAAACTTTGTAATAGATATGGCGACAAAGATAAGGACAATAGTCCGAATAATGTAAATGGTGTACATAATACCTTATCTAAGAAATATAGACAGAAGCTGAAAGTCCAAAACGTGATAGTAAATATGGCGACAAAGATGAGGACAATAGTCTGAATAATGTAAATAGTGCACATAATACCTCATCTCAGAAATTTAGACAGATACTGAAAGACCTAAACGTTGTAATAATTATGGCAACAAAGATAAGGACAAATGTCTGAATAATGTAAATAGTGTAAATATTACCTCATCTCAGAAATACAGACAGATACTGACAGGCCGAAACGTTGTAATAAGTATGGCGACAAAGATGAAGACAATAGTCCGAATAATGTAAATAGTGTATTTAGAAACTGTCGAGAATAAGCGTTAATAAAAATAATAAACATCATCTGCAGCTGCGGTTGCTTTGTCTCGTCTCTAAGAATGTGATTTCTTCTTTGCCAATAGCTAGTAGCTTTTGCTAAATAACTATTGCTATAGCGTCCGTTATAATGATTGCGTTGATGACCACATTCGACGCCAAAGTCCAGGTTCAGGACTAAAAGCTTCCCGTTTCACCAATTCTTGCTCCTCACCTTAATCATCTATCGCCGTTAGATTTTTCAAGTGTCAACTGAAGATGATAGAAAATCAGAGTAGATGAAAGTCTGTAAATTTATTTAAACGACCTTAACTCGACAGGAAGTGACTCTCACACTTGATTCCATGACCTTACTCTTCGGCACATATGGAATGAGACATGAAGAATCCAGTTATATATAACTTCAACAGACTGTCACTGTCTCGGTTATAATTTCGAGTGACCCTTTCTGCTTCATATTCGTCAGGCGCGGCCCTCTTCATCCGGTGTTTCAACCGTTGAGATCTGTTGTAATTCTCACCCGCTTGTTGCACCGTCGTTAGCCGAGATAGTTTATTGCGTTCTTCACATTTCGTCACAATAAATAAATACAGTTCACTATCAAATCTCCTGAACAGTGGATGTGATGCTGTGAAACTCATGATATTCATCCCCTTATTCGACGACATTACTTAACATATTAAACGATTTTATATTTGTGGTGGAATTATTATCCCGGAAATTCAAGAAAGTCTCCTAAGCTCATAAAAATACAAATATTCATCCCGATCCGTTTATATTGGCATAAAAGCTGCAGATCAAACCCAAGATTTCACAACAGACGCTTCACTTCCTTTGAAGCTCACTTCACTTGCTCATCTTCTACGCAGGTCCTAAGACACCCTTAATTTAAATGACTATATATATATATATATATATATATATATATATATATTATGAAATGGAAAAAGTCCGACAAATATTTTAAGACGTTTTATGTTTATACATTCTTTTTATACATACAAATATTTATGTAAATGCTCTGTTTTATAATAAACAGTATAAAGCAACATTTATTTACCGGCCTGAATGTCCGAGGAATTTTCATAGAAAATTTTCGTCCTCCGACAGGAATCGAACCTGTATCCTATACGGAGAAGATTCTATAAAATGAATGTATAAACATAAAATGTCTTTCAATAATTGTCGGACTTTGTCCATTTCATATGTGACGTCATTTGTTTGCATTTAATACGCCATGAGCAGATATGAATGTAGGAGAAAGATTCATGAATATTGAAGTTTAAATACAGTAAAATCGACCTTGCTAACCTGTGCCCGAAACGGTCAAGGCACGTCAGGCTATATGACGGTTCCGTATAGGATACAGGTTCGATTCCTGTCGGAGGACGAATATTTTCTATGAAAATTTCTTGAACATTCAGGCTGGTAAATGTTATTTAATACTGTTTATTATAAAACAGAGCATTTACTTAAATATTTGTATGTATAAAAAGAATGTATAAACATAAAATGTCTTTTTTTTAATTTATTTTTTTTTTATATATATATATATATATATATATATATATATATATATATATATACACGAGGGTCATTCATTAAATAAGGTGAATGTTTCGGTATAAGGACTTCTAATACAGATAGAAGTTTACTTTTTTTTAATTTTTCAACGTAGTCTCCCAGCACTGTCACACGCTTTTCCCATCTGTGGACAAGCTTCCGTTTTCCCTCAGCCTAATAATCTTTGGACTGATGTCTCAGCCAGTCGCTCACAACACTTTGACTTCATCGTCACTTTTAAACTTCGTGCCTCTTGTGAACGCTTTCAAGGGAAAAAACAGGTGAAAGTCTGAAGGGGGAAGGTCTGGGTTGTAAATGGGGATGAGGGAGCAGTTCCCACCCCACCTCGTTGATGGTCTGCACCGTTTGGGCTTCTGTGTGAGGCCTTGCGTTGTCATGATGCAAGATGACTCGTTCTGACTGATGACTCCTGCGTTTGTCCCAACAGATAAGCTCAAAGTCCTTGCAATGTCATCCACTGTCACTCTTCTGCCAGACTGAATGAGGTCATTGACTGATTCGATCACCTCAGGAGACCTCACTTCTGTAGGCCTCCCAGGCCTGTCTTCATCCTCAACACTGCTCCGTCCTTCTTTAAACAATTTAGCCCACTTGTAGACATTTTTTTGCTGAAACATGTGGCACCATACACAGCTGACATTCTCCTATGAATTTCAACGGGTTTGCACCCTTCAGCAACCAAAAACTTGATAACTGACCGCTGTTCAATCCTGGAGCATGCTTCTTGTCGGCCATCTTTGTTAATTGCCAAAACTCTCAAAGTTTTTTTTTAATCTGCAAAAGAAATTAAATGCATGTGAAAAGGAAGTAAAACAAAAAAAAAATAAAAAAGGGTAAGCTTCTATCTGTATTAGAAGTCTTTATACCGAAACATTGACCTTATTTATTGAATGACCCTCGTATAAATATATATATATATATATATATATATATATATATATATATATATATATATCAGGCAAGAAGCTATCTTTATTTGTTTAGCGGTATATCAACACGTTATAAGTAATTTAATGGCAAAATTTAATCAAAAGCGAGAGCCGAGACCCTCAATATAATTTTTGAAATTAAGTTGAATTAAGGTGTCTGGACTCGCTTCATCGTCAAGCGAGGATTATATTGATGGTCTCGGCTCTCGCTTTTGAAACATGAGAACTGTTATGTAGCGAAGGAATCATATTTTTAATAAAAAATATATTATTTATATATAAATATATATATATATATATATATATATATATATATATATATATATATATCAGGCAAGAATCTTTCTTTATTTGATTAGCGGTATATCAACATGTTATGAGTCATTTACTTCCAAAATCCCATTTTGGGGGGAACATTATTAATTTCTGTTACAAAAATCTGTTAATTTTTTTTAAATACAGTAATGTTCTGTTGGGAATATTCTTTTATTCTTTATACAAAATTGTTTTGCTGGTATTTCTACTATAATTTTTATACATCGTGCTTTGATGTCAGTTTGGGGGCCAACCATTTCCCCATAACTGGGACCATAACAGGTGCTATCAATCTGGGTTAAGGTGCAACAACAGCAATAAAGAGGTGGTTCCACGCTCCTCAAAACATCCAGATCAATGGCCTTCCTGCCGACTGTAGTTTATCGTCAGACCCAGGACGGAAATACTTTTGTGTCTGCATGCAAGAATGGAATGAATAAGAATCAAGTGGCTGAAGAGACATGCAAAAGTATTCTTCAGGCCACATGATCCTTATTTTATCCGAATTTTCGTGTCTGTATTTTTGACATGCTGATATTCTTTGATAATCCGTGAGAAAATCTTTTATTTATTCTGCCCATTATTCAGTCGAATATCTTCATAATTGATTTATGAAGTTCTGTGATGAAGTCTTTATTCAAATTAATATTGTCATTCTGCAATGTCGTAGTTTTATTATTCCATACCTATTTCATATTTTCTTAATTGATATTTCGGGAGTTATGCAATCTGGTCCTCTCGGGGTGGGGCATACAATAGTCTTTAAATATCGTTTCCCAATTGATTATGGCATACAGTTTATGCAATTTAACGAGGATAGTTACTTTCATCTAATTTCCGGGGAGATTATGGAAGGAATTGACTTTTTCGAAAAACGTTTTCATTGAAAATGATGTTGTTCACTGCCTGGTTTTGTTGACGCGACAGGAGGACATATCTAAAAGACAGCGATAAATGAAGAGACATGCAATAATAAAAAGAAACTCCAAGAAACAGAGGTAGCAAGCAATCCTACAAGGTAATTAGAGTGGTGTCGAGATATTTAGAGCGATATAAGAATAGGTCTATTTCTCTATCTGCATAGATAGATAGATAGATAGATAGATAGATAGATGGATAGATAGATGTGAAATTGATATGATACATATATAGATGTCAACAGACTTAGATAATAGATAGATAGATAGGAACAGAATGAGATAGATAGATAGATAGATAGATAGATGTGAGATGATTGTACTAGATAGATAGATAGATGTGAAATGCCAATGCTACATAGGTGACAACAGACATAGATAAATAGCTAGATATCAATAGACTTAGATAGATAGATAGATAGATAGATAGATAGATAGATAGATAGATAGATATGAAGAGACTGAGATAGATAGATAGATAGATAGATAGATAGATATGAAGAGACTGAGATAGATAGATAGATAGATAGATAGATAGATAGATAGATAGATAGATAGATAGATAGATAGATATGAAACGGACTATGCTACACAGACAAATCCATATTGTTAAACCCATGGCCCATTGGATAAAAGCCTTGGTTGGATTCGTGACTTGACACAAAGAGTTGTGAAGTCAATACCTTACTGTAGTGGTGAACGAAAATTGGAGACATGAGTTAAAGGGAGATAACTGAGACATCCGGAAGAGGCAGGGCACGTGGAAGTAGAATAATCAACCTCAGTGGATGAAATAAAGGTTTCATTTCGGAATTCCACTCCCTAGGTGAAGGCCTGCGCGTGAAACAACTTAGACGTCGTGAATAGGGCAATAAATATGAGGAAACTGTCCGAACAATTTAAATAACAGGTAGATATTAAATGATTATACTACAAACACACACACACACACACACACACACACACACACACACACACACACACACACACACACACATATATATATATATATATATATTGTTTATACGTTATTTTTGTAGATACAAATATTTAAGTAAATGCTCTGTTTAAAATCAACAGTATTAACAACATTTACCGGCCTAAACTTTCATAGAATACATGTATCCTCCGATAAGAATTGAGCCTGTATCCTACGCAGAACCGTCATATAACCTGACGTGCTATACAATTAGCTAAGCGGAAGCGTCTAGTGAGCAAGGTCGAATCATAAGCAAAGCATTTACTTCAACATTTCTATCTACAAAAATAACGTATAAACAGTAAATATATTAAAATCCATAACACATATATATATATATATATATAGATAGATAGATAGATAGATAGATAGATAGATAGATAGATATATATGATAGATTGATAGATGTGAGATGATTGTACTAGATAGATAGATAGATAGATAGATAGATAGATAGATATGCTAGATTGATAGATGTAAGATGATTGTACTAGATAGATAGATAAATAGATAGATAGATAGATAGATAGATAGATAGATAGATAGATAGATAGATGTGAGATGATTGTACTAGCTAGATAGATGTGAGATGATTGTACTAGATAGATAGATAGATAGATAGATGTGAGATGATTGTACTAGATAGATAAGATAGATAGATGTGAGATGATTGTACTAGATTGATAGATAGATAAATAAATAAATAGATAGATAGATTGATAGATAGATAGATAGATGTGAGATGATTGTACTAGATAGATAGATAAGATAGATAGATAAGATACATAGATGTGAGATGATTGTAATAGATAGATAAGATACATAGATAGATAGATAGATGTGAGATGATTGTAATAGATAGATAGATAGATAGATAGATAGAGAGATAGAGAGATAAGATTCATACATAGATAGATGTGAGATGATTGTACTAGATAGATAGATAGATAGATAGATAGATAGATAGATAGATAGATAGATAGATAGATAAGATGAGATGATTGTACTAGATAGATAGATAGATAATGCTTTTTTAAATCCTATGTACTAATAATTAGTAGAGTGAGGTGTAGGTAAATTATGGTTATATTCAACGACTGCCTTTGTGTTTCTGAATTATTTTGCTTTTTTTTTAAACTTGCGTAGACCTCCGAACTCGATGCCATTGTGACAATCAGCCATGACATTGGCCAGTAAGTAAATAAGAGTGCTAGAAATTGGGTGAGAAACAGATTTAGAGAAAAATAAAAGATAAAAATACATTGATATTGAAAGCCTAATTGTGGTAAAAATAGATCAAATTTAATAATACTACGATGCTCGTATCCATTCCATGACATTTGCAATGCATTTGTATAGACATATATAAGATCTTGAGCAGATTCACTTGCAACTGCAGCCTTATCGTAGAGATACATTAGCGTAGAAAGATAAAATGAAAGTAATTTCTATAGAAAAATGTAGTTTTACCGAAGATGATGAAACCAATCTTTGAAATGAGTTATCAGGAGGTGACTTTAATTAGCATATTCTTTACTGTGGTTAAAAGATTTTGAAGCCATATTCTTTTCTTATTTTGAAGTGTAGTCTTTATGCTTTCGAATCACTCTATACGTAAGAAGGCCAAACAACATATATTAAAAATAAATGAAAGCAATGTCAAAAAATAGAAAAGGGACACACTTCCGATATAAAGAAAGAAGACGTGATAAACGCAATTCCAAAAGGTTTAAAATTGTCTTTGATGTCTTTTGTACCACGATAACAAAATGGCAAGCAGTCAAATGATTACACCTTTGATCGAAATTTATATATACGATTCATTCAATTTGGATTCGTTGGACACTTGACATACGTATCTATAAATAAAATAGACCGATAGATATGATCAGATAAATATATATATATATATATATATATATATATATATATATATATATATATATATATACAGAGAGAGAGAGACATATATATATATATATGTATATATATATACACAGAGAGAGAGAGACATATATATATATATATATATATATATATATATATATAAGAGACAGAGGAGAAGAGTAATGAACCTGAATCGGATAGATAGATAGATAGATAGATAGATAGATAGATAGATAGATAGATAGATAGATAGATAGGAACAGACGGGGTAATTGTGCAGCCAAACGAAAGGGACAATTACTGCAGTTCATATTTCCTAATTCATTTTTTCGTCATGTGCCAGCCAATGAAGAGCGAAAGATAGGTAGATAGACAAAAAGGGGGCAGCATAAGACTGAGATACATAAATGGGTTGATAGAAGATGAACCGACTGAGATACAAAGATAGATAGATAGACAGACACACACACACACACACACACACACACACACACACACACACACACACACACACACACACATATATATATATATATATATATATATATACAGAGAGGGAGAGAGAATGATCATGATGAACAGACTCGGATAGATAGATAATGAACAGATTGTTAAGGATAGATAGATAGATAGAAATTAAGAGACTGAGATAGATATGAACAGACTGAGATAGATAGATAGATAGATAGATAGATAGATAGATAGATAGATAGATATGAACAGACTGAGATAGATAGATAGATAGATAGATAGAGAGAGAGAGAGAGAGAGAGAGAGAGAGATGTGAACAGACTGGGATAGATAGATATAAAAAGACTTAGATAGATAGATAGATAGATAGATGTGAACTGATTTAGATAGATAGATAGAGAGAGAGAGAGAGAGAGAGAGAGAGAGAAAGATGTGAACAGACTGGAATAGATATATATGAACTGATTTAGATAGATAGATAGATAGATAGATAGATAGATAGATAGATAGATATTTCTGCTGGACAGCTCTACAAATATGTTTTCAGTCAAAAAGAGATCAAAGGGGAATCTTCGGACATCTACATGATTTTAAGCGTCTGGGATTCTGCTTGTTTTGACATACGCGAATGTTCCATTTTCTGCTGTTACCATTTTCCACCGCGTCTTTTAAAGTTTATTCAGACATGTTTCCTGTTTTTCTCGTCATCTGCCCATCAAGTGGAAATACACTGATGCTGCTCGCACTGACCGAATCGAAAGAGATTTTCTACAAAAAGGACCTGTAATTACGCAGACGGGGTGATTGTCCATCCAAACGAAAGGGGTAATTAGTGCAGTTCACATTTCTAGGTTCCTAATTCTTTTATTTCATCATGTGCCAGCCAATGAGTAGCAATAGATAGTTAGATAGACACAAAGTAGGATAGAAATAGACTGAGAAATATAAATGGGTAGATAGATAGATAGATAGATAGATAGATATGAATAGAGTGAGGATAGATAGATAGATAGATAGATAGATAGATAGATATGAATTGAGTGAGGATAGATAGATAGATAGATAGATAGATAGATAGATAGATAGATAGATAGATAGACAGAGAGAGAGAGATACAGACAGACAAACAGAGCGAGAGAGATTATGAACAGACTCGGAGAGATAGATAATGAACAGACTATGATAGATAGATAGATAGATAGATAGATAGATAGATAGATAGATAGATAGATAGATAGATAGATAGAAATGATCAGACTGGAATAGATAGAGAGAGAGAGAGAGAGGTTATTAACAGACTCGGAGAGAAAGATAATGAATAGACTATGATAGATAGATAGATAGATAGATAGATAGATAGATAGATAGATAGATAGATAGATAGATAGATAGATAGATATACAGACAGTGAGAGGGAGAGGGAGATTATGTACAGACTTGGAGAGATAGATAGATAGATAGATAGATAGATAGATAGATAGATAGATAGATAGATAGATAGATCGTGTGACTGTGAGAGAAATCGGGTATATGTAAGGTTTTCCTCGCAATCATTAATTGGCGTTAAGCTATGTAAGTGACAATTACGAAATCGTTTAATCAGAAATATCTGTTTAAGAATACTTTTATTCTTCCAATTATTCAAGCGATACCAGGCATAAATACAAGAAATGATATTGAGGTACCATGAAAGGCAATGACGGATACAGTTTATTTGTATTTTAGTGATTACCTTAATAGTTCTATTAACACTACAACAATCTGCCGTCTTTGTTTGAAATTTAAACCCTAACCCTAACCCTGTAAATAGATTCACTTTCAGGAAACCCGTTCCTTTCAGGTAAACTGATCTGCCAAGATGATTTTCTTCAAATAAATGTTTTCAGAGCGAATCGTTAATAAGATTCGATGGTCACTTCGAAAAATTGTCTGACATGTTTGTCGTGAGGTGTCGATGGTACTTTCTTGTTGGTAGCAGGAATTAAATGAACTGTAGGCCCGGTTCTGCACGGCTATTTACACCAGGTTCTCACAGCCACCTAGACCGGGTTCTGGACGTCCACCAAGACCCCGTTCTGAACGGTCACATCGACCAGCTTATAGACGGTCGCATAGAAGGACGGCCATCTAGTACACATTCTCCTCATTTTAAAGGTAGCAACCTCCGATAATATGTCGACTACAACACAGAAATATATATATGGCACCAAATGTGTAACCATGGAGCGTTAAAAGTCAATTACTTAAGACTTGCATTCATTCTCTTGTCATTAATATCATAGGAATGTTTTCTTGGGGAACGAATTTAGTTGTTGTAGTGTCCGACGAGCACGATGTTATGTTAACGTTGCTGTTATCTGCACAGAATGTTGTTATAGACGAGCAGAGTTAGATTTCCTGTTTAGTTTATCGCGTTTTTCTCTGTGCTTGTCCCTTCAGATCGTGGGCGATAACAGCTCTCTTTAATTCCCTCTCCTTTGGAGTCTTGCTCAACTTGTGTTTCGATCTCTTAATCTCCGTTTAGCCAACCATTTACACAAGCTTTGTTCTGTAATGCAGTTTTTCGATCTCCCTTTCACATTCAATTCGTAATGTGAGTGACAAATTTTCAATTCGTAATGTGAGTGACAAATTTTCAATTCGTAATGTGAGTGACAAATTTTCAATTCGTAATATGAGTGATAAATTTTCAATTCGTAATTTTAGTGACAAATTTTCAATTCGTGATGTGAGTGACAAATTTTCAATTCGTAATGTGAGTGACAAATTTTCAATTCGTAATATGAGTGATAAATTTTCAATTCGTAATTTTAGTGACAAATTTTCAATTCGTAATGTGAGTGACAAATTTCTAATTCGTAATGTGAGTGACAAATTTTCAATTCGTAATGTGAGTGATAAATTTTCAATACGTAATGTGAGTGACAAATTTTCAATTCGTAATGTGAGTGACAACTTTTCAATTCGTAATGTGAGTGATAAATTCTCAATTCGTAATGTTAGTGACAATTTTCAATTCCTAATGTGAGTGATAAATTTTCAATGCCCTCTTTCCTATTTCTGGTGCAAAGGTCCTTTCTATTTTCATTTTCGTTAAAATATCGTCGTTGCTCACATGCTCAGTCCATGGTATTCTCAGTATCCTTCTGTAGAACCACATTTCTGTTCCTTCAATATTTGCATTAACCTATATCCATCTCACCAACTCTCTCTCTCCCTCTCTCTCTCTCCCCTCTCTCTCTCTCTCCCTCTCTCTTTATACATATATATATATATATATGCAACAATAATATAGGCTCCTGAAAAATTAATTTCGATTGAGCTCTCTGGGGAAGGAAGTGTGGGTTTGTAAACAGTGACTATATATAGCGTGACTTTTCGACAAAAACGAATTGAGTCCTGTCGGTCACTGTGTGTTTATCTAAAAATAAATACGCTAAAATTCACCTTCAGCCGACGGCTTAGTGGTAGAATTCCCGACTGCCGCCTATTCAGTCAGGTTTCGATCCTAGCTAAAGACAACCGGACATCTAGCCACACTGAAGAGCTGTGGATGACAAATATATATATATATATATATATATATATATATATATATATATATATAGTCTGTCTGTGGATAACAACAACAACAATAATATATATATATATATATATATAACATTATGGGGGCGTGGCCGAGTGGTTACAAGGTTCGCGTTCTGACCATGATTCCCGGTTTTGAATCTCACTACGCTTGATTTGTCAGGAAGAAGATTTCCTGATGCTATAGGCATGGAGGGGGGTGACCCCACCGTGGGGCACCTTTGGAAAATGCCTGAAAACCATCCCACAGGTTGAACCAAGCCTTGAGAGTAAAATTGTGTAAACGGAAAACTTGGCTGTCAATAGCTGCGCTAGCACGAAGTCAAAAGTCATCGTGACCGAGGGTTTGAGTGTGCAGATGTTGTTCAGATTGTTGATCATTCTAGATAACACGCTTTCTGTCTGTTCTGTATAGTTACAGTATAAACCACGGGTTTTGACTCTGTGGCTGTTGAACTAGAGGAATTGACTAGCCTCCCTAGTAGACGTGTATCCTCGAATACGAGTGGCCAGCTATTATATATATATATATATATGTATAGTATAAATATAAGTAATTATACTCTCTGAAAAACCTTAGGAGTTTTGGTTTGTATATTGAGAAACCAATGGCCAAGGAAAAATAAGGGATAAAAAAAGAAAGAACTAAGAACATGTGATTGAGGCGAAAACAATCGTCCAGAATCCAAGCTCAGAGTCCAAAGAAAAAAACCTCCAACACGAGTAAGGCAAAAGTAACTAAGTAAAGTGCTCAATACACGAAGTAGAGCAAATCTTACTATTAACCTAAAGAGCCAGGTAAACCTACCTAAGTTTCACCTACGCGGATCGTCAGGGTGTACTGGTAGTTTTACCTGGCTATATAGGTTCATAGTTATATATATATATATATATATATATATATATATATATATCCCTGAAAGAAATAAGGGGACAACACCTAATAACAATCTACAACAATCCATAACAATCTACAAAACAGACACAATAATTCCAAATTTTCTCTAAGACCTGGACAACTTATCGACGACACCTGACATTCCTTGAAAAAATTTACCAGCGTTATCTTCAAAGTAACTTGAACATCAGATGGCATGACAGAAGGACTAACGTCAGCGTCCCGTGAAGAAGATAAAATGGCCAGCATTGAATCCATCGTCATAACACAATCAACTTCGATCAATTAATCAGTGCATATTCTAGGCAATAAAAAATCTCCTCAGCCGTCCAAGCATAGAAATGAATAAAATATGGGAACCAGTAATACAGATAGCGTGATAAAAAAATAAGAATAATTAATGAGGGGCTAAAATTATTTTTAAAAAAAAGGTATATGAGCTATGGTAACAAAAATAGTTACTGATACATTAAGTTTATAAGAACCACAAATTAACGGTTGCTTGGGTGATTGATCCAAAAGGTGACTTGACCCAAAGAGTTATGAGTTCAATACCTGGCATCAGCGGAGAGGACTTGGATAGGTATCAAGGCGAATTAACTAAAACAATCTACTCCCACCCCCCGTGGACTAAATCAGGTGTTCGGTTCGAAATTCCAAGAAATATCACCTGAAGAAGACCGAAGCATACAACGGCCGAAACGTCGTGAATGTGACAGTATAGATGAGTACAACAGTCAGAAAAATGTAAATAGTGTAAATAGTAATAATGCATTATCTTAGAAATATAGGCATATCCTGAAGAAGGCCGGAGCTTACATCGGCCAGAACGTGGTGAATGCGACAGGGAAGATGAGGAGACCCCGAATAATGTAAATAGTGTAAATAGTTACCATTACTATTTCTTTTCGAAACTGTGTGCGTTTTAACTGTTATTAATATTGATTGACTGATTCGTTTTTTTACGGCTTATCAACCCTTTGCAGGATTTATTTAAAGGCAGAAAATATTTTTAGATCTAAGAATATTTTTTGGAGATAAGAATTGTGTAGCGATACAAACCTTACTAATTTATGGGATACAAGCCTTACTAATTAAGGGAATAATTGGTGGATTCATGCCTTTCCCAAGGATAATACGTGTAAGGGAATCAAACGAACTCAACTGGAATTAGAACTCGGTTCTCCGATTAACAATTCCGATATATTATTCATTACACCAACCGCACATAAAAGCTTACACCAACCGTTATTCCTAAGTGACCCCACCTAGTTACTGACCAGGCTCGTCGTTGCTTAACTTCGGTAATTATACAGGAACCGGTGTTTCGCCGTGGTGGCTGTAAGCCGCCATCAATATTGTTTGTGCGTTTAATATAATGTTATTTGGAATCCATATTTGTTAGATTGTAGTCCAAGTATTAAAGAAGTGGGACACACTTAGATGGTAGGTAATACTTGTCTAAGTGGCGACAGCGATGTGTGTGATAAGGCACTTAATCCGAGCGCTGCTGCACAGTTAGCAATCCATTAAATGATGTTCGTCGCGAAAAGTAATAGGCAAGAGGTACTCGGACATTTAACCGAATAGACATCTAGCCGAAAATATTATGGCCTACTTGCATGCATGACACACTCTTTATCACAAGGGGCTACATATATTTATATATGAAAAAGAAAAAAAACAAAAAAAGAAAGAGAAAAAAGGAAAAAAAGAGAGAAAAAAAGAAAAAGATAAAAAGAATAATGAAAAAAAGAAAAAAGAAAAAGATAAAAAGAAAAAAGTATAATGAAAAACAAGAAAAAAGGAAAAAGAATAAAAGAAAAAAGTCAAAAAAAAGAAAAAAGGAAAAAAGAAAAAATGAAAGAAAAAGGAATCACAGGTAAATGGTTGAGTGTGTTTACGCTAAGATTTCTTGATTGACTTTTAGCTGTACTACTGACTTGCTTTTTACATTGAGTAATGTTTTCGGATACAGCAAAAGGTATTCTGTAATATTTTACCATGTACGGATAATTTGCTTTAAAAATGACTTGCTTAACAGACTTACACGTTTGTCACTCTCTTTATCGTAATGTTCTACATATATTTTGATTTATTTACTGGATTAATTTATAATTTTTCGGGGCTTTTTGCAGGCTGTTTTTTTTTAAAATCTATTCTGTATATATTATATTTTACTTCAAATCTTACTGTAAGATGAGATGTATTTTGAGAAATAGCGCGTTTTACTACAGAAAATATCTTAAACTTTTACAATATGAAAGATCTTTTAATTTCGCTTTTAATGATCCTTATCTTAAAGGGATGAACTAGCTTTTATCTTACTGTTAAATCCGAATTTAAATAATTAGGTGTTACTTTTTGCCCAAATAAACTCAAATATTTTTTAAAATAATAATTTCAATAAACGAATATTGAAATAATACTTTTAACTTTAGATTTAGTAATTTAATCACTTGAAATTCAGTGGTAATTATTAGTCCTATTCTATCTTGTATTACTGCTAATTAAAATACTTAAAGTACTGCTTGTTACTATTTTTACTTGTTATTTTTCAGTGAAATGTCCGTTGGTCAAAAGTCCGTTCAGCCAAATGTCTCTCGGCCAAATTTCCGTCGGCCAAATATACGTCGGCCAAATGTCCAACTGCAAGGCAAGGGCTGTGACTACCTGTTCGAGTCTGTGAAGATAGAGGGCAATATTTTCGCAGCGTCTCTCGTATATAAGAAAGGTTTATTAAAGTGTACAGATCATTTTCTACACTATTTACATTATTCGGATTATTATCCTCATCTTTGTCGCTATTTTTATTACAACGTTTCGGCGGTTGTACGCTCCGGCCTTCTTCAGGTAGTTGGAATGTCGAACTGAACGCTTTATTTCGCTCACTGGGGTAGACTGTTCTAGTTCCACGTGCCTCGTTTAATGGATGTCAGTTATCAGTTATCTTCTGTTAATTCCCCTCTCCAAGTTCTCCACTGCCTTAACCGAGTATTGAATTCAAAGACTTTGGGTCCTTTAACTGGATCTAAGCAACGCCTTTATCCACTGTGCCATCTGACCTCAAGGCGTTGGATAAAGGCGTTACTTATCCAGTGACAGGGCCCGAAGAGTGTCAGTTCAATACCCCGAGATGAGGACAATATTCCGAATAATCTAAATAGTGTACATAATACCTCATCTCAGAAATATAGACAGATAATTTTCTTTTATACAATACTTACTCCTTGCCTGTTGGTTTCGTACACAATATGAGCTGCTTGCTCATTGGATGTGTAAGAGATATAAACCAACATGTTCCGCGTTGTTAAAACTACGGAATATTTCGTTATTATGTATGGGAGCTCATACTGGTAATAAATTATGTTTTATTTATCCTGTTTTCCGTTACTTTTAATGATTTTAAAAGTAGAATTCCTCCATATTTTTTTTAACTTACAACTAAATTCTAAATAGCATTGGATTATCGAAATGTTCCTTCCTCAGGATATAAGATTTTTAAGAAACAGGAAAAAGCTGGCTGAAAAAAAGATATTGAAATATCTAGGACTTCTTTTTAACAAAAGACGGAAACTGGGATATCGAAAGACGTAGACGCCTGGGAATAACGCAGATTTATCTTCCATCAACTAAACAAAAAAGGTATTTTTAGAAACAAACAAAGGTGTTATGTAATATCAATCGTTCTATATATATGGTAGTGAATGCTGCTCAAGTTCATCACTGATGAAGAGGCGACGTGAGAATGGAAAATCTAAATGTTTGCAGGGTGCTTAGAATACAATTGTTGTTAATTGCAACGAATAAGTCATAAGAAAAATGGTGATAAAAGACATTCCATTATTAGAATCAGAAAGAAACCACGTTATAGGACACATGATGAAAGACGGCTTGGAAAATTGGACACTCACAGGACAGAGTGATATCAAGACTGACAGATATAGTGAGTAACCTACTTAATAAGCATATAAATGGATAGCAGACCGGGACTAGCAAGGATCATAAGTGGACAAACATTCTTTAGACTAACAATGTATTAGGACGTTGTGGAGGGCCATGAACACAAACTTTATATGTTTTGGGTATGACGGGAGCTTTTGAAGAGTGCGTAGCCATCGCTCAATTGCTGTTGTTCCCAGGTCAGCCCTAACCCAGATTGGTAATCCTATTAGTGACCAAGCTAGGATCAAATAGTTAACCTCCAAACTGGAATCCAATTCCTATGAAAGTATAAAAAATCTTATAGTAAAAATACCAGCAATACATAGTAATAAAAATTACTAGAATACATTTCTGTAATGAAAAATATTACCAGAAATACATTTTTGTGAAAATAAAAAAAATAGTAGCAATGCATTTGGTGTAAAATAAATTACTAATAATCCCAAGAAAATTAAATTTCGGTATTAAATGACCCATAAGGATGTTGATATGCCGTTAAACAAATGAACTCATTCTTAGGCAGGGTCATATTGTCTACACGCGGTCACCCATTTAGTTACTGACCAGACTAGACATTGCTTAACATTTTTGTAATATAAATTACTAATGCTCCCAAGAAAATTAAATTTCGGCATTTTTGGTCCCATAAATAATTGATATGCTGCTAAACAAACGGACTTAAAATCCTCATTCTTCAGCAGGGTCATATTGTCATCAAGCGGTCACCAATCTAGGTACTGAGTAGACTAGACATTACTTAACATTTTTGTAAAAGACATTACTAATGCTTTCAAGAAAATTAAATTTCGGCATTAAATGACCCATAAGTATGTTGATATGCCGCTAAACAAATGAACTCAAAATCCTCATTCTTAGACAGAGTCATATTGTCATCAAGCGGTCACCCATCTAGGTACTGACCAGACTAGAAATTACTTAACATTTTTGTAAAATAAATTATAATACTCCCAAGAAAATTAAATTTCGGTATTAAATGACCCATGAGAAGTTGATATGCCGTTAGACCAAAGATCCTAATGGAACAGAAAAGAAAAACAAGATAAAAATCAGCGAATGCTCACACAGAAACTATAACTTATGCAACTACAAAATTATTTAAATATTACCGACATTGTTTATGGGTTGGTTTAATCCCGTTATTTAAGAATTCTCAAGTTTGAAAATTATTTAAATATTGAGTTCAGTGTATAGCAAAAGGCGACAAGCGTGGAATTCCGAAGAGGCTTGATGTATTAGGAAAACAAACTTGTTCACCAATAAGCTGTGACAGTCGCTCTACGCTAAGATGAAGTAATGTTTTTCAAGCCGAACAAGAAAATGTTCATTGTTTAAATAACATTTTTGCATTAATATTTTCTCATTTACCCTCTTCAAATAAATCAGCAATTTCGTTTTGAATAAATTTATAATGACTTCGAAGATGAAGTGTATTTAGACTGCCACTATTTCAGGCCTGATTGAATCGATCATCTAGGGAATTAATATTTTAACTCGAAACAAATATTAGCACACCTAGAAATGGTGCTGGAATGAGACAACCTAGATTATGCGTGCCTGGCTGTGCATATAGCAAAAAGATTACGTGTAAAGTGGTGCCGGGTTTAAATTCTGATGTATTCTATTTTCATTTAGTGCAGACGAATACAATTTGTAAAGGCTTGATTCCGTTTTTCTCCAATGTTGGATTAAATAACAGAGCAGAGTAGGATCTCCTGCTTTGGGGGACAGCCGGTCTATTTGAAAGAAAACACTGAATTCACCCCCACCCGAGAATATAGGCAGATTCATCTCTCGGCAAACTAACTAATCTCGTAGAAAAACTATAGTCTAAAAGAATTACAATCTAGCCTAAAATGGAATGGACACCACCGGGTTATCTTGCCCTAGACGCAGCCACTGCGACTACGAAAGCAGTGCACGTGCTACCCTAATGTTCTGACATGACTAGTAGCATTATTCGATATTACTGATTAGGGCCAGGGTTGCACCGTGAAGCCTACGGCAAAAGCTGGTGAAGGTGGGTAAATATGCCTTCACACCCCAGGTATACGTATGAGGCCTTACATGTGTCATATTTCTCTTCGTGAGGGTGCAACCCATCGGTTTTTTTTTCTTCTGAAAAACATCCGACAGTTATGTATTTTTTGTTCTTTTCAAATGCAACCAACATATAAAAAAATAAAAAGAGAAGCGCCTTTTACTTAATGCAACCGACTTAATTTCGTTATTGAAAAAGTTAATGAATAAGAACAGTTTGTTGAAGTTGCGTTGGCTGAGGCTTTGAAGTTGTTTTATGAGATTTGAGCTCATTGCCCTAATAGTACGACTAACGTGAAATAAATAATATTATCAAAAGCAGTACAAGTCTGCCAATATAGGTAAACCTCGACATTGTATTTAAAAGCCTCCCAAAATAAACTACATCATGTCATTTGAGGCAGTGGCATAGTGGTTAATCATGGTCGTCTGTTCAATTTCTAGAACAGACAGAGAAATTCATACTGTTGCGGAATTTAGGCTAAGATATGTCAGAAGGTGAGATCGTGTGAAG
>OZ038500.1:93231384-93237428 GCA_964036315.1 Acanthosepion esculentum | reverse complement strand
GAGACCATATCAACTCGACATTTAATCTTCTACCACGTAGTCCCCTTCTGAAGCCACGCACTTTAATCCAGCGATGTTTCCATTGATGAAAGCATTCCTGGAACTGCTTTTTGAGATAAGGTAGAATTACCTCCTCACATTCTGTTAGATTTCCTCGACGTCTTTAAATCTTGTTCATTCAAGTAGGTTTTGATTTCTGAAGAGAAAAAACTCGCAATGGGCGAGATCTGGGTAATATGGTAATTGTCGGACCTGGAGAATATTGATCTTTGCCAAAGACTTCTGAGTAAGCGATGGTCACTTTTAAAAACTATGTAATGAGGTGAGACGACCACACTCTACACACTTTCCTACCAAGTAAACAATGGAAGTGAGTGAGAACATTATAACTTAGTGATTATAGGCTAGAGAGTTAAGTTCTATCTGTGCCATGCAGTTTCACTTTGTTCTGTTACCATATCAACAGTCCCAGTTCTTCTTTATCAGATGCCATATAGTCTGGTCCAACATGAACAAACCTGAAACGATATTCCAGTAACAGAAATAACACAGTAATATATTCATAGCAAATATTTTTTTTTATTTATATATATTTTTTTGCGTTGGCTAATTTCCCCACCTTTGTTATTATCAAAACGATTCGACCGTTGCGCACTTCGGTCTTCTTCAGGATCTGTCGAAAGGGTAACTTTCAGGGTATTTCGTAAAGAACTCTTTATTTAATTGCCTTCGATTCGCTTTTCGTCATTGCCTGCAATTTTGTACTCCTCATTCAATGATCGCCCTGTCTACACTGAGACTAAATGTCTACTACCTGGCTCAGGTATTGAACTCTGGCATCAACTTCATGAACCAACTGTTTAAAGTGTTGGTTCGGCAATTTGATAACATAGTCATTGTGAGAACAATTGGACCGGGTAAATTAAGCGAAGGGCTACCCGGGTTGACAGACAACTGAAGAAAGCCGGTAATATAACAGCCGAAACATCATAATAATAGCAATAGATTTATAGATATTCGTTATATTGTCAATAACGTAAATAAGCATAACTCGTTATCCCGGAAACTAAAACAGAAATAAATTCAATAACAACTAAAAATGGACACGTGAAGATGGACAGCGTATTTGGTCAAAATATTGTGTCTATAGCAACATCTATAACGAAAATTCAAATAAATGTTCCACGAGATCTAAATACATTGGAATAATTTTATTTTATTCATTTTATTTATTTTTTTAACAGTGGTTTTCAACCACTAGAAAGCCAGAGAGCCACCCGATGTAGAGGATTATAGAGTGTTGTGGACCCAGAATAGGGGTCGAAAGAAAACTCCAACTCAGCAATTTAGTGAAAACATATTAAACAAAAGAACGAATACAAAAGCGTTGCACGTCCGACTGACGGCCCAAAAATGCCCGTAGAAACTGTAAAAACAGAATCGGGTTGGTCACCCCCCCCCCGAACGAGACTCTGCCCTTCGGCGGAACCTCGTCCGGGTTCCTCTCTGCTCAGAGGCAGAGAGTTCGACCGTCTTGCTGGAACAAGTCGCAGCAAGGCTGTCAACTGTAGACAGCTCTCCTGAGAGGCATAATCTCCCCGTATATATAGTAATAGGACGAGTCCATTTAGTCCATAAAGTATGTCCCATAACACCCCCTTGCCAAGCCTTTACCTCCGCAGGAGTCTCAATATCGTCTCCTTTTTGGATTGATGATGAGAGGGTCCGTGGACTTCCGTTTTCTTTTAGATCGTCGCGGTTCTGAGGCTGCTTGGGGTATTTGAATGTGGAAGGTGTCGTAAATGGTATCCATCACTTCTTCTTCTGGGGAGTACTGTTGCAGTCATCCAACACAGAGGAAAAATGCATAGCAGGTGCGGATGATAATGGTTAACCCTAAATTTTAACAGGGTTAAGATTGGAGTTCTACAAGTTGGTTATTCACTGCTTGAGGGAGACTAACGTCACCCCACGGGAATACGAAGTGTATGAGGGTGGTTGGATAGAATGGGTGTAGTATGGTCGGTTTTAGTCATGAAGATTATGTCTGGTGCAACTAAAGAGTGTAATTCTGTAATCTTCTGTAACGAAATTTCTGAAGTCTTTGTCTTCTCCGTCTTCTTCTCCGTAGTCATAGTCTTCTTCTTCTGCTCAGTCTTACACCGCAGTCGAAACACCGAAACGAACAACACGTTTGATTTTCGCACAACTGGACAACTTCCCTTTATTCTCGCAGACTCTCAGCTTTTATGCCGGTGAGGCGTACGCATATGCAAATGAATACGGGCATCGCTCTCAGTCTGGTCGCGCAAGCGCACTGCCATTTTTTCTGCCCGTTTCCATGACGTTTGCCTCGTCAAACTTTCACTCGTACATTTGCAACAAATTCTTCTCCAGAGACTTGTGACGCTCCGTCTGTGAGAAAAGTGTAGCAAAATGGAAAATAATTCATCGCTTACAAGGAAGTGTAGACTCTTTAGAATTTTATCGCAAATGGAAAGTTAAAACTGAGCTTCTACCACCCGTCTATGGCAGGAGTGCTTAATTTCACACTGATCTGGATCTTTTAAAGATAGAAGATAGTGGGAGACGTAAGGTACTTGCTGGAATGGTAAAGGAAACCGACTATTTTCCAGGCACCTTTGGATTGTATGTACGTGTTCGAGTCGAGGTGTGGGTTGTGTTTAAGCCTCAATAGACGATTTGGTTTGGAAGCGTAATCTGATAAAGCCATGCAGCCCCGCGTCCATAACCATACGCGTTGATGTATGAAAAAATCATATCTGCCCGCTCAGGATACGAATATCCAGCCATTGTTAAACGGGACACTTTTCAGTTAACTCACTAATACACACGTTAAATGCTGAAGAAAGACTAGCCACAAATGTACACGAATGAAAAATGTAACCTAGTTTACATCGCAACACAGCGCCATCTACAATAAACTTTCTTTAAAGGTAATAATTTAAAAACGACGGATTTGATGATATTTGTTTGTCCTTGTTTTGGTGTAAGGAAACCCGCTAACAAAGTTTGTAAAAGTATTTTGGTACACCCTATATATATATATATATATATATATATATATATATATATATATATATGTATATATATATAAATAAATATATATACAAATAAATAAATATATATATATATATATATAGAAAGAGAGACAGAGAAAGAGACAGAGAGAGGTAGGTAACATTAGTGGTTAATATACACACACATATATATATATCTAAATTATATAAATATATATACATACATACACATATATATATATATATATATATATATATATATATATATATATATATATATATATATATATATATATATAATTTCCAGGGTCAGCGATTCAGTAATGAATTATGCATCTGCAAATAATTCATATTTATCTGTATCTCAATCATTTAAACCGTTATTTAACTCCACTCTTTAAAACTTCTCTCTATTAAATTTTAATCCCCACCTTCAGTTTTAGGCCTTCCTGTTCTCTCGTCTGTTACCCCTCTCTCTTTTTTCTCATTTCTTTTTGAATTTGTAGGTCTGATGAATTGGATTGTATTTACGATTCCAATGTAATAAATTATAACCATGGAATATTAGTGTTTAATTTTATTATATATATATATATATATATATATATATATATATATATATATATATATATATATATATATATATATATATGTGTGTGTGTGTGTGTGTGTGTGTGTGTGTGTGTGTGTGTGTATTAATGGACTCTCCCGTCGCTTTCGACGTATGAGGATCTGACAGCTTAGTTGATCCAGTTATGAAATTTTGTGCGATAATCTTAAGTGGCATTTAAGACCCGCTAGTGATTTACAAAGGAGGCCACATATGGAGCAAGCGTGAGAATTGTGAGATGAGATAACTGTTAGATTGGCTGACCTTTTAGATCTTGAAGCAGAATCTTCAGAAGCAGAATCAAAACTGTCGAGGCCAATAAAACACGTTGATCTCCATTCTACCCGCTCCAAGTCTAAGCGCTGAAGGGTGTTATATGGTATATTGACTGCTGACAAGTTGCTTTTCAGCTTGTCTTTGTATCTTAACCCTGGGCGTCCAACATACACTGATCTAACTGGCTGTACATTAGGATCTTGCGTATCCTATCATCAGACATTCTCAAGACATGACCAGTTCACCGTAACTGAGACTGTATGAGAAAAGTCTCGATTCCTCCAATATTGCATCTGTTAAACCGGTCTACGTTAGATGTCCTAACTTGAACGTTAACTCCACAGATTGCACGCAGACAGCTTTTATGGAAAACATCTAGCTGGCGCATATAGTATATAATACAGTGCTATTCGATAAAAGTGACTCACCTGATTTTTTTTACTAAATGTTCTCTTCTCCAGTGAAACGAAAGTTGAGATAAATTCAAAGGATAAGCGATCTAAAATCCGAAGAAGCTTTGAAAGCTCTTTGAATTTAGCAGTAAGTACTGTCAAGCATCTGTTTAGAATAATGTTCTGGGGATGCTTTTCTTTTCATGGAACTGGTTTCTTAAAACCTATTGAAAAAACCCTCAGGAGCGAGAAGTACAAGAGAATTTTAGAATCTTGTCTGCCCCCTTCTGCTGAAAGGGTGCAAATCGACCCCACCAAGCTCATGTTTATGCAGGATAATGCTCCCTGTCACAAATCAAAATTGATGAAGGAATACTTTGATGAGAAGTAGGTGAGTGTTATGACATGGCCGTCCCAATCTCGTGACCTCAACCCCATAGAAAACTTATGGAGCATTATAAAGTACAGGCTCTCCAGAAAGCAGTTGAGCAACAAAGAGGATTTGATTGTGAATTTCATATCCGAATGGAATTCAATGCTTGGAAATGAGATTTGCCAGAACCTATTCAAGTCAATGCCAATAAAGTGTTAAAAAGGTTATTCAAAATAAAGGAGGACCCATAGATTATTAAATATTTCGAACTATATAACCTATTATAAATAAATTATACCTCTATTATTCTTTATTTAAAGCTGTTCGGTTATGTTTTTATTGATTATTAGTTGCAGGAAATAAGTGAGTCACATTTTTTGCACGGTGTTTGACCCTAAATCTCATTTATATCCAAACTTATAATTATCAATAGAATACCTTAGGGTGAGTAAACTTTTTTTACTAGGTGTTCAGGAAGGGGTCTTTATATTAGTAAGATTAAATATTAGTTTGTCCCAAAAACAATAGGCGAAAAAATTTTAAATAAAAATCAGGTGAGTCACATTTATCGAACATCCCTGTATATATCGCATATATAGTGTTGGTGATAATAAAACTATGTTCGATGTAAGACAACAGAGCTATTAAGTATTAAGTACATATTAATAAATATACATCTTATCCCTCACCGATACTGCGTATTCAGGTGCTGAGTATTGATTGACAGTTACGACATTTTAATTTTAAAGAATATATCTGTTTATGGCAATATTGGCGAAGTTATATATTATACTGGGATTACAGTTTGTTTTTTATTTTGAAATATCGTTTTTGGCATTTAAAATAAACTGGATTTTTATATCTATGAAAAAAAATTAAAAACATTATTAAAGGTAGATTGCAAGTTCTTATTTAAAAACAAAAAAAACAAACAAAGAGTAATTTACATTAAAAATAAATCGTAGGTTATATTAATATTTTATCTGGATCAACGTATTTAAGCAGATATTTATTTTTATAGCTGCATGTAAGCATCAATTCATTTCTCTTGCTAAATGAGTAATTTTGAGTATTTTAAGATAAGAATTTCTTCAACAAGACGTAAGTTACAATTATTTCATTAGCACCATTCTTTAATTGCCAAAAATATTTAGAGACCAGTGCTGCTTTTGTACTTTATATTACCAAAAGTTCTTCAATGAAAATAGAAATGAAATTTCAATGTATTTTCAATAAAATTCAACATCTTTGCCGCACACACACACACACACACACACACACACACACACACACACACACACATATATATATATATATATTTATATATATATATATTTATATATATATATATA
>OZ038500.1:93156384-93226384 GCA_964036315.1 Acanthosepion esculentum | reverse complement strand
CAGCTAAAGAAAAGACTTTTAATGGGGTGAAAAGGAAAGGGAACTGGCCCGCGTAACTCCGCTGGTATCATTTTTAGAATTATTAGTGAAACCAATGGGTAGACTAGAGTAGGATGAGAAAGCAAAGCCCTTTTCAAAAGTCCAGAATGAGTAGTAGAATGGAAGCGGAACAAGTAAAAACAAGGAATGAGTTTTCTCACCGGATTTATTCAACCTTTACAGCGAGGCAATTCTGAGAGAATTAGAAGTCCTACCAGGAATGCGGTTACAATCATAACAATTTAAAATATATAGATGACACAGTGCTGATAGCAGACACGGAATGGAAACTACAAAAACTCCTACACAAAGTAGCGAAGGAAAGCGAGAAGAAAGGACTAATTATAAACTACAAGAAGACAAAATGCATGATTACCAGCAAAAGGATGAGCACAAAATGTCAATTACAGGACTGATATGCTAAAATCAAGCAGGTACCGAAATTTAAATATCTTTGAAAGACGGAAAGTGCGACACTGAGATACGAAGACGTATTGGGATGTTCAAAAAGGCGTTACAAAAGTTAAGCAGAGCATTAAGATCTTGTATAGTAGCGAGTGTTTGACAATCCCCCCATGATGAAGAAGAGAATTGAAGCAATAGAAATGTGGTTCTACAGAAGCATGCTGAGGATACAATAGGCCGAACATGTGAGCAAAAACGAAGTTTTGGCAAAAATGGAAACAAAAAGGAAGCTTATATTTAACATCAGGAAGAGGCAGTTGAAAATTTCTGTGGCACGTAATAAAGAAGGAAGGCTTGGAAAACCTGACACTCACAGGACAAATTAAAGGAAAAAGGGCCAGAGGAAATAATCATGGGCTAGAGCAAATTCATGGCAACACAGGGTATGGATTATTAAGAGCTACAAGGAATAATAACACTATTTACATTATTGGGACTATTGTCCTCATCTTTGTCGTCATATTTATTACAACGTTTCGGCGGTTGTACGCCTCGGCCTTCTTCAGATGGTTGGAATGTCGAGCCGATCCCTTTATTTCGCTCACTGGCGTAGACTGTTCTAGTTCCACGTGCCATCTCTAATGGATGTCAGTTATCAATTATCTCCTGTTAATTCCCCTGCGATAGAAGAAAGTTCTCCACCGCCTTAACCTGGTATTGACATCACACTCTTTGCGTCCTGTCACTGGATCTAACCAACGACTTTATCCACAGTGCCATGTGACCTTGAGGACATTCCAACCACCTGAAGAAGGCCGGAGCGTACAATGGCCGAAATGTTGTAATAAAAATGGCGACAAAAGTGAGTACAATAGTCCGAATAATGTAAATAGTATACATAATACCTCATTTCAGAAATATAGACTATCGTCCTCATCTTTGTCGCCATATTTATTACAACGTTTCGGCCGTGTACGCTCCAGCCTTCTTCAAATGGTTGGAATGTCGAACTGAACCCTTTATTTCGCGCACTGGAGTAGACTGTTCTAGTTCCACGTGCCATCTCTAATGGATGTCAGTTATCAATTATCTTCTGTTAATTCCCCTGCGATAGAAGAAAGTTCTCCATTGCCTTAACCTGATATTGACATCACACTCTTTGCGTCCTGTCACTGGATCTAACCAACAACTGTATCCACTGTGCCAAGTGACCTTGAGGACATTCCAACCACCTGAAGAAGTCCGGAGCGTACAACGGCCGAAATGTTGTAATACATATGGCGACAAAAATGAGTACAATAGTCCGAATAAGGTAAATAGTGTACATAATACCTCATTTCAGAAATATAGAGAGATACTTAAGAAGGCCTGGGCGTACAAGGCCGAAACGTTGTAATAAATATGGCGACAGAGATGAGGACAATAGTCCGAATAATGTAAATAGTGTACATAATACCTCATCTCAGAAATATAGACAGATACTGAAGAAGGCTTGTTATTACAACGGCCAAAACGGTGTAATAAACATGGCGACAAAGATGAGGACAATAGTCCGAATAATGTAAATAGTGTACATAATACCTCATCTTAGAAATATAGACAGATATTGAAGAAGGCCCTAACGTACAACGGCCGAAATGTTGTAATAAATATGGCAACAAATATGGGGACAATAGTCTGAATAATGTAAATAGTGTACATAATACCTCATCTCAGAATTATAGACTGATACTGAAGAACAGGATGTTGTGAAGGGCCATAATCGCCTATATCCTGGAGGCCACAGCACATAAAAGAAGAAGCATTAATGCTAGCCGTAAAGATGTGTTGAGTATGGAAACATGTGTTGCTTCAGTTGGAAGTGTACGTTAGCAAAGATTTCTCGCTCGCCTAATTAATGATTCGCTGGGAGCGAGTATCGTGAATGGAAGCTCAGTTCGGCGCTAATTGTATTCGGTTGTGTAGTAAAGCGGGCTCTATATTGATATAGACAATAAAACACTAGTTAAACAAAGAAACCTTTCCTTTCATCAAGTGATATGTTTACGTAAGAATCCATTTTTCATCGAAGTAATGACACCTTTCTCATGTGGATCATTATCGTTGCAATAGTTAGTGAGGATGCCATCTCAAATCGACACAATTCTGGATTGTCTATCAGTTCATACTGAATACTTTTGAGTTTTTTTTCTTTTTGTGCTGTTTTACTTGACGATAGCTAGGAAACAATAAGCTGGAAAACAATTCCACAATCAAGAAGTGCGATAGAAGAAACTGTTTGCATAGAACTTACGGTTGCATCTAGCCAATCTAATACTGTAATTAAATTCATTAAACCTAAGTCCCATGGAGAAAAGTTCTTCATCCTCCTTCTTACACCCTCTATTTTTATGGGAGTAATTCTTTAATCATTTCACTCCAAACAAGGTAATAAAGCCACTAAGATGCAAGAGTTTACTGAATTTGAATGACTATAAGAAAATAAACCTTATTAAAGAGCAAAGAACAATAAAACAACAAGAATTAAGAAGACAGAAAATAACAGTTGACATGGTATTGAAATTTTTGAAAATCAAAGTTGGCTGGAAAGCAAGCAGTCAGAAGTGAGTTCCACAACGGAGAAGTGCGATAGAAGAAGGTATTAGCATAGAACTTACGGTTCATCTAGCTTTTTCAACTGTGAAATGATGAGATTTTTGCCGCCAATATAGTACTACGCTTAAATTCATAATGTGTCAGCAACATAGAGGAAAGTGATATTTATTCTGCGAAAATACAGAAATGTGGCACAAGGCCAAAGGGGGGATTGGGGAAAAAAGGACGGTCTTCATCTGTCTTAACTATAACTTAGCTAGCCGCAAACACTGACCCAATCGTACGAACAATATTCCTTACACCAAAACACCACATTCATCCGTACCGTTCTTACTACAACCACCATAATACCTCACTGTCTCTATGAAAATACTGACTAGTCCCCATATGTACAATTCAATGTCTGTGGGGGGAAGGGAATAAAATAACAATAGAGGAAAGTTCTTCAAAACAGTTATCATGAAAATATTTATATAAAAATATAGAAAGTGGGAAAGTGACTTAAAGTGATTGTTTTCAATTTAACTAAGTTACCTCCCCTACCTTTACAATAAAGGAAAAATTAGCTAAGTTAAACCTATATTATAGAAATTTCTATTTCTAATTCATACTAGGTTAGCAACT
Source organism: Acanthosepion esculentum (assembly GCA_964036315.1). Lineage (NCBI taxonomy): Eukaryota > Metazoa > Mollusca > Cephalopoda > Sepiida > Sepiidae > Acanthosepion > Acanthosepion esculentum. Next base: position 93,222,721 of record OZ038500.1, on the reverse strand, counting down.
CGGTCCCACTCTTTTACTGCTTAAACGGTTAAATGTAAAAATCTCTTCCCGTCTGTGGAATTCTCTTCCTCTTACTTGCTTCCCTGGTCGCTATAATCTTCAATTACTCAAGAGTAATGGCAATGGGCATCTTCTGATACATTGATATTTTTCCTCATCCTTCTCTTTATCCTTTCTTCAAACACGCTTATTTACTCTTGTTCTATAACGTCTGTAACCCCTTGCGTGCTAGTGGCACTCCCGCCTTGCTTACGGTGGAATGCTTAATATATATATTAACAGCAAAGTTTCAACCCAACTTTTTTTATTAAATAACACCGAAAAGTCCGCCTATTAAGCTTTTATGTTGCCTTTCCAATTTCTGACTGGCCCGTTTTATATCGGGATTAAAATGCTGAATAAATTGGGACATTTTTATTTGTTTAAAACGGAGTTCACCTGTGGTTTATACTGTGGCTTTTACTGCAAATATAATAAGCGGAGCTGAGTTACATATTCGGGGAGAGAACGCATTAACTGGAATGATCAGCAGTTTAAACAACGCCTGTACGCTAAAAGTCACCGACGGCTTCCAAACAGTTCCATCAAACCAATTTCATTCACTAGACTTGGGTCAACTCGTTATACGGTTTTCAGCCACTTTTCATATATGTATATGTATTTCTTAAGGTCACATGTTTTAAAGCGATCTCAGAGAGATACAGGTTTTTCTTCAGATAGCTTGTGAACGGCGCCATATTTTTTTATAATGTTGGTCGAACTAGAATTCTCAAAATACTTGAAGTCATCATATGTTCAAATATAATAAATCAAGCTGAATAGAGATTATCTTGAACCTAAGCGCAAGAATAGATAAAATCTGCTTTAGATTTTATGTTCGATAGATTCAAATTTCACCTGATCTAAAAAAATGACATTCAATCTGTTGTTAACTGGTGCAAGAAATGGGTTGTCAATTTTAACACCTCCAAACAAAACTGCTCTATTTAATCGTCTGAGATATTTTTTTACCTTCTATCAGCATGGCTGATACTAACCTCCAGACGAGTATCTTTTCTGACTAATGTTTTCAGTAGACATAATGCGGAACAATTATATTGAATCAATTGATAGGTCTGCTATTAGAAATATTCTTCACTTCGATCTTGCTTTGAATATTACTGCTACATTTGGTCTCGGGCTACTGATATATTTTTAAAGATCCTTGATAAAATCCAAAGAAGAATCTGCAATGTTATTTGTTACTGGCATCTCCATATCCATAGAAGATAATATTACGAATGTACACGCTTTTCAAAATTAATTATTCCAAAATTTCCTTGAGGGTGAAACAGAACTAGGTACATTAATTTAATTTAATTTCTGGAATTAAATTGGAAGTTTTAACTTCTGTTTTATTTTTTCCTAGTATACGTATTAATTAGATTAGTCATGTTAGGTATATACAGCTAATACATAGTTTCATGCTGTTTTTGTTAAAAGTTTTATGTAACGTATTTGTCTCTGGGAAGTTCTTTTTAAGTAATTTGAAAAATATTTTACCTATATTGGTTTTAACGGCTAAATTATATGGAGTATTTAACCATAATATTTTTCTAGTTCTGTTTCTATGTTCACTTTGCATTTTAGGGGAATTATTTGTATCGATATATGTTAATTTACTTCTATGTTCAGTACTTTTTAAAGCTTGTTCATAAATTAGTTTATTTTTATTAAAGATGTTATTATCTGATGAGTTAATGGCCAACCTCTGGCTAATTCCTTTAGGTATTTGTTTCAAAATATGTTTTGTGTGGTTGGAACCTACGTCGATATATTGTGGTTGCTGGAAATACGGTGAAACTACACTCACGTAGGTCTAATGTAATGTCTAAGTAGTGAGTGACTTTTAAGTTTGTTTGTCTGTCCAGTTTGAATCCAATTTTTTTAAATAACCAGTGTAATTTCTTACGAATTACGTCGCATTTTCTAGGGGTACATTTGTCTACTATGATTAACTCATCGTCTCTGGTTTCTAGAATCGATGTACTTGTTTAAACTATTAAGTAGGAGGCACCCAACTAACTCACATAACATGTACCGTCATATGTCCCCATTGGGTTGTCAAAGTTATCGTTTTTTCCTTTTGTTTATAATTCATAACACGTCATTATGATATATAACAGTGACTTACGACAATGTCTAATAAGATTATTTTTATCACTAGATATCGACACATATTCCTTGGCTAACTCTAAAGCTTCGTTAACTTTTTTTTTTGTAATAGATTGATAAAATTCTTTTATATCATATTTTAACAAAGGACATTCGTTATTTCTATAATGACCTTTAAACCCTTCAATACAATCACGAGTAGAGCGCCATTGGTTAATGTTTAAAAATGTTCTCAATGATTCACCTATGATTTGTAAAATTGTTTTACTAATTTTACCCATCTGTCTCTTGGTCGGGTTGATTAGTCGGTATTCAGGCGTATTTAGAAAGTCACCTTATGGTCCTTAACTGTCATACAACAATTTTTTATGTTAATTTTTTCTATTCTATTTTCTAAATTTTAAGTTATGAGTTAATAAATAATTATTAATTGCACTCTGCTTCGAAATATTGCATGTAAGACATATATTTAAGGAGGTAGTGGTGTGTCCGATATAGATCATTAATATTTGACAAATCTTGTACTGGGCATTGGAATTAGTACAATATATTGGTCACCGCTGGTTTAAATTTGACTAGGTTATTTCGGTTGGTGACGACGAGGTTTGTGGCCTTCCATTTTCTATAATATGTTATGAAATTTAGATGTTTTCCATGGGTTACAGAAGAAATATGGTGTTTAATGATGTAGGGAGACAACAGTTGTTTTCCTTTGGGTTCATCGCATGGGTGTTCAGCCCTTTTTGAGAGGAGCACTCTCCTTCACTTTTTTGCTGCCATTGTTGGAAGAGTTAATACCTTCCCAACTAGCGGACGTCCAGACACGTGGAAAATAGTCAACACGTTCACAGCCCAACCTAGAGTGAAAAGACATTTTGATTCAGCTTCCTAAAGACAGTCAAAGAACGCAAGCCTGGAATATTTATTTCTTTGTTCGTTTTTTCTCTGCCAATCATTGGAACTGTGTGAATAATCATTTGTTTTGCGACATGTGGAAGTCATTTTAACATAAGTATATAAGTTATATTTGGCTTATTAAATATTTTCTTTATTATAGGCGTGTATCTCGTTTTTCCATAGTCATATGCAATGTGTTAGTGTATCAATAGCTGTACTAATGCTAATATTAGTATTTGGTGTACAGAAAACCATTATTCATCCTAGCACTAGTAGGAGGTTGGTAATGGCGACAACATCCGTTAGTGGGAGTAGGAGGTTGGTAATGGCGACAACATCCGATAGTGGGAGTAAGAGGTTGGTAATGGCGACAATATCCATTAGTGGGGGTACGAGGTTGGTAATTTCGATAACATCCATTAGTGGGAGTACGAGGTTGATAATAGCGAAAACGTCCGATAGTGGGAGTAAGAGGTTGGTAATGGCGACAACATCCGTTAGCGGGAGTAGGAGGTTGGTAAAGACGACAACATCCGTTAGTGGAAGTAGAAGGTTGGTATTGGCGACAACATCCGTTAGTAGGAGGTTGGTAATGGCGACAACATCCATTAGAGGGAGTAGGAGGTTGGTAATGGCGACAACATCCGTTAGTGGGAGTAGGAGGTTGGTAATGGCGACAACATCCGATAGTGGGAGTTAGAGGTTGGTAATGGCGACAATATCCATTAGTGGGGGTAGGAGGTTGGTAATGGCGACAACATCAGTTAGTGGGAGTAGGAGGTTGGCAATGGAGACAACATCCGATAGTGGGAGTAAGAGGTTGGTAATGGCGACAACATCCGTTAGTGGGAGTAGGAGGTTGGTAATGACGACAACATCCGTTAGTGGAAGTAGGAGGTTGGTAATGGCGACAACATCCGTTAGTGGAGTAGGAGGTTGATAATAGAGACAACATCCGATAGTGGAAGTAGGAGGTTGGTAATCGCGACAAAATCCGTTAATGGAGTAGGAGGTTCGTAATGGCGACAACATCCGATAGTGGGAGTAGGAGGTTGGTAATAGCGACAACATCCGTTAGTGAGAGTTGGACTTTGGTAATGGGGACAACATCGATTAGTGGGAGTAGGAGGTTGGTAATAGCAACAACATCCGTTAGTGGGAGTAGGAGGTTGGTAATGGCGACAACATCCGATAGTGGGAGTAGGAGGTTGGTAATAACGACAACATCTGATAGTGGGAGTAAGAGGTGGATAATGGCGGCAACATCCGTTAGTGGGAGTAGGAGGTTGGTAATAGCGACCACATTCGTTAGTGGGAGTAAGGGGTTTGTAATGGCGAGAACATCAATTACTGGAAGTAGGATGTTGGTAATGGCGAAAACATCCGTTAGTGGGAGTAGGAGTTTGGTAATGGCGACAACATCAGTTAGTGGGAGTAGGAGGTTGGTAATGGAGACAACATCCGTTAGTGGGAGTAGGAGGTTGTTAATGGTGAAAACATCAATTAGTGGTAGTAGGAGGTTGGTCATGGCGACAACATCCGTTAGTGGGTGTAGGATGTTGATAATAGCGACAACATCCGATAGTGGAAGTAAGAGGTTGGTAATGGCGACAACATCCGATAGTGGAAGTATGAGGTTGGTAATCGCGACATCCGATAGTGGGACTAGGAGGTTGGTAATGGCGACAAGATCCGTTAGTGGAGTAGGAGGTTGGTAATGGCGACAACATCCGATAGTGGAATTAGGAGGTTGGTAATCGTGACAACATCCAATAGTGGGAGTAGGAGGTTGGTAATGGCGACAAGATCCGTTAGGGGATTAGGAGGTTGGTAATGGCGACAACATCCGATAGTGGGAGTAGGAGGTTGGTAATAGCGACAACATCCGATAGTGGGAGTAGGAGGTTGGTAATAGCGACAACATCCGATAGTGGGAGTAGGAGGTTGGTAATAACGACAACATACGTTAGTGGGGGTAGGAGTTTGGTAATGGCGACAACATCGATTAGTCGGAGTAGGAGGTTGGTAATAGCGACAACATCCGTTAGTGGGAGTAGGAGGTTGGTAATGGCGACAACATCCGATAGTGGGAGTAGAAGGTTGGTAATAGCGACAACATCCGATAGTGGAAGTAGGAGGTTGGTAATGGCGACAACATCCGATAGTGGGAGTTAGATGTTGGTAATGGCGACAATATCCATTAGTGGGGGTAGGAGGTTGGTAATGGCGACAACATCCGTTAGTGGAGTAGGAGGTTGATAATAGAGACAACATCCGATAGTGGAAGTAGGAGGTTGGTAATCGCGACAAAATCCGTTAATGGAGTAGGAGGTTCGTAATGGCGACAACATCCGATAGTGGGAGTAGGAGGTTGGTAATAGCGACAACATCCGTTAGTGGGAGTTGGACTTTGGTAATGGGGACAACATCGATTAGTGGGAGTAGGAGGTTGGTAATAGCAACAACATCCGTTAGTGGGAGTAGGAGGTTGGTAATGGCGACAACATCCGATAGTGGGAGTAGGAGGTTGGTAATAACGACAACATCTGATATTGGGAGTAAGAGGTGGATAATGGCGGCAACATCCGTTAGTGGGAGTAGGAGGTTGGTAATAGCGACCACATTCGTTAGTGGGAGTAAGGGGTTTGTAATGGCGAGAACATCAATTACTGGAAGTAGGATGTTGGTAATGGCGAAAACATCCGTTAGTGGGAGTAGGAGTTTGGTAATGGCGACAACATCAGTTAGTGGGAGTAGGAGGTTGGTAATGGAGACAACATCCGTTAGTGGGAGTAGGAGGTTGTTAATGGTGAAAACATCAATTAGTGGTAGTAGGAGGTTGGTCATGGCGACAACATCCGTTAGGGGGAGTAGGAGGTTTGTAATGGCGACAACATCCGTTAGTGGGTGTAGGATGTTGATAATAGCGACAACATCCGATAGTGGAAGTAAGAGGTTGGTAATGGCGACAACATCCGATAGTGGAAGTATGAGGTTGGTAATCGCGACAACATCCGATAGTGGTACTAGGAGGTTGGTAATGGCGACAAGATCCGTTAGTGGAGTAGGAGGTTGGTAATGGCGACAACATCCGATAGTGGAATTAGGAGGTTGGTAATCGTGACAACATCCGATAGTGGGAGTAGGAGGTTGGTAATGGCGACAAGATCCGTTAGGGGATTAGGAGGTTGGTAATGGCGACAACATCCGATAGTGGGAGTAGGAGGTTGGTAATAGCGACAACATCCGATAGTGGGTGTAGGAGGTTGGTAATAGCGACAACATCCGATAGTGGGAGTAGGAGGTTGGTAATAACGACAACATACGTTAGTGGGGGTAGGAGTTTGGTAATGGCGACAACATCGATTAGTCGGAGTAGGAGGTTGGTAATAGCGACAACATCCGTTAGTGGGAGTAGGAGGTTGGTAATGGCGACAACATCCGATAGTGGGAGTAGAAGGTTGGTAATAGCGACAACATCCGATAGTGGAAGTAGGAGGTTGGTAATGGCGACAACATCCGATAGTGGGAGTTAGATGTTGGTAATGGCGACAATATCCATTAGTGGGGGTAGGAGGTTGGTAATGGCGACAACATCCGTTAGTGGAGTAGGAGGTTGATAATAGAGACAACATCCGATAGTGGAAGTAGGAGGTTGGTAATCGCGACAAAATCCGTTAATGGAGTAGGAGGTTGGTAATGGCGACAACATCCGATAGTGGGAGTAGGAGCTTGATAATAGCGACAACATCCGATAGTGGGAGTAAGAGGTTGGTAATGGCGACAACATCCGATAGTGGGAGTAGGAGGTTGGTAATAACGACAACATCTGATAGTGGGAGTAGGAGGTTGGTAATGGCGGCAACATCCGTTAGTGGGAGTAGGAGGTTGGTAATAGCGACCACATTCGTTAGTGGGAGTAAGGGGTTGGTAATGGCGACAACATCCGTTAGTTGGAGTAGGAGGTTTTTAATAGTGACCACATTCGTTAGTGGGAGTAAGAGGTTTGTAATGGCGACAACATCAATTAGTGGGAGTAGGATGTTGGTCATGGTGACAACATCCATTAGTTGGAGTAGGAGGTTGGTAATGGCGACAACATCCGTTAGTGGGTGTAGGATGTTGGTAATGGCGACAACAACCGATAGTGGAAGTATGAGGTTGGTAATCGCGACAACATCCGATAGTGGGAGTAGGAGGTTGGTAATGGCGACAAGATTCGTTAGTGGAGTAGGAGGTTGGTAATGGCGACAACATCCGATAGTGGAAGTAGGAGGTTGGTAATCGCGACAAGATCCGTTAGTGGATTAGGAGGTTGGTAATGGCGACAACATCGATTAGTCGGAGTAGGATGTTGGTTATAGCGACAACATCCGTTAGTGGGAGTAGGAGGTTGGTAATGGTGACAACATCCGATAGTGGGAGTAGGAGGTTGGTAATAGCGACAACATCCGTTAGTTGGATTAGGAGGTTTTTAATAGTGACCACATTCGTTAGTGGGAGTAAGAGGTTTGTAATGGCGACAACACCAATTAGTGGAAGTAGGAGGTTGGTAATGGCGACAACATCCGTTAGTGGGAGTAGGAGTTTGATAATGGCGACAACATCAGTTAGTGGGAGTAGGAGGTTTGTAATGGCGACAAGATCCGTTAGTGGAGTAGGAGGTTGATAATGGCGACAACATACGATAGTGGGAGTAGGAGATTGGTAATGGCGACAACATCAGTTAGTGGGAGTAGGAGGTTGGTAATGGAGACAACATCCGTCAGTGGGAGTAGGAGGTTGTGAATGTTGACAACATCAATTAGTGGGAGTAGGAGGTTGGTAATGGCGACAACATACGTTAGTGGTAGTAGGATGTTGGTAATAGCGAATACATCCGATAGTGGGAGTAGGAGGTTGGTAATGGCGACAACATCCGTTAGTAGAAGTAGAAGGTGGTAATGTCGACGACATCCGTTAGAGGGAGTAGGAGGTGGTAATGGCGACGACATCCGTTAGAGGGAGTAGGAGGTTGGTAATAGCGACAACATCCGATAGTGTGAGTTAGAGGTTGGTAATGGCGACAACATCCTTTAGTGGGAGTAAGAGGTTGGTAATGGCGACAACATCCGTTAGTGGGAGTAGGAGGTTGTTAATTGCGACCACATCCGTTAGTGGGAATAAGAGGTTGGTAATGGCGACAACATCCGTTAGTGGGAGTAGGAGGTTGGTAATAGCGACAACATCCGATAGTGGGGGTAGGAGTTTGGTAATGGCGACAACATCGTTTAGTGGGAGTAGGAGGTTGGTAATGGCGACAACATCCGTTAGTGGGAGTAGGAGGTTGGTAATAGCGACAACATCCGATAGTTGGAGTAAGAGGTTGGTAATGGCGACAACATCCGTTAGTGGGAGTAGGAGGTTGGTAATAGCGACAACATCCGATAGTTGGAGTAAGAGGTTTGTAATGGCAACAACATCAATTAGTGGAAGTAGGAGGTTGGTAATGGCGACAACATCCGTTAGTGGGAGTATGAGTTTGGTAATGGCGACAACATCAGTTAGTGGGAGTAGGAGGTTGGTAATGGCGACAACATCAGTTAGTGGAAGTAGGAGGTTGGTAATGGCAACAACATCCGTTAGTGGGAGTAGGAGTTGGTAATTGTTACGACATCCGTTAGAGGGAGTAGGAGGTTGGTAATAGCGACAACATCCGATTGTGGGAGTTAGAGGTTGGTAATGGCGACAACATCCGTTAGTGGGAGTAAGAGGTTGTTAATGGCAACCACATCCGTTAGTGGGAGTAGGAGGTTGTTAATGGCGACCACATCCGTTAGTGGGAGTAGGAGGTTGTTAATGTTGACAACATCAATTAGTGGGAGTAGGAGGTTGTTAATGGCGACCACATCCGTTAGTGGGAGTAGGAGATTGGTAATGGCGACAACATCCATTAGTGGGAGTAAGAGGTTGGTAATGGCGACAACATCCGTTAGTGGGAGTAGGAGGTTGGTAATGGCGACATCATCCGTTACCAACCTCCTACTCCCACTAACGGATGTTTTCGCCATTACCAACCACTTACTCCCACTATCGGATGTTCACGCTATTACCAACCTCCTACTCCCACTAACGGATGTTAGCGCCATTACCAACCTCCTACTCCCACTATCGGATGTTGTCGCCATTACCAACCTCCTACACCCACTAACAGATGTTGTCGCCATTACCAACCTCCTACTTCCACTATCGGATGTTGTCGCCATTACCAACCTCTTACTCCCACTATCGGATGTTGTCGCTATAATCAACCTCCTACTCCCACTAATGGATGCTGTCGCAATTACCAACCTCCTACTCCCACTAACGGATGTTGTCGCCATTACCAACCTCTTACTCCCACTCTCGGATGTTGTCGCTATTACCAACCTCCTACTCCCACTTATGGAAGTTGTCGCAATTACCAACCTCCTACTCCCACTAACGGATGTTGTCGCCATTACCAACCTCCTACTCCCACTAATGGAATTATTCGCAATTACCAACCCCCTACTCCCACTAACGGATGTTGTCGCCATTACCAACCTCCTACTCCCACTAATGGATGTTGTCGCCATTACCAACCTCTTACTCCCGCTAATGGATGTTGTCGCCAATACCAACCTCCTACTCCCACTAACGGATGTTGTCGCCATTACCAACCTCTTACTCCCACTAACGGATGTTGTCGCCATTACCAACCTCCTACCCCCGCTAATGCTAGGAAGAATAATTGTTTTCTGTACACCAAATACTACTATTAGCATTAGTACAGCTATTGATACACTAACACTGCATATGACTATGGAAAGACGAGATACACGCCCATAATAAAGAAAATATCGGATGTAGGAGGTTGGTAATGGCGACAAAATCCGTTAATGGAGTAGGAGGTTCGTAATGGCGACAACATCCGATAGTGGGAGTAGGAGGTTGGTAATAGCGACAACATCCGTTAGTGGGAGTTGGACTTTGGTAATGGGGACAACATCGATTAGTGGGAGTAGGAGGTTGGTAATAGCAACAACATCCGTTAGTGGGAGTAGGAGGTTGGTAATGGCGACAACATCCGATAGTGGGAGTAGGAGGTTGGTAATAACGACAACATCTGATAGTGGGAGTAAGAGGTGGATAATGGCGGCAACATCCGTTAGTGGGAGTAGGAGGTTGGTAATAGCGACCACATTCGTTAGTGGGAGTAAGGGGTTTGTAATGGCGAGAACATCAATTACAGGAAGTAGGATGTTGGTAATGGCGACAACATCGTTTAGTGGGAGTAGGAGGTTGGTAATGGCGACAACATCCGTTAGTGGGAGTAGGAGGTTGGTAATAGCGACAACATCCGATAGTTGGAGTAAGAGGTTGGTAATGGCGACAACATCCGTTAGTGGGAGTAGGAGGTTGGTAATAGCGACAACATCCGATAGTTGGAGTAAGAGGTTTGTAATGGCAACAACATCAATTAGTGGAAGTAGGAGGTTGGTAATGGCGACAACATCCGTTAGTGGGAGTATGAGTTTGGTAATGGCGACAACATCAGTTAGTGGGAGTAGGAGGTTGGTAATGGCGACAACATCAGTTAGTGGAAGTAGGAGGTTGGTAATGGCAACAACATCCGTTAGTGGGAGTAGGAGTTGGTAATTGTTACGACATCCGTTAGAGGGAGTAGGAGGTTGGTAATAGCGACAACATCCGATTGTGGGAGTTAGAGGTTGGTAATGGCGACAACATCCGTTAGTGGGAGTAAGAGGTTGTTAATGGCAACCACATCCGTTAGTGGGAGTAGGAGGTTGTTAATGGCGACCACATCCGTTAGTGGGAGTAGGAGGTTGTTAATGTTGACAACATCAATTAGTGGGAGTAGGAGGTTGTTAATGGCGACCACATCCGTTAGTGGGAGTAGGAGATTGGTAATGGCGACAACATCCATTAGTGGGAGTAAGAGGTTGGTAATGGCGACAACATCCGTTAGTGGGAGTAGGAGGTTGGTAATGGCGACATCATCCGTTACCAACCTCCTACTCCCACTAACGGATGTTTTCGCCATTACCAACCACTTACTCCCACTATCGGATGTTCACGCTATTACCAACCTCCTACTCCCACTAACGGATGTTAGCGCCATTACCAACCTCCTACTCCCACTATCGGATGTTGTCGCCATTACCAACCTCCTACACCCACTAACAGATGTTGTCGCCATTACCAACCTCCTACTTCCACTATCGGATGTTGTCGCCATTACCAACCTCTTACTCCCACTATCGGATGTTGTCGCTATAATCAACCTCCTACTCCCACTAATGGATGCTGTCGCAATTACCAACCTCCTACTCCCACTAACGGATGTTGTCGCCATTACCAACCTCTTACTCCCACTCTCGGATGTTGTCGCTATTACCAACCTCCTACTCCCACTTATGGAAGTTGTCGCAATTACCAACCTCCTACTCCCACTAACGGATGTTGTCGCCATTACCAACCTCCTACTCCCACTAATGGATTTATTCGCAATTACCAACCCCCTACTCCCACTAACGGATGTTGTCGCCATTACCAACCTCCTACTCCCACTAATGGATGTTGTCGCCATTACCAACCTCTTACTCCCGCTAATGGATGTTGTCGCCAATACCAACCTCCTACTCCCACTAACGGATGTTGTCGCCATTACCAACCTCTTACTCCCACTAACGGATGTTGTCGCCATTACCAACCTCCTACCCCCGCTAATGCTAGGAAGAATAATTGTTTTCTGTACACCAAATACTACTATTAGCATTAGTACAGCTATTGATACACTAACACTGCATATGACTATGGAAAGACGAGATACACGCCCATAATAAAGAAAATATCGGATGTAGGAGGTTGGTAATGGCGACAAAATCCGTTAATGGAGTAGGAGGTTCGTAATGGCGACAACATCCGATAGTGGGAGTAGGAGGTTGGTAATAGCGACAACATCCGTTAGTGGGAGTTGGACTTTGGTAATGGGGACAACATCGATTAGTGGGAGTAGGAGGTTGGTAATAGCAACAACATCCGTTAGTGGGAGTAGGAGGTTGGTAATGGCGACAACATCCGATAGTGGGAGTAGGAGGTTGGTAATAACGACAACATCTGATAGTGGGAGTAAGAGGTGGATAATGGCGGCAACATCCGTTAGTGGGAGTAGGAGGTTGGTAATAGCGACCACATTCGTTAGTGGGAGTAAGGGGTTTGTAATGGCGAGAACATCAATTACAGGAAGTAGGATGTTGGTAATGGCGAAAACATCCGTTAGTGGGAGTAGGAGTTTGGTAATGGCGACAACATCAGTTAGTGGGAGTAGGAGGTTGGTAATGGAGACAACATCCGTTAGTGGGAGTAGGAGGTTGTTAATGGTGAAAACATCAATTAGTGGTAGTAGCAGGTTGGTCATGGCGACAACATCCGTTAGGGGGAGTAGGAGGTTTGTAATGGCGACAACATCCGTTAGTGGGTGTAGGATGTTGATAATAGCGACAACATCCGATAGTGGAAGTAAGAGGTTGGTAATGGCGACAACATCCGATAGTGGAAGTATGAGGTTGGTAATCGCGACAACATCCGATAGTGGTACTAGGAGGTTGGTAATGGCGACAAGATCCGTTAGTGGAGTAGGAGGTTGGTAATGGCGACAACATCCGATAGTGGAATTAGGAGGTTGGTAATCGTGACAACATCCGATAGTGGGAGTAGGAGGTTGGTAATGGCGACAAGATCCGTTAGGGGATTAGGAGGTTGGTAATGGCGACAACATCCGATAGTGGGAGTAGGAGGTTGGTAATAGCGACAACATCCGATAGTGGGTGTAGGAGGTTGGTAATAGCGACAACATCCGATAGTGGAAGTAGGAGGTTGGTAATGGCGACAACATCCGATAGTGGGAGTTAGATGTTGGTAATGGCGACAATATCCATTAGTGGGGGTAGGAGGTTGGTAATGGCGACAACATCCGTTAGTGGAGTAGGAGGTTGATAATAGAGACAACATCCGATAGTGGAAGTAGGAGGTTGGTAATCGCGACAAAATCCGTTAATGGAGTAGGAGGTTGGTAATGGCGACAACATCCGATAGTGGGAGTAGGAGCTTGGTAATAGCGACAACATCCGATAGTGGGAGTAAGAGGTTGGTAATGGCGACAACATCCGATAGTGGGAGTAGGAGGCTGGTAATAACGACAACATCTGATAGTGGGAGTAGGAGGTTGGTAATGGCGGCAACATCCGTTAGTGGGAGTAGGAGGTTGGTAATAGCGACCACATTCGTTAGTGGGAGTAAGGGGTTGGTAATGGCGACAACATCCGTTAGTTGGAGTAGGAGGTTTTTAATAGTGACCACATTCGTTAGTGGGAGTAAGAGGTTTGTAATGGCGACAACATCAATTAGTGGGAGTAGGATGTTGGTCATGGTGACAACATCCATTAGTTGGAGTAGGAGGTTGGTAATGGCGACAACATCCGTTAGTGGGTGTAGGATGTTGGTAATGGCGACAACAACCGATAGTGGAAGTATGAGGTTGGTAATCGCGACAACATCCGATAGTGGGAGTAGGAGGTTGGTAATGGCGACAAGATTCGTTAGTGGAGTAGGAGGTTGGTAATGGCGACAACATCCGATAGTGGAAGTAGGAGGTTGGTAATCGCGACAAGATCCGTTAGTGGATTAGGAGGTTGGTAATGGCGACAACATCGATTAGTCGGAGTAGGATGTTGGTTATAGCGACAACATCCGTTAGTGGGAGTAGGAGGTTGGTAATGGTGACAACATCCGATAGTGGGAGTAGGAGGTTGGTAATAACGACAACATACGTTAGTGGGGGTAGGAGTTTGGTAATGGCGACAACATCGATTAGTCGGAGTAGGAGGTTGGTAATAGCGACAACATCCGTTAGTGGGAGTAGGAGGTTGGTAATGGCGACAACATCCGATAGTGGGAGTAGAAGGTTGGTAATAGCGACAACATCCGATAGTGGAAGTAGGAGGTTGGTAATGGCGACAACATCCGATAGTGGGAGTAGGAGGTTGGTAATAACGACAACATACGTTAGTGGGGGTAGGAGTTTGGTAATGGCGACAACATCGATTAGTCGGAGTAGGAGGTTGGTAATAGCGACAACATCCGTTAGTGGGAGTAGGAGGTTGGTAATGGCGACAACATCCGATAGTGGGAGTAGAAGGTTGATAATAGAGACAACATCCGATAGTGGAAGTAGGAGGTTGGTAATCGCGACAAAATCCGTTAATGGAGTAGGAGGTTGGTAATGGCGACAACATCCGATAGTGGGAGTAGGAGCTTGGTAATAGCGACAACATCCGATAGTGGGAGTAAGAGGTTGGTAATGGCGACAACATCCGATAGTGGGAGTAGGAGGCTGGTAATAACGACAACATCTGATAGTGGGAGTAGGAGGTTGGTAATGGCGGCAACATCCGTTAGTGGGAGTAGGAGGTTGGTAATAGCGACCACATTCGTTAGTGGGAGTAAGGGGTTGGTAATGGCGACAACATCCGTTAGTTGGAGTAGGAGGTTTTTAATAGTGACCACATTCGTTAGTGGGAGTAAGAGGTTTGTAATGGCGACAACATCAATTAGTGGGAGTAGGATGTTGGTCATGGTGACAACATCCATTAGTTGGAGTAGGAGGTTGGTAATGGCGACAACATCCGTTAGTGGGTGTAGGATGTTGGTAATGGCGACAACAACCGATAGTGGAAGTATGAGGTTGGTAATCGCGACAACATCCGATAGTGGGAGTAGGAGGTTGGTAATGGCGACAAGATTCGTTAGTGGAGTAGGAGGTTGGTAATGGCGACAACATCCGATAGTGGAAGTAGGAGGTTGGTAATCGCGACAAGATCCGTTAGTGGATTAGGAGGTTGGTAATGGCGACAACATCGATTAGTCGGAGTAGGATGTTGGTTATAGCGACAACATCCGTTAGTGGGAGTAGGAGGTTGGTAATGGTGACAACATCCGATAGTGGGAGTAGGAGGTTGGTAATAACGACAACATACGTTAGTGGGGGTAGGAGTTTGGTAATGGCGACAACATCGATTAGTCGGAGTAGGAGGTTGGTAATAGCGACAACATCCGTTAGTGGGAGTAGGAGGTTGGTAATGGCGACAACATCCGATAGTGGGAGTAGAAGGTTGGTAATAGCGACAACATCCGATAGTGGAAGTAGGAGGTTGGTAATGGCGACAACATCCGATAGTGGGAGTAGGAGGTTGGTAATAACGACAACATACGTTAGTGGGGGTAGGAGTTTGGTAATGGCGACAACATCGATTAGTCGGAGTAGGAGGTTGGTAATAGCGACAACATCCGTTAGTGGGAGTAGGAGGTTGGTAATGGCGACAACATCCGATAGTGGGAGTAGAAGGTTGGTAATAGCGACAACATCCGATAGTGGGAGTAGGAGGTTGGTAATGGCGACAAGATTCGTTAGTGGAGTAGGAGGTTGGTAATGGCGACAACATCCGATAGTGGAAGTAGGAGGTTGGTAATCGCGACAAGATCCGTTAGTGGATTAGGAGGTTGGTAATGGCGACAACATCGATTAGTCGGAGTAGGATGTTGGTAATAGCGACAACATCCGTTAGTGGGAGTAGGAGGTTGGTAATGGCGACAACATCCGATAGTGGGAGTAGGAGGTTGGTAATAACGACAACATCTGATAGTGGGAGTAAGAGGTGGATAATGGCGGCAACATCCGTTAGTGGGAGTAGGAGGTTGGTAATAGCGACCACATTCGTTAGTGGGAGTAAGGGGTTTGTAATGGCGAGAACATCAATTACAGGAAGTAGGATGTTGGTAATGGCGAAAACATCCGTTAGTGGGAGTAGGAGTTTGGTAATGGCGACAACATCAGTTAGTGGGAGTAGGAGGTTGGTAATGGAGACAACATCCGTTAGTGGGAGTAGGAGGTTGTTAATGGTGAAAACATCAATTAGTGGTAGTAGCAGGTTGGTCATGGCGACAACATCCGTTAGGGGGAGTAGGAGGTTTGTAATGGCGACAACATCCGTTAGTGGGTGTAGGATGTTGATAATAGCGACAACATCCGATAGTGGAAGTAAGAGGTTGGTAATGGCGACAACATCCGATAGTGGAAGTATGAGGTTGGTAATCGCGACAACATCCGATAGTGGTACTAGGAGGTTGGTAATGGCGACAAGATCCGTTAGTGGAGTAGGAGGTTGGTAATGGCGACAACATCCGATAGTGGAATTAGGAGGTTGGTAATCGTGACAACATCCGATAGTGGGAGTAGGAGGTTGGTAATGGCGACAAGATCCGTTAGGGGATTAGGAGGTTGGTAATGGCGACAACATCCGATAGTGGGAGTAGGAGGTTGGTAATAGCGACAACATCCGATAGTGGGTGTAGGAGGTTGGTAATAGCGACAACATCCGATAGTGGAAGTAGGAGGTTGGTAATGGCGACAACATCCGATAGTGGGAGTTAGATGTTGGTAATGGCGACAATATCCATTAGTGGGGGTAGGAGGTTGGTAATGGCGACAACATCCGTTAGTGGAGTAGGAGGTTGATAATAGAGACAACATCCGATAGTGGAAGTAGGAGGTTGGTAATCGCGACAAAATCCGTTAATGGAGTAGGAGGTTGGTAATGGCGACAACATCCGATAGTGGGAGTAGGAGCTTGGTAATAGCGACAACATCCGATAGTGGGAGTAAGAGGTTGGTAATGGCGACAACATCCGATAGTGGGAGTAGGAGGCTGGTAATAACGACAACATCTGATAGTGGGAGTAGGAGGTTGGTAATGGCGGCAACATCCGTTAGTGGGAGTAGGAGGTTGGTAATAGCGACCACATTCGTTAGTGGGAGTAAGGGGTTGGTAATGGCGACAACATCCGTTAGTTGGAGTAGGAGGTTTTTAATAGTGACCACATTCGTTAGTGGGAGT
The DNA here is from genome assembly GCA_964036315.1 of Acanthosepion esculentum. Lineage (NCBI taxonomy): Eukaryota > Metazoa > Mollusca > Cephalopoda > Sepiida > Sepiidae > Acanthosepion > Acanthosepion esculentum. The sequence goes on along the minus strand of OZ038500.1, from coordinate 93,205,694 downwards.
AAGAGGTTTGTAATGGCGACAACATCAATTAGTGGGAGTAGGATGTTGGTCATGGTGACAACATCCATTAGTTGGAGTAGGAGGTTGGTAATGGCGACAACATCCGTTAGTGGGTGTAGGATGTTGGTAATGGCGACAACAACCGATAGTGGAAGTATGAGGTTGGTAATCGCGACAACATCCGATAGTGGGAGTAGGAGGTTGGTAATGGCGACAAGATTCGTTAGTGGAGTAGGAGGTTGGTAATGGCGACAACATCCGATAGTGGAAGTAGGAGGTTGGTAATCGCGACAAGATCCGTTAGTGGATTAGGAGGTTGGTAATGGCGACAACATCGATTAGTCGGAGTAGGATGTTGGTTATAGCGACAACATCCGTTAGTGGGAGTAGGAGGTTGGTAATGGTGACAACATCCGATAGTGGGAGTAGGAGGTTGGTAATAACGACAACATACGTTAGTGGGGGTAGGAGTTTGGTAATGGCGACAACATCGATTAGTCGGAGTAGGAGGTTGGTAATAGCGACAACATCCGTTAGTGGGAGTAGGAGGTTGGTAATGGCGACAACATCCGATAGTGGGAGTAGAAGGTTGGTAATAGCGACAACATCCGATAGTGGAAGTAGGAGGTTGGTAATGGCGACAACATCCGATAGTGGGAGTAGGAGGTTGGTAATAACGACAACATACGTTAGTGGGGGTAGGAGTTTGGTAATGGCGACAACATCGATTAGTCGGAGTAGGAGGTTGGTAATAGCGACAACATCCGTTAGTGGGAGTAGGAGGTTGGTAATGGCGACAACATCCGATAGTGGGAGTAGAAGGTTGATAATAGAGACAACATCCGATAGTGGAAGTAGGAGGTTGGTAATCGCGACAAAATCCGTTAATGGAGTAGGAGGTTGGTAATGGCGACAACATCCGATAGTGGGAGTAGGAGCTTGGTAATAGCGACAACATCCGATAGTGGGAGTAAGAGGTTGGTAATGGCGACAACATCCGATAGTGGGAGTAGGAGGCTGGTAATAACGACAACATCTGATAGTGGGAGTAGGAGGTTGGTAATGGCGGCAACATCCGTTAGTGGGAGTAGGAGGTTGGTAATAGCGACCACATTCGTTAGTGGGAGTAAGGGGTTGGTAATGGCGACAACATCCGTTAGTTGGAGTAGGAGGTTTTTAATAGTGACCACATTCGTTAGTGGGAGTAAGAGGTTTGTAATGGCGACAACATCAATTAGTGGGAGTAGGATGTTGGTCATGGTGACAACATCCATTAGTTGGAGTAGGAGGTTGGTAATGGCGACAACATCCGTTAGTGGGTGTAGGATGTTGGTAATGGCGACAACAACCGATAGTGGAAGTATGAGGTTGGTAATCGCGACAACATCCGATAGTGGGAGTAGGAGGTTGGTAATGGCGACAAGATTCGTTAGTGGAGTAGGAGGTTGGTAATGGCGACAACATCCGATAGTGGAAGTAGGAGGTTGGTAATCGCGACAAGATCCGTTAGTGGATTAGGAGGTTGGTAATGGCGACAACATCGATTAGTCGGAGTAGGATGTTGGTTATAGCGACAACATCCGTTAGTGGGAGTAGGAGGTTGGTAATGGTGACAACATCCGATAGTGGGAGTAGGAGGTTGGTAATAACGACAACATACGTTAGTGGGGGTAGGAGTTTGGTAATGGCGACAACATCGATTAGTCGGAGTAGGAGGTTGGTAATAGCGACAACATCCGTTAGTGGGAGTAGGAGGTTGGTAATGGCGACAACATCCGATAGTGGGAGTAGAAGGTTGGTAATAGCGACAACATCCGATAGTGGAAGTAGGAGGTTGGTAATGGCGACAACATCCGATAGTGGGAGTAGGAGGTTGGTAATAACGACAACATACGTTAGTGGGGGTAGGAGTTTGGTAATGGCGACAACATCGATTAGTCGGAGTAGGAGGTTGGTAATAGCGACAACATCCGTTAGTGGGAGTAGGAGGTTGGTAATGGCGACAACATCCGATAGTGGGAGTAGAAGGTTGGTAATAGCGACAACATCCGATAGTGGGAGTAGGAGGTTGGTAATGGCGACAAGATTCGTTAGTGGAGTAGGAGGTTGGTAATGGCGACAACATCCGATAGTGGAAGTAGGAGGTTGGTAATCGCGACAAGATCCGTTAGTGGATTAGGAGGTTGGTAATGGCGACAACATCGATTAGTCGGAGTAGGATGTTGGTAATAGCGACAACATCCGTTAGTGGGAGTAGGAGGTTGGTAATGGCGACAACATCCGATAGTGGGAGTAGAAGGTTGGTAATAGCGACAACATCCGATAGTGGAAGTAGGAGGTTGGTAATGGCGACAACATCCGATAGTGGGAGTAGGAGGTTGGTAATAACGACAACATACGTTAGTGGGGGTAGGAGTTTGGTAATGGCGACAACATCGATTAGTCGGAGTAGGAGGTTGGTAATAGCGACAACATCCGTTAGTGGGAGTAGGAGGTTGGTAATGGCGACAACATCCGATAGTGGGAGTAGAAGGTTGGTAATAGCGACAACATCCGATAGTGGAAGTAGGAGGTTGGTAATGGCGACAACATCGATTAGTCGGAGTAGGATGTTGGTTATAGCGACAACATCCGTTAGTGGGAGTAGGAGGTTGGTAATGGTGACAACATCCGATAGTGGGAGTAGGAGGTTGGTAATAACGACAACATACGTTAGTGGGGGTAGGAGTTTGGTAATGGCGACAACATCGATTAGTCGGAGTAGGAGGTTGGTAATAGCGACAACATCCGTTAGTGGGAGTAGGAGGTTGGTAATGGCGACAACATCCGATAGTGGGAGTAGAAGGTTGGTAATAGCGACAACATCCGATAGTGGAAGTAGGAGGTTGGTAATGGCGACAACAACCGATAGTGGAAGTATGAGGTTGGTAATCGCGACAACATCCGATAGTGGGAGTAGGAGGTTGGTAATGGCGACAAGATTCGTTAGTGGAGTAGGAGGTTGGTAATGGCGACAACATCCGATAGTGGAAGTAGGAGGTTGGTAATCGCGACAAGATCCGTTAGTGGATTAGGAGGTTGGTAATGGCGACAACATCGATTAGTCGGAGTAGGATGTTGGTTATAGCGACAACATCCGATAGTGGGAGTAGGAGGTTGGTAATAGCGACAACATCCGTTAGTTGGATTAGGAGGTTTTTAATAGTGACCACATTCGTTAGTGGGAGTAAGAGGTTTGTAATGGCGACAACATCAATTAGTGGAAGTAGGAGGTTGGTAATGGCGACAACATCCGTTAGTGGGAGTAGGAGTTTGATAATGGCGACAACATCAGTTAGTGGGAGTAGGAGGTTTGTAATGGCGACAAGATCCGTTAGTGGAGTAGGAGGTTGATAATGGCGACAACATACGATAGTGGGAGTAGGAGATTGGTAATGGCGACAACATCAGTTAGTGGGAGTAGGAGGTTGGTAATGGAGACAACATCCGTCAGTGGGAGTAGGAGGTTGTGAATGTTGACAACATCAATTAGTGGGAGTAGGAAGTTGGTAATGGCGACAACATACGTTAGTGGTAGTAGGATGTTGGTAATAGCGAATACATCCGATAGTGGGAGTAGGAGGTTGGTAATGGCGACAACATCCGTTAGTAGAAGTAGAAGGTGGTAATGTCGACGACATCCGTTAGAGGGAGTAGGAGGTGGTAATGGCGACGACATCCGTTAGAGGGAGTAGGAGGTTGGTAATAGCGACAACATCCGATAGTGTGAGTTAGAGGTTGGTAATGGCGACAACATCCGTTAGTGGGAGTAGGAGGTTGTTAATTGCGACCACATCCGTTAGTGGGAATAAGAGGTTGGTAATGGCGACAACATCCGTTAGTGGGAGTAGGAGGTTGGTAATAGCGACAACATCCGATAGTGGGGGTAGGAGTTTGGTAATGGCGACAACATCGATTAGTGGGAGTAGGAGGTTGGTAATGGCGACAACATCCGATAGTGGGAGTTAGAGGTTGGTAATGGCGACAATATCCATTAGTGGGGGTAGGAGGTTGGTAATGGCGACAACATCAGTTAGTGGGAGTAGGAGGTTGGCAATGGAGACAACATCCGATAGTGGGAGTAAGAGGTTGGTAATGGCGACAACATCCGTTAGTGGGAGTAGGAGGTTGGTAATGACGACAACATCCGTTAGTGGAAGTAGGAGGTTGGTAATGGCGACAACATCCGTTAGTGGAGTAGGAGGTTGATAATAGAGACAACATCCGATAGTGGAAGTAGGAGGTTGGTAATCGCGACAAAATCCGTTAATGGAGTAGGAGGTTCGTAATGGCGACAACATCCGATAGTGGGAGTAGGAGGTTGGTAATAGCGACAACATCCGTTAGTGAGAGTTGGACTTTGGTAATGGGGACAACATCGATTAGTGGGAGTAGGAGGTTGGTAATAGCAACAACATCCGTTAGTGGGAGTAGGAGGTTGGTAATGGCGACAACATCCGATAGTGGGAGTAGGAGGTTGGTAATAACGACAACATCTGATAGTGGGAGTAAGAGGTGGATAATGGCGGCAACATCCGTTAGTGGGAGTAGGAGGTTGGTAATAGCGACCACATTCGTTAGTGGGAGTAAGGGGTTTGTAATGGCGAGAACATCAATTACTGGAAGTAGGATGTTGGTAATGTCGAAAACATCCGTTAGTGGGAGTAGGAGTTTGGTAATGGCGACAACATCAGTTAGTGGGAGTAGGAGGTTGGTAATGGAGACAACATCCGTTAGTGGGAGTAGGAGGTTGTTAATGGTGAAAACATCAATTAGTGGTAGTAGGAGGTTGGTCATGGCGACAACATCCGTTAGTGGGTGTAGGATGTTGATAATAGCGACAACATCCGATAGTGGAAGTAAGAGGTTGGTAATGGCGACAACATCCGATAGTGGAAGTATGAGGTTGGTAATCGCGACATCCGATAGTGGGACTAGGAGGTTGGTAATGGCGACAAGATCCGTTAGTGGAGTAGGAGGTTGGTAATCGTGACAACATCCAATAGTGGGAGTAGGAGGTTGGTAATGGCGACAAGATCCGTTAGGGGATTAGGAGGTTGGTAATGGCGACAACATCCGATAGTGGGAGTAGGAGGTTGGTAATAGCGACAACATCCGATAGTGGGAGTAGGAGGTTGGTAATAGCGACAACATCCGATAGTGGGAGTAGGAGGTTGGTAATAACGACAACATACGTTAGTGGGGGTAGGAGTTTGGTAATGGCGACAACATCGATTAGTCGGAGTAGGAGGTTGGTAATAGCGACAACATCCGTTAGTGGGAGTAGGAGGTTGGTAATGGCGACAACATCCGATAGTGGGAGTAGAAGGTTGGTAATAGCGACAACATCCGATAGTGGAAGTAGGAGGTTGGTAATGGCGACAACATCCGATAGTGGGAGTTAGATGTTGGTAATGGCGACAATATCCATTAGTGGGGGTAGGAGGTTGGTAATGGCGACAACATCCGTTAGTGGAGTAGGAGGTTGATAATAGAGACAACATCCGATAGTGGAAGTAGGAGGTTGGTAATCGCGACAAAATCCGTTAATGGAGTAGGAGGTTCGTAATGGCGACAACATCCGATAGTGGGAGTAGGAGTTTGGTAATAGCGACAACATCCGTTAGTGGGAGTTGGACTTTGGTAATGGGGACAACATCGATTAGTGGGAGTAGGAGGTTGTTAATGGTGAAAACATCAATTAGTGGTAGTAGGAGGTTGGTCATGGCGACAACATCCGTTAGGGGGAGTAGGAGGTTTGTAATGGCGACAACATCCGTTAGTGGGTGTAGGATGTTGATAATAGCGACAACATCCGATAGTGGAAGTAAGAGGTTGGTAATGGCGACAACATCCGATAGTGGAAGTATGAGGTTGGTAATCGCGACAACATCCGATAGTGGTACTAGGAGGTTGGTAATGGCGACAAGATCCGTTAGTGGAGTAGGAGGTTGGTAATGGCGACAACATCCGATAGTGGAATTAGGAGGTTGGTAATCGTGACAACATCCGATAGTGGGAGTAGGAGGTTGGTAATGGCGACAAGATCCGTTAGGGGATTAGGAGGTTGGTAATGGCGACAACATCCGATAGTGGGAGTAGGAGGTTGGTAATAGCGACAACATCCGATAGTGGGTGTAGGAGGTTGGTAATAGCGACAACATCCGATAGTGGGAGTAGGAGGTTGGTAATAACGACAACATACGTTAGTGGGGGTAGGAGTTTGGTAATGGCGACAACATCGATTAGTCGGAGTAGGAGGTTGGTAATAGCGACAACATCCGTTAGTGGGAGTAGGAGGTTGGTAATGGCGACAACATCCGATAGTGGGAGTAGAAGGTTGGTAATAGCGACAACATCCGATAGTGGAAGTAGGAGGTTGGTAATGGCGACAACATCCGATAGTGGGAGTTAGATGTTGGTAATGGCGACAATATCCATTAGTGGGGGTAGGAGGTTGGTAATGGCGACAACATCCGTTAGTGGAGTAGGAGGTTGATAATAGAGACAACATCCGATAGTGGAAGTAGGAGGTTGGTAATCGCGACAAAATCCGTTAATGGAGTAGGAGGTTGGTAATGGCGACAACATCCGATAGTGGGAGTAGGAGCTTGGTAATAGCGACAACATCCGATAGTGGGAGTAAGAGGTTGGTAATGGCGACAACATCCGTTAGTGGGAGTAGGAGGTTGGTAATAGCGACCACATTCGTTAGTGGGAGTAAGGGGTTGGTAATGGCGACAACATCCGTTAGTTGGAGTAGGAGGTTTTTAATAGTGACCACATTCGTTAGTGGGAGTAAGAGGTTTGTAATGGCGACAACATCAATTAGTGGGAGTAGGATGTTGGTCATGGTGACAACATCCATTAGTTGGAGTAGGAGGTTGGTAATGGCGACAACATACGTTAGTGGGGGTGGGAGTTTGGTAATGGCGACAACATCGATTAGTCGGAGTAGGAGGTTGGTAATAGCGACAACATCCGTTAGTGGGAGTAGGAGGTTGGTAATGGCGACAACATCCGATAGTGGGAGTTAGATGTTGGTAATGGCGACAATATCCATTAGTGGGGGTAGGAGGTTGGTAATGGCGACAACATCCGTTAGTGGAGTAGGAGGTTGATAATAGAGACAACATCCGATAGTGGAAGTAGGAGGTTGGTAATCGCGACAAAATCCGTTAATGGAGTAGGAGGTTGGTAATGGCGACAACATCCGATAGTGGGAGTAGGAGCTTGGTAATAGCGACAACATCCGATAGTGGGAGTAAGAGGTTGGTAATGGCGACAACATCCGATAGTGGGAGTAGGAGGTTGGTAATAAAGACAACATCTGATAGTGGGAGTAGGAGGTTGGTAATGGCGGCAACATCCGTTAGTGGGAGTAGGAGGTTGGTAATAGCGACCACATTCGTTAGTGGGAGTAAGGGGTTGGTAATGGCGACAACATCCGTTAGTTGGAGTAGGAGGTTTTTAATAGTGACCACATTCGTTAGTGGGAGTAAGAGGTTTGTAATGGCGACAACATCAATTAGTGGGAGTAGGATGTTGGTCATGGTGACAACATCCATTAGTTGGAGTAGGAGGTTGGTAATGGCGACAACATCCGTTAGTGGGTGTAGGATGTTGGTAATGGCGACAACATCCGATAGTGGAAGTATGAGGTTGGTAATCGCGACAACATCCGATAGTGGGAGTAGGAGGTTGGTAATGGCGACAAGATTCGTTAGTGGAGTAGGAGGTTGGTAATGGCGACAACATCCGATAGTGGAAGTAGGAGGTTGGTAATCGCGACAAGATCCGTTAGTGGATTAGGAGGTTGGTAATGGCGACAACATCGATTAGTCGGAGTAGGATGTTGGTTATAGCGACAACATCCGTTAGTGGGAGTAGGAGGTTGGTAATGGTGACAACATCCGATAGTGGGAGTAGGAGGTTGGTAATAGCGACAACATCCGTTAGTTGGATTAGGAGGTTTTTAATAGTGACCACATTCGTTAGTGGGAGTAAGAGGTTTGTAATGGCGACAACATCAATTAGTGGAAGTAGGAGGTTGGTAATGGCGACAACATCCGTTAGTGGGAGTAGGAGTTTGATAATGGCGACAACATCAGTTAGTGGGAGTAGGAGGTTTGTAATGGCGACAAGATCCGTTAGTGGAGTAGGAGGTTGATAATGGCGACAACATACGATAGTGGGAGTAGGAGATTGGTAATGGCGACAACATCAGTTAGTGGGAGTAGGAGGTTGGTAATGGAGACAACATCCGTCAGTGGGAGTAGGAGGTTGTGAATGTTGACAACATCAATTAGTGGGAGTAGGAGGTTGGTAATGGCGACAACATACGTTAGTGGTAGTAGGATGTTGGTAATAGCGAATACATCCGATAGTGGGAGTAGGAGGTTGGTAATGGCGACAACATCCGTTAGTAGAAGTAGAAGGTGGTAATGTCGACGACATCCGTTAGAGGGAGTAGGAGGTGGTAATGGCGACGACATCCGTTAGAGGGAGTAGGAGGTTGGTAATAGCGACAACATCCGATAGTGTGAGTTAGAGGTTGGTAATGGCGACAACATCCTTTAGTGGGAGTAAGAGGTTGGTAATGGCGACAACATCCGTTAGTGGGAGTAGGAGGTTGTTAATTGCGACCACATCCGTTAGTGGGAATAAGAGGTTGGTAATGGCGACAACATCCGTTAGTGGGAGTAGGAGGTTGGTAATAGCGACAACATCCGATAGTTGGAGTAAGAGGTTGGTAATGGCGACAACATCCGTTAGTGGGAGTAGGAGGTTGGTAATAGCGACAACATCCGATAGTTGGAGTAAGAGGTTTGTAATGGCGACAACATCAATTAGTGGAAGTAGGAGGTTGGTAATGGCGACAACATCCGTTAGTGGGAGTATGAGTTTGGTAATGGCGACAACATCAGTTAGTGGGAGTAGGAGGTTGGTAATGGCGACAACATCAGTTAGTGGAAGTAGGAGGTTGGTAATGGCGACAACATCCGTTAGTGGGAGTAGGAGGTTGTTAATGGCAACAACATCCGTTAGTGGGAGTAGGAGTTGGTAATTGTTACGACATCCGTTAGAGTGAGTAGGAGGTTGGTAATAGCGACAACATCCGATTGTGGGAGTTAGAGGTTGGTAATGGCGACAACATCCGTTAGTGGGAGTAAGAGGTTGTTAATGGCAACCACATCCGTTAGTGGGAGTAGGAGGTTGTTAATGGCGACCACATCCGTTAGTGGGAGTAGGAGGTTGTTAATGTTGACAACATCAATTAGTGGGAGTAGGAGGTTGTTAATGGCGACCACATCCGTTAGTGGGAGTAGGAGATTGGTAATGGCGACAACATCCATTAGTGGGAGTAAGAGGTTGGTAATGGCGACAACATCCGTTAGTGGGAGTAGGAGGTTGGTAATGGCGACATCATCCGTTACCAACCTCCTACTCCCACTAACGGATGTTTTCGCCATTACCAACCACTTACTCCCACTATCGGATGTTCACGCTATTACCAACCTCCTACTCCCACTAACGGATGTTAGCGCCATTACCAACCTCCTACTCCCACTATCGGATGTTGTCGCCATTACCAACCTCCTACACCCACTAACAGATGTTGTCGCCATTACCAACCTCCTACTTCCACTATCGGATGTTGTCGCCATTACCAACCTCTTACTCCCACTATCGGATGTTGTCGCTATAATCAACCTCCTACTCCCACTAATGGATGCTGTCGCAATTACCAACCTCCTACTCCCACTAACGGATGTTGTCGCCATTACCAACCTCTTACTCCCACTCTCGGATGTTGTCGCTATTACCAACCTCCTACTCCCACTTATGGAAGTTGTCGCAATTACCAACCTCCTACTCCCACTAACGGATGTTGTCGCCATTACCAACCTCCTACTCCCACTAATGGATTTATTCGCAATTACCAACCCCCTACTCCCACTAACGGATGTTGTCGCCATTACCAACCTCCTACTCCCACTAATGGATGTTGTCGCCATTACCAACCTCTTACTCCCGCTAATGGATGTTGTCGCCAATACCAACCTCCTACTCCCACTAACGGATGTTGTCGCCATTACCAACCTCTTACTCCCACTAACGGATGTTGTCGCCATTACCAACCTCCTACCCCCGCTAATGCTAGGAAGAATAATTGTTTTCTGTACACCAAATACTACTATTAGCATTAGTACAGCTATTGATACACTAACACTGCATATGACTATGGAAAGACGAGATACACGCCCATAATAAAGAAAATATCGGATGTAGGAGGTTGGTAATGGCGACAACATCCGTTAGTGGGAGTAAGAGGTTGGTAATGGCGACGCCAGTGATAACAAATGCTGAACTTTTGTATAAAGTATTCGTTGTTTCTCCACACTTCGCATTTTGGTCCGCATTTTTGTTTGGTAACTTTCTTCGTAAAGAATATACGATATGGATGAAGAAAGAACGGCCGCTGTGTCGACGGTGAACACTGTCAGCTTAGCCTACTTTAAAGCGGACCCAGCTTTATTTTTTCGCACAGATATAATCGGAGAGCGAAGAGTAATTACCTCTCAGAAAACGAAATTTAATTTAGCGGCCTCTAAGTTGCCTCTCAAAGCTGTCAAGGAGGTGAGAGAAAATATTATCTCTCCGACGAAAGACAAGCTGTATTACAAGTTAAAAGAGGAACTCTTTCGGAAGACATCCATGTCAAGACAAAAGAAATCGTCGCAGCTCCAGCAAGAGGAACAATTGGATGACAGCAAGCCGCTGCAATTTTTACGTCGTTTGAAACGGAGAAGATAATGACGATGGCATTAAACATCATATTGTTCTCGAGCATTTGCCGTCTGCGTATCATGCTGTTTTAGATGGGTCGCGTGAAGATGCGCCCGTCGAAAATCTGGCTAAAATAGTGGTGCGCAAATATTATAATTCTTGCCACTTGCGCAGGCAAGTTTAAAACCCTCATAAATTTACTCTGAAGGCTGTAAATAAGTGGCTTATCCAAACTTATGATTAAATCTGGGTTTTCACCCACTTTTTGTCCTACAGCATGTAGAGAAGGGAACTTGTTTAAACAAATTTGGTTATCTCATTGATGTTGTCAGACTGACCCAATACAAATACTCAATCGACTGGAGCCATTCATAATGTATGTCCATTATGCCCTACTGTGGCTAACACGGAAGATAACCCGATATTTTTTGTACTTAAAAAAAATTTAACAACATCACAAAACTGTCTTTTCACAAGGATACTCTGTCACACAACATATTGCTACTAGGCGGTCCTCCTGTTCATAGCCGTCTTCGTCAGTTGACACCGGAAAAAATGAGTGTGGCTAAAGCTTAATTTAACCAAATGAGGAAACTGTGTATTATTCGTCCATTAAAGGGTAACTGGGCATCTCCTTTCACCTGGTACCCAAAAGTGTTTGTACCTGGCGCTATTGTGGCGATTATCTGGCATTCAACTCTGCCGCTAATCCGGACCCTTATCCCATTCCTCATATACATGATGTAACGGCTTTTATTCAACATAAATCTATATTTGTTAAATTAGACCTCAATAGGGCCTATCATCAAATTCCGATAGAACCCGAACAAGTTCCAAAGACTGCCATAACAACACCATTTGGGTTGTTTGATTTTCTATGTGCACAATTTGGACTTTGACAAACCGTACAGTCTTTTCAGAGATTTATCGACCATTTTGTCTGTGCCTGCGTGGACGATGTCCTTATAGCCAGTTTTTCTATGGAAGAAAATATAAAACATTTGCAGGACGTTTTTGAATGTTTTGAGAAATTTGAGATTGTTATCAACCCAGTAAAGTGTGAGTTTTGAAAATCTGAAGTAATGTTCCTACGTCATCGCATTAATTCAGCTGGTATTTCACGTTTCCCTTCTAAAGTGGCGGCCTTTTCAGACTTTCCAGTGCCAGATACAATGATAACATTACGACAGTTTTTAGGGATGGTGAATTTTTTCGAAGGTTCCTGCCAAATTGTGCGTAGGTTATAAAACCTCTTACAGATATTTTAACTAATGTTAAGAATTGTGAGATAGATTTGTCTGACCCTGCCTTGATTGATTTCCATCAAATTAAGTCTTTATTGTCCCGAAAGGTTGTTCCGGGTAGCGAGTTGTGTTTGACAGTTGACGCGTCTTCTATTCGTGTAGGTGCCGTACTCCTGGAGAGGATTGATGGCCACTAGAAAAAACAATCTCCTTCTCTAAGAAACTGATTTCTACATAATCAAGATACAGTACTTTTGGACGTGAACTCCTCGCAGCTTATACAGCCGTCGGTTACTTTCAACATATGCTGGAAGGGTAGACTTTCTACTTACTGACGAACGACAAACCTTTGTTTGGGTCTTTTCAGTGGAACTCAGACAAGTACTCCCCACGTGCAAACCAGACATTTGGATTATCTGCTACAATTTACTTCAGATATCTGTTCCATCAAGGGAAGCAACAACATAGCTGCAGACAGTATGTCTCGTGGTATCAATGCTTTTGTGCTGGACCCGTCCTTGGAATATTAACCATTCGTGTAGGCACAGGAAAAGGATCAGCAGCTAAAGCATCTTCTACGAGAGAATCAGACATTCTTGACATTGTTGAAAATACATGTACCAAACACGGGATTGGAAGTTGTATGTGACACCAGCACCGGATGATTGCGTCCTTTCGTGCCTGAGTCAATGCAGAAGACAGTATTCTCCTCCATGCATAATTTGTCTCAACCGGAGGCTACTGCCTCAATACGGCTGTCACAGATAGATGTGTTTGGACGCGCATGAAAACTGACATTCGACAATGGTCAAAAACCTGTGTGCTGTGTCAGAGGGTCAAAGTGAGGAGGCATACCCGCTCACCTACTGGACCCTTTCCTTCACTCAATCAGCGGTTTGCACATGTGCATGAGGATATCACAAGACGTCTCCCCCATGTGAGGGACAGAGATACCTATTGACATGTGTAGATGGCTTCTACCGTTGGTGAGAGTCTGTTCCCATGTCGGGTATCATTGCACTCACCACAGCAAAAACTTTTGTTTAAGGGTGTCTAGTTTTGAGGTCTTTGCTGTAAATTACTACAGACAGAGGGCAGCAATTTGAGTCGGACCTGTTCAACCAGCTGATGAGGAACTTGGGGACTAACATAATCAAAACCACTGCTTATCAACCTGAGGCAAATGTCTTATTGGAATGATTTCATCGTACACTCAAGTCCACATTATATGCCATGAAGGATCAGGCAAATAGGCTGAGACGTCTCTCTGCAGTTAAAGACAACCTAAAATGTTTATCTGCTGAGATGGTGTATGGCACCACACACAGACTTCCTGCAACCTCCACAAAATATCTTTGAAAATGAGCACCTATGTTGATTGGCATAATGCAAGAATATCGAACAGCGTATAATTCTTCTGCACAGGCTCAAAGGCTGATATATGTGCCCAAACTCCTGCAGACATGCACACATGTTTTCGTGCGGTACTTGGCTACGTCCCAAACATTTCAGCCATCCGACATAGAACCTTTCAAAGTCCTCGAGAGACACTCAAAATATTTTATAGTGAGCATTAATAATGCAGCAAAGGCATTGTTGTGGACTGATTGATACCTGCCTTTTTTACACGCTATCTGCCTTGGCCTGCATACTCTAGTAACCCATGCATCACCAATAGCGCCTGAGGTAATAAAAGAGATTGTGACCAGAACTGGCTGACGTGTTATATGACCCCAACTTTTATTGACCTATTTTTTCAGGTATGCGTTTCAGCATACCATTACTGGAGGATATTTCTCCCTCCTAAAGGAACTCTTTTTTTCCACTCGTATTGCAAGAAAATGTTTCTTTAATTTTGTAATTTACATTGCACATTGAGTAGTTTTGTTTTTATTACATTTTTAATAGTACCACTTGTGCAGGTTAATGAACAAGTCTAGAGAGGGGTACCTGTAGGAAGACAACAGCTGTTTTCTATTAGGTTGATTGCTTGGGAGTTCAGTTCCTTTAGAAAAAAGAACTCTTATTCCCTTTTATGCTCCCACTGGAGGAACCGTTAATACCTTCCTAACCACCGGTCGTCTGCACACGTGGAGAATGGACATCACGTTCACAGCCCGTAGAGTGGAAAGGCATTTTGATTCAGCTTCTTAAAGACAGACAAAAGTCATAAGGCTGATATTTTAGTTTCTTTGTTCGTTTTTCTGTCAAACATTCTCGTCATTTGCACTGTGTGAACAATCATTTGTTTTGGGACACGGGGAAATTATTTTAACCTGTGTATTTAAGTTACATTTTTCTTATTAAATGTTTTGTTTATTACGTTGTGTGAATCTCGTTTTTCCATACTCACATTCAGTGTTAGTGTTTAAATGGCTACACTAATGCTAATATTAGTACTTTGTGTACAGTAAAGCATCATTCTTCCCAGCATTAAATAGCCTGTAAATTATTGCTGACTTATAAAACAAACTAATAATGGTTTTCCTTATAGCAAATTCCCCCTGCTTATAATTAATGTATATCTGGTCGCATTATAATATGTTGATCTTTTGTGATGGTGTATTTTTGTTAAATGCGTTGTCTATTTTTTGTAAGAATAATTATGTTTGTTTATAAATGATAAAGTTGCGGAAATTTATTGTTGACTAGTGTTTGTTTTTGTGTTTTAATTCGCTTAAAATAGTTTTTGAGGGAGAGGAATTTCGGTATGCTCTATTTACGAAATTTGTTTTCATTCCTATTTTATATCTTTCAGTGCATTGTCTACTATAGTTTATAAAACACAAGTTCGTATTAATGGGTTTTGTTATACGGGTAAGTGGTTAATTCGATGGATTTTAGCTCTATCTCGACGTCGAGTAATGGGATATTGTTATGTACAATGGGTTTATATGTGAATTTTGGTGTTGAATTTTGTTCAAAGATTGTGTTTGTGGTTTGCAATTTCCTTTTGATTTTTATGAAAACGAAAATATCACCCACGTACCTTGTATAGATTTCAGCTTTATCGGTTGTTGTAAATATATTCTTTTCAATGTAGGGCATATACAAGTCAGCGAAAGCAAAACTTAAAGTGTTTTCCATGCTTTCGTGGTGCAAGTGAGTACTTTTTGGAGGACACTGGGACGGATTTCGGATGTTTATAGACACAGTGGATAATTCGTTTGATTGTTTCTTTAATTAGGACATTGGTAAAGAGGTTTCCTACGTCCAACGAGGCCACAGTATCTCCTATGTGATTTGCTGCTTTTAAAATGTAGAGTAGTCATTTAGTAGTGGAGACGACATGTTAAATGTTTTTTAAAAAATAGAAGCGATACCCAGGTCAACCGGACGCGCATAGCACGTGACCGCCAAAAAAGCATACAAGCCCCGCCACACTTATTCCACACAGCAAAACTACTATGTAGAAGTCACACAGAGAAATTCACCATCCAAACAAATCCCTTGATAATGGTTATAGAAGTATTTCAGAAATCTTATAATTATGGACAATTTCTGTAATACTTTAAACCCTGAAAAACGGGAAAATATTAGCAGGCTGTAAAAAATAATAAAAGATTAATTAAATATTCCTTGTTTTGTTTGGTTTGGTTTATTTTGTTTTACGGCATATCAACGACAATGGGTTATTTAATGCCGACAACATTTTTAGGATAGATTCGTATGAATAGAATATGTATTCTTTGGTTTAGATTGGTTTGGTTTATTTTGTTTTACGGCATATCAAGCTCAATGGTTATTTAATGCCGACATTTTTAGGATAGATTCGTATGAATAGAATCTGTATTCTTTGGTTTAGATTGGTTTGGTTTATTTAGTTTTACGGCATATCAAGGTCAATGGTTATTTAATGCCGCCATTTTTAGGATAGATTCGTATGAATAGAATATGTATTCTTTGGTTTAGACTAGTTTGATTTATTTTGTTTTACGGCATATAAACCTCAATGGGTTATTTAATGCCGACAACATTTTTAGGATAGATTCGTATGAATAGAATATGTATTCTTTGGTTTAGACTAGTTTGATTTATTTTGTTTTACGGCATATCAACGTCAATGGGTTATTTAATGCCGACAACATTTTTAGGATAGATTCGATCAGGCTTAAAAGATTGCTCCCCGCAAATACACATCAATATATATAGAATTGGGTATTGATGTCAACGAAGAGAGGTGACAGTCTGTTTCATACTAAACGCAATCGTCAGGCTATGATAGATTGACGCCTCTGTGTTAACTTCAATGTCGACTTTTATATTTACATACACTGCATCCCTGATTGTCATACATTAAAACTATATTTTATCACATATATATATATATATATATATATATATATATATATATATATATATATATATATATATATATATATATATATGTCCATGAAGTTCTTGTGCACTTTAAAACATTTCCGGTAAATTTATGACTTTATTTGTATTTGCGATAGAAATAATTTGTAAAAAGTATTAGAAAGAAGTAAATCTATATTTTTTAAGGTTTTATTGAAATTTTATTTAAGTTTCCACATGTCCGCCATCATTAGCAATACAAACGGTAATACGATTTTGCAGTTCACGGAAAACATTTGCCAACTGATTTACAGTAATGCCTGAAATCACATTAGTTATTTTAGCTATACTTAAACTTTATAACATTTTTTACAGATTATTTCTATCGCACATACAAATAAAGTTATAAATTTTTTTATGGCCACCCTGTATATATATATTGAGCTCTCAGGATTTAATTCTCCAAGGGATTATCCATACGGATTACCAAGAATTTCATTACCTAAATATATATATATATTTAGGTAATGAAATTCTTGGTAATCCGTATACGAGTATCTATGTGACTGTTACGTTAATTTCTCTGTAGCAATTCTAGATTATCATTTCTCAATCAAAAATCTCTCTTACGTTTTCAATAGAACAACTGTGGATATACAATCTGTGTAGATGTTATTGAACACGGAAAAGAGAAATATCGTGCCCAAGTTAATTGCGCTCAAATAACCTCTTAAAGATGGACGAATCTTTTCTCCCTTTCTGGGAACCGGAGTTTTGACAAATGATTTAGGACAGCGTTTCTCAGCTGGTGCACCCGGACGCCCTGGAAGGTAGCCAGCTTTACCCAAGTTAACAAAAGAGTCATTTATAAATTCTTTTTTATATTTAAATCTTTATTTTTAAAAAGCTAGTGACGCTAAGTACATCAAGGCTTTGTCATTTGTTATTTTAAACTGAATGCTAAATTCGTTTATCTTTAGTAAGGTATTGATTACCCTTTCCTTTCTTTTTTGCCTTACTCAAAGGATTTATATCAGTCATTATCGGCATTTCTAAAAAATATCAAATTTTTCATAAATCCCTTTAAATGATATCTGTACTGCTAATCTTCTTTGGGGATGCTAAACAAATATTTCCTATTTTTAAAATTCATGATCAATTTTTCCTTATTAAAAGTGTGCCTATAGTTTTAGTAATTCTGCAAGTACAACTTGAAGTAAAATATATTGAGAAATACGGGTCCAGGAGAATAAGGATACTGGATTCAAAACCATTTGAACTTGGAGCTAGCAAACCCCATCCAGTAAAATATTTCCTTGTAATGCAATGACCCACCGAGGCATCTATGGGATTTGTATTATATTTGTTAAAAGAACTGGAATGATTTTTCTTAATTTACTGTGATAATGTTGTGCTTTTTGTTATGGAGATGATATATAGGATGATATCTTCTCTGTGAAATCACTTATTCGAAGTTTATTTTCCAAATATCAGACTGGAAGTTCCCGCAACATCAAATGTATTTCATCGCAACATAAATGCATAAAAAGTGGAATTCTGCTTGCAATACTGTTAATATATTTTTAAAGATGTCTCAGTTAAAAACCTATAATATAGTAATGTGCTTCTATCACAAACAACACAATTGAGATGAGGTGAACAGTTGTTAACAGGAGTAAGAAATGTCTTGTTAATTTTAACGCCTCCAAAACTGCTCTATTTTAATAGCCTGATAGAACCTATTTTGCCTTCCATCAACATGACTGATGCTAACCTCCAAGAGAATTACTCATTGCGCTTTCTCGGGCTAAACGTTTTCTACTGACATGAAGTGCACCGACTATATTGAATAAATTCCTAAGACTTCTGCTAGGAAAGTTTGTTCATTGCGACGTGCTAGAATGTATATTCCGTCAGAATCTTCCATGTACAATTATAAGGTTACCATTTGCCCTTTCTTTGAATATTGCTCTGATGCACCTGATATTATTCAGAGATTCTAGATAAATTCCAAAGAAGGATCAGCCATGTTATTGATTCTGACCTGGCATCTCGGATTCAGTTATTTTTCACATAACGTAACACATCTTCTCTGTGCTTTTTCAATAAATGTTTTCATGGTAATTATTCTGATGACATTTTCTCTTTGCCGTCTAGACTTTAGAAATTCAAGCGTGCTACTAGATTGGTGGCAAAGTCTCATCATTTTGCAGCTAAAATGGCTAGATGTAAGTTCTGTGCTAACAGTTTCTGTTGTAACCTAGGAAGGGTTACTGAATGAGGAATAACGAAAACGGGACTTGAAAATGAAATGGTAATATTTATAACACAAACAAAATACAATACTCGCCAGCGGCGTGAATTAGGTAAACTACTGCTAGTGGTGGACTACTTAGACAGCATACTACCTCCACTTACAATAGCGTCCTAATTATTTATGAGCATTGGGACATACCCATTACTATTCATAGGTAGGGTATATAACAGTTTCCTATGTGGCACTTCTCGCTTATTGAAACTGACTTCCATTTCCTGGTTTCCAATAAATTTTCATCTTCACAAACTTAATTGCAATGTCAATTGTTGCCTTCTTTCTTCTTACTTCCTCTTCTTTGATTGTTCTTTTTAAGCCAGGTGGGTTATGGACTTTTCCTCCTGACGTATTTTATTCAGCATGTCCTGTGGGTATTAAAGTTTCCAAACCCTCTTTCTTCATTATATGCACTAAAGATTTAAACTATTTCTCTCTGATATTAAGTATATGTGATCTTTTTGTTGGATGGCCAACGACGCATTCCAAAAGTTAGGCAGAGTATTACGAGACAGGAAGATTTCTTTGGTAACAAAGAAAAGAGTACGGAACTGCTACGTGATAACTTCCCTCCTTTACGGCAGCGAATGTTGGACGGCCTCCTCAAAGATGAAGAAGTGACTCAAGGCAACGGAGGTATGGTTCTACAGAAGGATGCTAAGGATATCATGGAGCGAGTTTGTGAGCAATGATGAGGTTTTGGAAAGGATGCAAACAAGGAGAAAGCTTATACTTAACATCAGGAAGAGACAGCTGAAATCTCTGGAACACGTAATGAGAAAAGTGTGCTTGGAGAATCTAATACTCACAGGTCCAATAGAGAGAAAATGGGTCAAGAGTTAGCAACGCATGACATACCTGGCGGTTTAAGCAAGTAGATGACAAAACATAGCCTGGGGAAAGGGACACGATACATAAAAAGAAAGATCTTTTTGTTTCTATTTTCATTAAAACCTCATCGTTGTTCACATGTACAGTCCATAGTATTCTCAGTATTCTTCGGTAGAACCACATTTCTGTTGCTTCCGGTCTCTTCATCTGTCAGAAGATTGTCCAGCATTCAATGTCATATATGACGATTGATATTACATTAGTGTTCAGTACTCTTTTCGTAATACTATACTTAGCTTTTGAAAGGCACCTTTCACTCTCCCAATTTACTTCGGATTTCGGCTTCTCACTTTCCGTCCTCTGTTAAAATGTTTCCCATATATATATATAGGTTATTGTACTTGCTTACATTTAGTATCTCCAGATAGTAATTCGCATTCTGGACTGTATCTTTTGCTGACAACTATACATTTTATCTTCTTACAAAAATCCTTTGATCTCGCTTTCCCTCACTACTTTCTGTAAGGTTTCTTGAAGCTTCATTTCTGTGTTAGCTATCAACACTGTATTATCTGCATATATTATGTTGTCAAGTTTGCGTCCTCCAATAACTTCTGCTAGGACTTATAATGCCCTCAAAATGGCTTCACTCTAGAGGTTGAATAATTACGGAGAGAAGACATCTTTGATTTTTATCCTTTTCTATTTATTATATTTGCTAAATTCATTTTCTATCCGTTTACAGACAGCTTGCTCCCAGTATACGGTCTGAACATTTCTAATATCCTTCCAAAATATGCCAAGGTTATCTCGCAGTATATTTTTATACATGTTTGATTTGGTTTCTTTTACGGCATATCAACCTCAATGAGTCATTTAATGCCGATAACTTTTTTTTCGTGGTAATATTTTTGCTTTGTCAAAAATCCATTTCTGTCAATATTTTTTCCACGAAAATGTATAGCCGGTAATATTATTTTTTCAAAAACGTATAGCTAGTAATATTATTTTTTTTTTTTTCAAAATCGTATAGTGGTAATATTATTTTTTCATAAAACGTAAAGCTGGCAACATTATTTTTTCAAAAACATATTATCAGAGACCTTGCTGTTGGACGTAGTTTATCGTCATACCCAGAACTCGGATGAAGTTTATTGTCATACCCAGAACGCGGATGTAGTTTATTATCTTACCCAGGACGCGGATGTAGTTTATTGTCTTACGCAGGACGCAGGTGTAGTTTATCGTCATACCCAGGACGCGGATGAAGTTTATTGTCTTACCCAGGACTTGGATGTAGTTTATTGTCTTACGCAGGACTTGGATGTAGTTTATTGTCTTACGCAGGACGCGGATGTAGTTTATTGTCTTACCCAGGACGCGGATATAGTTTATCGTCATACCCAGGACGCGGATGTACTTTATCATCATACCCAGGACACGGATATAGTTTATCGTCTTTCCCAAGACGCATTTGATTTGGTTATAGCTAATTCATAATACGAATTTTGGACTGTTCCTTTTACTGACACCCGTACATTCTGTCATCTTGTCAGCAAAAAGAACAGCCCAATATTACAAATTAGAAATACCAAAACACAGTACAGATAAAAAAAAAATACACTACAGATAAAGAAGTCGTTTCTGGAAAAGGGTTGTGGGAATTAATGCTGGTTAGCCTTACGTTTTACAGTTGGTGTAAAAACTTTTTTATGACAATCTGAGCAGAGGCGTTTGCACTGACAGTATTGATAAAGTGCATAAAAACATTGAATGAATGTCATATTTTCTGTTTGGGATGGTGAGTAAATACCGTGTGCAAGGCAACTGTCATTGTTTATTTGTGTTTGTGGTCAATATATAAAACGATAAGACTGGTATTAATGCTGTCCAGATTATTTCGTTTCATTCCTGTTGCGCATATGAGGAAAAGTCGCTAACGTAGTTCTAACAATTTGGCCACGAATTGAAATCAATTTGTCATAATGAGAGCTATAAATAAATATTGGCAATATAGACTGGCGGATAAACTGAAAATCTCTTACGCATGCATAAAAGAAATAAAGATTAGAGACCTAAAATAGAATCACATATCATCGTCTTCTATGTGCTGTGTCCCTTCAGGACGTGATCAATCATGGTTCTCCACAATTTCCTCTCCTTTGTAGCTCTGTATAAATTATTTTCGTTTTGTTATCTGTCTTAATCCCTGTTCTACGAACAATTTACACAAGCTGATTTCTTAGTTGATGCGCCGTTTTCTGCTGTCCATTTTACCTACAAGATGTCTTCAGAGTATCAATTTTTCCAAGCCCTCTTTCCTTATTATGCACCCTGGAAATTTCAACAGTCTCTTTGTAATATTATGTATAAAAAATATCATTTTTGTTTCAAATTTCTCTAAGGCTTGTTCGCATGTTCAATGCACAGTATTCTCAACATCCTTCTGTAGAACCATATTTCTGTTGTCCCCATGTGTTTCTTTCACCCCTGATAAGATTGTCCATCTTTCACTGCCATTTCGGTGCTCTTTTCATTGTTTCCAATGTCATTTTCCTGTTTCTTAATACGTTGCTTAGCTTTTAGACGGCATTAAAACACATTCTAAAAGACAGCGAATCTTAACAAAAACAAGTTTTTGTGAAATCTGTAGACGCCTCTGTGGAATATAAGTCTACAGCTTCACAGAAGTGGTTGTTTTGGCCTTGTTAGGTCCAGAAATAAAGACACAAAGTGAGAAATTGAGTTAAACAAATATATCAACAGAAACAGTAATACAAACAGATACAAACGAAAGAGTTACGGCAAGAATGTTCGTTTGGACTTTCAGAGCTGACTGCTGGAAAATTTCCTCTCCAAAAGGCAGTACCTGCTCTTATTTATATCTGGGAGAGTCCATGCGTGCGTGGGTAAATTAACATAATAGATAGATAGATAGATAGATAGATAGATAGATAGATACGGACAAACTGAGATAGAGAGTCTTGTGGCCAGAAATAAAGAAACAAAAAAGGAATTGAGTTAAACAAATATATTAACAGAAAAAGTAATACAAACATACACAAACGAGAGTGTTACAGCAAGACTCTCAGTGGTGACTGCTGGAAACTTCCCTCTCCAAAAGGCAGTACCTGCTCCTATTTATAGCTGGGAGAGTCCATACGTGTGTGGGTAAATTACTATAACACTAGCTGTTTTTTTATGTTGGAACATTTACTCAGAGTTGAAGACGCACTTGATTCAATGATTGATTTGTATGTTTTTTACGGTTTATCAATCATTTTCAGGTTATTTAAAGACGGAAAATGTTTTTAGGTTGCAAGAATTTGGTAGGGGCAATAATAATTATATTTACGGATATGGATTCTACTAATTAACTCATAGATCATGGAAAGAGCGATGGATTTATTCCTTTCCCAATGGTATTTGCGCATAAATGAATATGACGAACCCGACTGGAATTGGAACTCGGCACTCCGATTTCAACTACGGGGCTGTTATTCATTACACCACTCGCATATCCAAGTTGACAGCACCTGCTCTTTCCAAGCAATCACCCATCTAGATACTGAATAGGATCGATGTTGGTTAACTACGATGATCGTACAAAAACCGGTGTTTCAAGATGATATGGTCCTATTGGTTTGGTTTGGTTTGTTTTACGGCATATCAACCTCAATGGGTCATTTAATGCCGACAACTTTTTTTTTCTGGTAATATTTTTCTTTGTCAAAATCCACTTCTGTTAATATTTTTTTCTCAAAAATAATAGCTGGTAATATTATTTTTTCTAAAACGTATAGCTGGTAATATTATTTTTTCTAAAACGTATAGCTGGTAATATTATTTTTTTAAGAATGTATAGCTGGTAAAATTATTTTTTTCAAAAACGTATAGCTGGTAATATTATGTTTTCAAAAACGTATAGCTGGTAATTTTTTTTTTTTTCAAAAACGTATAGCTGGTAATATTTAAAAAAAAACGTACAGCTGGCAACATAATTTTTTTCAAAAACGTATTATCAGAGGCCTTGCTGTTGGATGTAGTTTATCATCTTACCCGGGATGCGGATGTAGTTTATCGTCATACCCAGGACGCCATTATGGTCGTACTCAAGAGGGCACTTGAAGCTGTAGAGAAGTGTTTTTAGAGATGGTCACTGAGAATAACTTGAACTTGAACGAGGAAGCTGTAAGTAAAACGGAAAGAATAAAAGATACTAATGCATAGAATCCGAAAGAGGTAGCTGAAATTGTGTGGGATACATATGTGGAAAGAAGGCTTTGAAAATTTGACACTCACAGGATATACTGAAGGCACGGACAGGGACAACCAGCGAGTAACTTATTTAACAAAGACTTAGAAGGATAAAAAAAGCGGAGATTATTTTTGAGATACAAAGGAAAGATAACTGTGCATTATCTATCATCAAAAACATTTTGAAAGGGAACAGTGCATAAAATAAACTTATTTTCCGATATGGTATGGGTGAATAAAGCTGTTTATGTTTTTTTGTATATCTACTAGCCTTTACCTAATACAAAGCCTAAGATCCTAAGATCCACTCAGGGTTGAAGGTTAATAAATGAGGTGAGATATAAGAACGGAAGAGGCGGAAGTAGTAAAAAAAAATTTGAAAATTTGGTTCGTTTTATTTTACCGTATATCAACCTCAATGGGTTATTTCAATGCCGACAAGATTTTTTTTCATTTCTGGTAATATTTTTAAAAAAAATATATTCCTGATAATATTTTTTTCCTAAAATGTTTTGCTGTTAATATATTTTCCTTCAAAAATGTATTGCTGGTTATAAGTTTTTATTCAAAAATTTATTGCTGGTATTAAAACCCATTTTTACACTTTCATAGTGTCTTGACCCCAGTTTGGGAGGTTTAACTATTTTCCCATACATGGGACCCTAACAGGTGCTACTACCAACAATTAGGAGGTGTTTCTACGCTTTTCAAAAATTCCTGATCAGATGCCTTAGACGTAGTTTATCGTCTTGCCTAGGACGCCTCATTTGGGGTGGGTACTTACCCCTCTGCGGAGGTGCAGACGGCGTACTCTGAATCCGCAGCCAGTGAGACGGGAAGATTATAATGATATGACGGATAGATAGCAATTAACCCGAGACTTAAAGAGGGTAAAATTTCATCGTCGAAGGCAGCATTCAATAGCTGTTATTTGGAAGAAACACTGTGAGTTTGTGATTACCGGAGAATTCTACATGAGGAGTTTACCAGCAGCACGCCCAGCCGTCTTTTCTGGTTTTCACTATAATTTTCGGTCTAGTTTCTAGATTCTTTAAAACTTCGTTATTGCTCACGCTTTCCGTTCATCATATTATTGGCATCGTTCTATAGAACAAAATATTTGTCGCTTGGAATCGCTTTTTCCTCTTTATTTAATTGTTCGTCATTCGCTGCCATACAACAGGCATAAAGGAGGAAAGGATGGATAGGCGTCACGAGCAAAAGTAACAGCAGCAGTAGAATACAGAAAACTTCGTGAGTGCAATCAAGCGTGACAAGTATGAAAAGTAGCGCTCACTGGTCCGCTAGAATTATGATGCAAAGATGTCGGTCTCTCAATGGGAAGTCGGATAGTAGACTGGGATTTCAAGTGGTATTTGTTACATACAATTCCGCACAAATACATTTGGAAAAGTATGAACCCATAATTTTCTCCCAACTATGGGTTAAATAGTAGAAATTGTATCTGGAAAGATTATTGCTATTTCTGAAAAAGTTTTATGCCATATTCACTTGCAAAAAACAAACAATTGTTCTTACAATCCAAAATATGTTTCGGCTTTAAATAACCCAATAATCCAATAACCCGTAACCCTTGAAAATTAATCCAAACAAATCTCTACAGACAATACATTAGAGATTTTGTACTTGGATTTCAGTCTAATCAAGGAGAACAATCACTAAGCTGTATTAAATAACAACTGTATGAGTAATCTCCATACATGGATAACAGAACTACTGCTGTAGATTAAATAAAATGATCAGTTAGAAATTTCAGGAAACCAGAAGACGGAAGTTCGGAATGCGCAATCGCTGAAACCTTGAAATAATAGCTAACTTCCGGACATAGTTCGAATGTCAACGATGGAAATAATGATAATAACTCATTTCAGAAATTCAGTTATATATAACATATCAATTACAGATTATTTTCTTTGTATCCGAATGAAATTTCCCTATAGCGAAAAATGTCTTCCAGAAACCATCTACCAACTTCAGTAAATGATTGAAACCTAATTCTAATTGTCCCTGTTAACGACATAATAGAAATCATTATAAATAATAATTCCAATAGTCCATCCCTTCCTTGTTACTATTACACCTATTACAGGTTGAATATATTTTATCCGAAATTCCAAAGTCCGCCAACCTCTAAAAATCAGAACGTTTCTCAGGTACTGACATGCCATATGCCACAAATTGAATATTTCTTAAAGCAACATGGCTACCGGTAGCATGATCAATGCGTTGCAGCGTCAGAAATAATATATTGAATTTTTTTTTCATTTTCATTACATTAAACTGTAATCAGAATTCATGTTTTGTTTGTATTCAAATATTGTACCTGTATGTATTGTAACTGTTATATTCCGTGCTAATAGGTATAAATATTTGACAAATACGATGGATAAAATAAAGGTTTATTGTAAAAACCAATTACAATAAGAATAAAGGTAACAAATCGTCGCAAGTCAATCCAGTATTGAGTGCTACTAATGGAGTACACAACAGATCCCAGCTAGGCAACATTTACTGCCTACCCATGGTAGGATGTGGCACAAGGTTGAATTTAATGTGGGGCGAACCGAGACCGTAGGCTCGGTCAAGAATTCCTCGTAACCCCGCATAAACGGGTTCGGGTCTGTCTGTCTCGTCCGAGTTCTACTCTGCCCGAGGTCATAGAGTTCGACCAGCACAGTTGGAAAAGATTCCAGCTAGACGGTATCTAGCAACTGCCACACGCAGTCACATGTGGCACAAGGCCGAATTTAATGTGGGGTTCCTAAGCCAATAGGCTTGGCCAAAAAAACCCGTAGAACCTCCCCAGACGAGACTGCCCTTCGGCATAGCCACGTCCGTGTTCCTCTCTGCCCGAAGTCAGAGAGTTCGACCAGCACTGCTGAAAAGATTCAAGGTAGACAATATCTACTAGCCTCCCACAAGGGTAGATGTGGCACAAGGCCGAGTTTTACGTGGGTGTTCTGAGCCCGTAGGCTCGGCAAAAAATGCCCGTAGAACCCGCATAACTGGATCGGGATGGTCAACCTCCCCGAACGAGACTCTGCCCTTTGGCTGAGCCTCGTCCGGGTCCCTCTCTGCTCAGAGGCAGAGAGTTCGACCGACTAACCGAAAAGATTCCAGGTAGACTCTGTAATCCTTTGACTTACAGATGCTTATAGGCAGCTACTACCTATAGTGTAATCACTCATAGAGCTGACAGGCTATTCCATTACATCAGTAACATTTTAATTTAAAACCCGATATCGTTTCCAAAGATTGATAGCTTACCGAATTTTCTTTTTTACGCTCAAAATAATGCCATCGATGTTGTACCGTCTGCCTCCAGTTTCTCACACCTGATATAGAAATAGTGTTTGGTGTTGCATTTATATATTTTTTGTAAGTAGTGATCATGTTTTTTGTAAACATATAAACAGTACAAAGCATTATTTTAACGTGAAATCTTAATTTCACCACTTAAAAACCCGTGTGAGCATTACATGACTAACGTAATTACCTGTATCTGTATGTGCACAAAATTTATTAAATTTTACATAAAACTGCCTTCAGGGTATATGTTATTTATATAAAACTGCCTTCAAGGTAGTGATCGTCCAAGCGTAGCATAGATGCGGCCGAAAGTAAGGGGCACGCAGTCAGGATCGAACTCACTACTCAGTCGTAATTGTTCTAGGGAAACAAGCTTGCTACCCATTACACCACGCCTTCAGGGTATACGTATAAAGCTGAGTTATGAAATGTAAAGGATATATCGTGTTTATGTTTGAATTCAATTCCCAAGCTGGTCCATTTTATACAAATATACAAAATAATAGTTTATATTCTAAGATCAAAAAAAATAAAATCTGAAAACCGTACTTCCGGTCCCAATAAAATCGGATAAAGGATTCTCAACCTGCAATATACAAAAAAAAAATTATTTACACAACTGAAAATCTATATACATACATACGGTGTTACTGTTTGCGTATTTCTTTATCAAACCTTTATATAGTAATGGCAATAGTAATACTAGGCGTTTCCCTATAAGGAAACACTCATTAACTGAGCAGCCAGTGCTACATTCGGTTGTAAAATATTTCTCTTCAGATAACTTTTTAGGAAAATAGGTTTTCATTAGATGTTATCACTCTTTCCAGTATTGATGGGGTTTTCTTTCCTAACCTTTTATTTGAAGTAGTGTGGAATGTCAACATCTTGATTATGTCATTATTTTCTCTTCTCAAGCCCAGTAGCTGCTATCACTCTTTCCAGTATTGGTGGAGGTTTCCTTCCTAACCTTTTATTTGAAGTAGTGTGGAATGTCAATATATTGATTATGTCATTATTTTCTCTTCTCAAACCCAGTAGCTGTTATCACTCTTTCCAGTATTGATGGGGGTTTCCTTCCTAACCTTTTATTTGAAGTAGTTTGGAATGTCAATATCTTGATTATGTCATTATTTTCTTTTGGAGTTCCGAGCAATATCCAATTTAGTTGTTGTTGTCGATTAAATGTTCTCGTGTGATGTGGTTTCTGTTATTAAATTCTTATTTATTTGTTGTTTGATAGCGACAGTTCACGTGGTTCAAAGGATCTTTGCTTAGGACTACCGGCTTCATTCGCACGAAACCATTTTTAATCAATGATCTGAAAAACACTGTATATAGCTGACAATTGAGATATTTCTGAACGGTTTGGTCGCCATGCATGACAATCCTTGGTCCGTTGGGTCTATTTAAGAACCTGATCCCAGTTTATAGGTTGAATGGTTTTGGTTGTATGATAAAATGCGATTGCTTGCGAAATTACGCCTAGAGCAGCCGGTTCTATTTTCAATGACTCATATAAAATCAAATTATACAAAACGAAATAATTAAACCTACAATATATTAAGACCTTGAATAAGTCTTCACTGTTTTCCAACAGATGGCGTTCCCAGAACTGCGTGCGTGCAGTTCCAATTCGTAAAGCTTCTATAAGGAAGTACTATAAGCAAGCTTGAAATTCAGTGTATATCATTTGGCCGAAGTGTAAACAACGTTTTTCAAACTTTACTTGGCACGAAATCGGACGTGTTTAACACACGTCCGATTTCGTGCCAAGTAAAGTTTATTTTGCGGGAACTTTACTGCCCTAATTTATTCAAGATAAATCTGCAACTGAAGCACACAGAATTCTTGTTGAGACTTACGGCGACCATGCTCTGTCGGAAACAACAAGCAGAGATTGTTTCAGACGATTCAAAAATAATGATTTTGATGATGAAGATAAAGAACGCTCTGGGGCACCGAAAAAGTTTGAAGACAAAGAATTGGAGACATTACTTAATGAAGACTCATCTCAGGCACAAGTTCAACTTGCAGAATCATTAGGAGTTGGTCACACAACATTTTCGAAACTCTTGCAAGCATTAGGAATGATTCAAAAGCAAGAATATTGGTTGTCATACGAGTTGAAGCCGAGAAACGTCGAACGGCGTCTTTTCACGTGTGAACAGCCACTTCATCGACAGAAAAGGAAAGGTTTTTGTAAAGTATCGAGACGACGATGAAAAGTGAATACACTACGATAACCCTAAGCGTAGAAGATCGTGGGGTAAGCCCTACCATGCATCAACATCGGCGGCAAAGCATGGTTCGATACTTCTGCTCTGCATTTGGTGGGGTCAGCAGCACAAACCGATCGAAGCCATCACGGGATATCGATATCGACTTTGATTGATGCGTTTGAGTCGAGTATTAAAGAAAAACGGCCGCTATACGAGCAGAGACACGACAAAGTAATTTTTCAACATGACAACACTAGGCCACATGTAGCAAAACGGGTGAAAACCTACTTAGAAACGCTTAAATGGGAAGTTTTACCCCACCCGCCGTATTCACCAGACATTGCCTATCCTTTTATCACTTGTTCCGATCGATGGCACATGGCCTGGCTGAGCAACATTTTCATTCTTATGAAGATGCCAAAAATGGTTTGGCTTGTGGTTAGCCTCAAAAAATGTGTCGTCGAATTCAAATGCTGCCAGAAAGATAAGGATAGGTAGCTGCTAACGATGGACAATACCTTCAGTGACATGTTTCTTACTAGATTTTGTAAATAAAGCCTTAAAGATCAGCGAGAACTTAATCAAACTCCTAATACGGCTGACATATTGATTGATATTTTAATTTTAGCTATAAAATATAACTGATATTAAAGACGAAGAATAAACATTCTTATTTTAAGGTTTCCTACTGAAGAAAAATTAATTTTAATTGATTATCATTGATTCTAATAATTTTTTATTACCTATCTATACAATTTTTTGTGTTAACTCTTGTATTTCAATGACAAAACTGAATGTCGACATTGATGAATAATATTCTTCTTTTCTAAAAGAATTCGTGAAGGAATCATGTAAAATGAAACAAGTACTCATTAATATAGTTTTTTAAATTATCCTGTTGATGAACAAATAAAATTTTATTTAAGGAATATCAGCAATTTTTATAAAATTACCGAACATAAGATGAAAAACGGCCATACTTTTAATTTGTTTTATCTTAATTCAAGCAATAAACACTGAAATAGCAATAAAAAATATAATCTCTTACAATCATTTATAATAATAAACATTTATGGTCGATTATAAAAGTTTAAAAGTCTCAAATTACTCGCAACATATTAAAATAAATTATCTTATATAACAGACGTCTGCCACCTGCTGCACGCGTTCCGCACGTGGCACGCCAAGCAATTGGCAATGGCACGCAACCGCAATTAACATCACGAAGCCCGAACCAGTAACTATTATAGCACAAAGAAGATATTTAGCGGTTTCAATTTTAATATATACTGAAGTATATAGACTGTATATTACTGTATAAAATATATAATAGAACAGGTATATTGAACTTGACTTATATAAAATTCGTATGCTGTTGGGACTTTAAAACCCATAGTCGGCACATTGTTAGCAAAAGGTTGCCGACCCTATTATATAAGACCAAGTTTTTTTTTTCTTATAATAAAGTCACTTGTAAAAATCTAACTTCGCAACTAGCAATATATCGGTTCTTTGATTGATTCCTTTTTTACGGTTTAGCAACCCTTTGACCCTTATTTAAAGCCAAAAAATATTTTTAGATTGTAAGATTTATTTTCAGATAATACTGATTTGATGATACAAAATTTTCAGATTAATATGGGGGAGAACATGTGGTTAAATTCATTTCCAAGGATTTTTATTTTATCGAGTAAGCGAATATAACCGGCTCAACTCTAATTTGAACTCCCCCCTCTCTCTCTCTCTCTCTCTCTCTCTCTATCTCTCTCTCCCTCTCTCTCTGATGAACTGTACAAAATAACAGAAACCATATCAGTTGAGAAGTTTTAGACATTCAATTCTCAATCCAAGAACGAACGGTGGAATTATAAATGTATAAGATAGATTCGAGTGAGAAGAATTGTCTGGTCCGTCACAGTGAACCAGCTTTCCTAGCAGCAGGCCTAGCGATTGGTTCGACATAATCTTTCCACTTCATGTCAGGTCAGTGGAAAACGTTGGCCCGCGGAGGCAAGATCTTATCGGGTAGCCGATGTTGATATAATTTGGTTTTCAGCACATTTTGCAAGTGACCAATTACTGTATTTACTGGCATACCAAATGCACTTTTTCCGAAAAGAAATACCCTGAAAAATACGTGTACGTCTTACAAACAAAGGTTCAAGTAAGCTTGGACGGTCATCTAATTGGCTTCCCTGAGAGGGACGTGGATTTATATGTTGAGTCATTACACTATTATGTTAGCTATCTATCAGCCTTTTATATGATGTGACCTCAGTACATAACAAGTATTTTCAGGAATATAAACCTTCCTGGAGCCGAGCCACAAGCTTAAACAGGCTTTGTTTACTAACAGCGATGGGAGCCTTTTTGCTATTGACTAGTGTGTCATTGCCATACAAACAAAATTGGACGAGTGATTAATGTAAACAATATATGGCGCCAGTATGTTGTATGAGAAAAAATTCTCAGCAATATAAATCATGATAACTTTGTAGAAATTTGGCAAAGTTTAACTGAGGACCAGGTAAAAAGAAATCAAACCCAGAAAAATGGGTGTCAAGTGTTTTCTTCTTTTTCTTTTTTTTTTCTTACTTGCATCACTATCACTGTATTCTGCTTTTATAAATTTTATTGTTATAAAAAACTATTTTTAGAATTTTATAAAACCATAATATATGAAAATGAATAGCAAATGATCCCCCCCCCTCCGGAAAATTAAAATAAGAAGTACTGTATTTCCTGTCTTACTACACAGAATATTTTTCATAAAAATGCCCTGAAAAATACGTGTTCATCTTCAAAGACAAGTGTAAGGTAATACTCAAGTTCAAATAAGCTTGGACGGTCATCTAATTGGCTTCCATGAGAGGGACGTGGATTTGTATGTTGAACCATTACACTATAATGTTAACTATCTATCAAATTCAGCTTTCTGTAACCTCAGTACTTAGTTTTTATTAGTATTTCTAAAACTATAAACCTTCCTAGAGCCGAGTCACAAGCTTAAACATGCTCTGTTTACTAGTAGCGAGAGGCTTTCTACTCTTTACTATTATGAAATTGCCATTCAAACAAAATCGGACGAGTGATTAATGTAAACAGCATGTGAGGGGCGCACGGTGAATGCGTTGTTGTATGAGAATTACTTTTTTTCATGTATTTTTTATTCCAATATTAGGGTGCCTCTTCCAAACTGCAGCGTCTTGTAAGCCGGAAAATACGATAGGTAAAAATCTGCCAAGTTTCCAAGCGAATCATGTACTTTTAACGTTTGTTTCTTTGGAAACGCAGTTATTTTCAGCTGTATGCAGCTACTTTCTCGGGTCAATATTTAAACATTGCTTTGAACAAATGAAACCGGTAAGTCGTGGCGAAGGTCATCCTTCTCCAAACCTCATGGACTGGCGCTACACAATCACAAGGAACTGTACCACACAACAGAAACCATATCCTTTGGGGAATTTGAACAACAGCAACAAGTTAAATAGACATCGTATGCAAAATAATGACATGATCAAGCCGTTGCACACTATTTCAAACAAAAGATTAGGAATTAAGCCTTTTTCAATACTGGAATATGCTAATAGACTTTGAGAACCAATTTTTTCAAAAATTATTTGAAGAGAAAAGTTTCATAAATTCCAACCGACAGTGACACTGGCTGCTCGGTCAATGAATGAATCTTTATAAAGAGACACCCAGTATTACTATTATAATTTCCATATGAATGTTTGAGAAAGAAGCACGTAAAGTGTATCCACAAGAACACCGTATGCATGTAGATAGATTATGAAATGTTTTTTTATAAGGAAACGGCTAATATTGTCATTATAATTCCCATATTTTGGATTGAGGAAATCAGTTCTCGTTAACCTTTAACGAGGACCCTCAGTACTTCCGATGCCGACCGTTCGTGTTGCTATCCACACGTCATGATGTTGCGATCGGCGGAGAATTGATAGGACGGAGACTCGATAAGTGATGATGACCTGCGAATCCGACAGAGATGGACTCACTATTATGTCACGTTCTTCTGAAACATTTTCTTTCTTAAAATCAGGCAAAAATATACACTTCATGACCGAATTCTTTTACTGCTTCATTGCTTGGTGGTTTTGTTTAACGGCTTCCAACCTTTGTTGTCATTTTAGGCCGAAAATGATTCTGAGTGACTTTTATTTGGTTTTCAAAAATATATTACTGGAGACATTTGGTTTTCAAAAATGTATTACTGGAAACATTTGGTTTTCACAAAAGTTATTGCTTGAAACATTTGGTTTTCAAAAATATATAGCTGGAAACATTTGGTTTTCAAAAAATGTATTGCTGGAAACATTTGGTTTTCAAAAATGTATTGCTGTGGAAACATTTGGTTTTCAAAAAAGGTATTGCTGGAAACTTTTGGTTTTTAAAATGTATTGCTGGAAACATTTGGTTTTCAAAAATATATTGCTGGAAACATTTGGTTTTCACAAAAGTTATTGCTGGAAATATTTGGTTTTCAAAAAAGGTATTGCTGGAAACATTTGGTTTTCAAAAATATATTGCTGGAAACATTTGGTTTTCAAAAATATATTGCTGGAAACATTTGGTTTACAAAAATGTATTGCTGGAAACATTTGGTTTTCAAAAATATATTGCTGGAAACATTTGGTTTTCAAAAATATTTTGCTGGAAACATTTGGTTTTCAAAAATGTATTGCTGGAAACATTTGGTTTTCAAAAATGTATTGCTGGAAACATTTGGTTTTGAAAAATATATTGCTGGAAACATTTGGTTTTCAAAAATATATTGCTGGAAACATTTGGTTTTCAAAAATGTATTGCTGGAAACGTTTGGTTTTCAAAAATGTATTGCTGTGGAAACATTTGGTTTTCAAAAAAGGTATTGCTGGAAACTTTTGGTTTTTAAAATGTATTGCTGGAAACATTTGGTTTTCAAAAATGTATTGCTGGAAACATTTGGTTTTCAAAAATGTATTGCTGGAAACATTTGGTTTTCAAAAATGTATTGCTGGAAACATTTGGTTTTCAAAAATATATTGCTGGAAACATTTGGTTTTCAAAAATGTATTGCTGGAAACATTTGGTTTTCAAAAATGTATTGCTGGAAACATTTGGTTTTCAAAAATGTATTGCTGTGGAAACATTTGGTTTTCAAAAAAGGTATTGCTGGAAACTTTTGGTTTTTAAAATGTATTGCTGGAAACATTTGGTTTTCAAAAATGTATTGCTGGAAACATTTGGTTTTCAAAAATGTATTGCTGGAAACATTTGGTTTTCAAAAATGTATTGCTGGAAACATTTGGTTTTCAAAAATATATTGCTGGAAACATTTGGTTTTCAAAAATGTATTGCTGGAAACATTTGGTTTTCAAAAATGTATTGCTGGAAACATTTGGTTTTCAAAAATGTATTGCTGTGGAAACATTTGGTTTTCAAAAAAGGTATTGCTGGAAACTTTTGGTTTTTAAAATGTATTGCTGGAAACATTTGGTTTTCAAAAATGTATTGCTGGAAACATTTGGTTTTCAAAAATGTATTGCTGGAAACATTTGGTTTTCAAAAATGTATTGCTGGAAACATTTGGTTTTCAAAAATATATTGCTGGAAACATTTGGTTTTCAAAAATGTATTGCTGGAAACATTTGGTTTTCAAAAATGTATTGCTGGAAACATTTGGTTTTCAAAAATGTATTGCTGTGGAAACATTTGGTTTTCAAAAAAGGTATTGCTGGAAACTTTTGGTTTTTAAAATGTATTGCTGGAAACATTTGGTTTTCAAAAATGTATTGCTGGAAACATTTGGTTTTCAAAAATGTATTGCTGGAAACATTTGGTTTTCAAAAATGTATTGCTGGAAACATTTGGTTTTCAAAAATATATTGCTGGAACCATTTGGTTTTCAAAAATATATTGCTGGAAACATTTGGTTTTCAAAAATGTATATTACTGGAAACATTTGGTTTTCAAAAAAGGTATTGCTGGAAACTTTTGGTTTTTAAAATGTATTGCTGTGGAAACATTTGGTTTTCAAAAATGTATTGCTGGAAACATTTGGTTTTCAAAAAAGGTATTGCTGGAGACTTGGTTTTTAAAATGTATTGCTGTGGAAACATTTGGTTTTCAAAAATGTATTGTTAGAAAATGTATAGCTGGTAATACAATTTTTCCAAAAACGTATAGCCGACAACCTTATTTTTTCAAAATCACCCTTTCTGTTGGACATAGTCTATCGCCGTACCCAGTATGCATATGCATTTTACCGTCGTACCCATAGACGCGGATGCAGTTTACCGTCATACCCATGGACGCGGATGCAGTTTGCCGTCATACCCATGGACGCGGATGCAGTTTGCCGTCATACCCAGGACGATTACTACTTGAAATATGTTGATCGTTGTCAGGATGTAATGTAATGAAATTAGTCGGTTTGCATTGATATATGGGCATAAACAAAACACAATCAGATGATTGACGCATTTAGAGACAAGCGTTGGTTTCTCTCTTGCCAGAGGAATTCTTTTTTTTTTAAATTGTAAGCCTCTTAACAAAATGTATTAAATTATATATAACAGTTAAATAGGTTTTCATGTTTCTCGGATTGAGATATCGGTGAGCCGAGTTCGAATTCCAGTTAGATCCATTGCATTCATTTACGTGCTAATACCCTTGGGAAAGGTATGAATCCTCTTCTTCTCTCCCCAGCTATGGGTAAATAGCAGGGCAGACCGTGTTCTATAGCCTTAGATGGCAATTGTATACAGCAGAAAGAAATTGCAACCTACTGCGAGAAAAAAATCTGCCTCGTCAGTCATGCATCGAAAGATATATGACCACCTAAGCGTGTATCACGCATGGAACATAATTGAATGAATGAAAAATCTCACTATTAATGCAATTTTCGTTTTGGGGAACCAATTCTTATGAAAAATGTATTCTCCCTTAGCTATATCATAAAAGTTGATGAAAAATGGGTTTAGATACGACAATTCCCTACGCAATAGGCCGGGTATTGATAAGGATAAATCTTCACAAGAGACTTCAATGCTTCATGGAAGAAAGATAACATTGTGTGTGCAGTGGGATCTTTGGTGTATTACCTGTTTATCTCAAAACGCAACGAAAATCTAAATGCACTTATATACGTCCGGTTGCAGTGTGTCCATAAAAGATTAGGGTGTCTGTCAAGACGAAAAATGTTTTTCTAAATGACGAAGCAAAGTTGTATGCAATAAGAATAATACAGAACACAGAATTTCAACTCGTTTTTTTTTGTTGTTTTTTTTTAAGCTTTTCACCCCAAGCAAGGCTGGAAGCCACTAGCACGCAAGGGGTTACAGAAGGTTTGGAGGAAGAGCAGATAGGAGTGTTAAAGGAGAGGATGTGGAGAAAGATAGTGGATCGTTCGAGGCATGGGGGTTACAGAAGATTTGGAGCGAGAGCAGATAGGAATGAAAGGGGGAAATGATGTGGAGAAGGGAAGTGGATAGATCAAGGCAATTGGAGATGTCGATTGACGTTACACTTAAATAGTTGGAGATTATATTTGTCAGGGAAACAGGAATAAGGAAGGGAATTCCACAGACGAGAAGTGCGAGACATGAAGCTATTGGAGTAGAAGAGACGTCTACATCTAACAGTTTCAACGGTGAAGGGGTGGGAACGGGATGCCAGCCTCGTAGGACGCATAAATTCATGAGGCCTGGGAAGGTTGTTTGTTTGTTTTTTTCTCCACACGCCATATTCACCTGAAAATTAGATTCAAAACTTTTCCACATCAAAACCTACGAAATTGAACTCGAAAGTTATCGACGGGCTGCTTAATAAGTATATTTGTAAATAAAGGTGAATATATAATGGAATGAAATGCAATTGTACTTTATTTTTAAGAATGAAATTAAGAAAAATTTTGACTCACCCTCATAATTAATATCAGTAAAGTATTTCCTGTTTGGAATTTATTCATAAAGTATCAGTTATAAGAAATTAAGTACAGTGTAACCCGGATATAAGAGAAACCCGGATATAAGAGCGATGTTCTCTGGTCCCAAATCAGAGCCATACTTACCTAAACAAAATAGACCAAACCCGGATATAAGAGAAACCCTGATATAAGAGACGTCTTCTCCGGTCCCGACAACTCTCTTATATCCGGGTTACACTGTAGAACATATTTTCGTATAATTAAATAATACAAAAATTCAACTGATTAATGTTTTTTATTTATACGTACAGCAACTTGAACGACTTCATAAATGTGTTATGGAAAATGTTGTTTTCCTCAATGACAACGCATTATTGCATATTGCAAGACAAACACAGAAAAAAAAAATGAAGCTTGTTTGGTCTATTCTAACCCAACGGCGATAGTCATCTGCATTTCCATCAATTGATTATTACACTTTTCGATCCTTGAAAAACGATTTCTGTTTATGAAAAACAGATTTAATACGTCGCCAAAAACATGCGAAATTTTACTCTGAATGAATCGAAGAGCTGCCCGATGATTGGAAAAAGTCATTTCAAATAATGGGGAACATTGTAATTGAATGAAATAGAATTGCGACTTATTTTTTTTTAAGAATAAATTTGCTAAAAAAGAACAGAAATTATTTGACTCATTGTAATAATTCAACATGAAAATATCGTTGCGTCTGGAATTCATAGACTTGTATTAATTACCGTCTTCTGTTATCTTGAATCCTGTTTCTTCTTGTACTTTCATCAGTTCACCCCATGTTCAGGGGGCTTCTCTGTCAAAGGGCAAAGGGGCAACTGTGAAAATTATACAGTGAGGTTCCCAGCCCTGGGGAACAGCTGCCCGAGGCCGCGCCCTCCCATTGCACAAGAGGGAGGGATCGGTGCTCGCGCCGAGGCCAGCGCAACCGACGGTTGCGGGATCTGTGGGTAATTTTTGTGCCCGCCCGTGTGCACACGATCGGGGCTCCACTTTAAAAAGACCTTGTGTCACATCTCGTGGGGGAATGAGTAAACACCGTATAAATTACTATAAGTAATTTGCGCATTATTTATCATCTCCCCGTTGCGTCTCTGTCCTTGGACAGAGTGCGCTCAGGGGGCTTCTCTGTCAAAGGGAAGAGGGGCAACTGAAAAAATTATACTGTGAGGTGCCCAGCCCTGGGGAACAGCTGCCCGAGGCCGCACCCTTCCATTGCACAAGTGGGAAGGATCGGTGCTCGCAACGAGGCCAGCGCAACCGACAATTTTTGTCCCTGCCCGGCTGCAGGCGCTCGGGTCCCCACTTTAAAAAGACCTTGTCTCACATCTCATTCTCGTGGGGGGAATGAGTAAACACCGTCCACCCCATGATCAGTATTTTCATTCTCTTTCAGTTTCACTCGGAGTAATCCCTCGCATCTTAGTGGTATTACCACCTTGCTTGAGTGAAATAATTAAAAGAATGAAAAATATCTAGAATATCATTTGTAACTATTCAAGAAAAAGCATATTTTCATATTTTTAATACTTGTAAAACTTAACTAATTTAATTTAAGAAATCATTCGATATTCAACTATTACAATAATTCGTAAACCTTCATACTTGAGATACCAGATTTCATTAATCAAGATTTGCTATGATTTTAGATTTTCATTTTTAATCTGAAAAACTTTAATTCACTTGATAAAAAATGAGGTAAAATTAAGTTATTTGCCAGAATGAGACAATTTGGTACCGAGAAAACGATACGTAATATGAAAAAAAAAGACGTCATTTTTTGATTGGGCGCCTTCAAATTGCCAAGAAAGGGTGTTTTCATCCTTACACTAAAATAGGTGTTGATCAGTGTTATTGATTGGAATAGCAATTTTAATTTTTTTTAAAACTTCGAAATTTCATAAGATGAGCAATTGCACATCGGGAATTAACTGTATTCCTATTAGATGAGAAGGAATGACTTTAATCCTTTTAGAAATGATGCTTTATAAATCATGTTAGTGTCTACAAACTCACCTCTGTTTCTCTGCATACATCCACTGTGGCAATCAATACTTGACAAAGGAACAATAATGAGATATCGATTGGGCGAACAATTCGATAGTTATATTTGTTCTAACGGAAGTGCAAACAAACATACCAACAAATCGGAATCGCTCTCCGTTCTGTTAATCAACTCCTGAACCTTTAAAGGCATGTTTTTCTGCATTACTTTCAGACAAAAACAGAAGCGAGCGTTAAAATAAAAGTGCAAATATAGGGAAAAAATATATTTATTTTCCATTCAACCTCATCCCATTTATAAGCGATTTGATGGTCTAAGATCATCGTCATTAAATCCATCATCACCATCAATATCATCAGCATCGATTGCATCATCATCATCATCATCACCATCACCATCATCATCATCATCCTCACAACATCATCATCATCATCAACTGCAGCCACTTGGAGTACAATTCCTTCTAGGATTATAACTCTCTGCTTTATCTTTTAAAAAAGTTTTAGGCGAATTCAAGAATTCGCCTAAAACTTTTTTCTGTTTTATTTTTATTTTTATTTATTTTTTTTTTTTTTTTTTGGAACTCATATATACGATCCAACGATAAAGATGTTGGAAAAATAGCTGATTCTTTAAGACACTCCAGATAGTACCCGGCCTGCTAGGGTCTATCTTTTCGAGAATCAAATCCAACCGAATATCGGGTATTTCTGCCATATCTGGGCTGCAGTTACCTAATCTTCGCTTTCTAGTATTGATATTCAAAAGTGTCTTGTAATACTTGTTGAAGAACGAAGATCAACCAACTTGAACAACGTGCCAAGTTGGACTCACGGTGAAGCGCTTTTTAACTGAACTTACTCACTTTGGCCTAAGAGTAAACCGACATTAGAAAACTGTTTGAAAATAGTGAAACCGTTGAAATAATGCCCTACATTAAAGAAATAGAGTTATACCAAAACATGTAACACCTACAATAGATATTCCACAAACTATATATATATATATATATATATATATATATATGAATGCATGTATCATTAAAAAATATAGACCAGTTTTGTCTATTTATTTTAAGCAAATTCCTTTTATATTGTCTGATAATCTTAATACCATTATCATTGAAAGATGAACGATAATCACCATATTAATACATGCTTTTTTATCCTTTCTAAGCGATGAGATGACAAGTACATTACAATAAATTAAACACTACACGGAAATATCAACAATGATAGTCTGTTTTGTTTGCATGGAAGATTTCCAAGCAACGGCAATCTCGTGCATACGAGCGGCTCGAATATACTTAAATACCTGTAATTGATAACAGAAGCCATTGTTTTATACCAACGACTTCCTATATTTAACACTTCTCGTTTTAACTCTCGCGTGCTTATGTGTGATGTCATGGGCCGCGGTGCGATTTTCGCTTCCAGCGGCTCGTATGCACGAGTTTGACGTTGTTTGGAAATCTTTCATGCAAACAAAACAGACTATCATTGCTGCTATGTCTGTGTATTGTTTAATCTATTGTAATATACTTGTCATCTCTGATCATGGCTTATGTAAGAATTAAAAAAATGTATCAATATGGTGATTTACTCTCGTCTTTCAATGATAATGTTATTAAGCTTATCAAACGATATGAAAAGAATTTGCTTAAAATAAATAGGCAAAACTTGTCTATATTATTTAATGAAACATGCATTAATGAAAAAATGCTGCCTAAATATACACACAATATATATATATATATATATATATATATATATATATATATATATATATATATATATATATATATATATATATATATATATAAAGACATTTATAATATGTTTAACGTTCTTTTTATAGATATTTTAAGATGTTAAACATATTATAAATGTCTTTAAATAAATTGTCGGACTATGTCCAATTCAAATATATATATATATATATATATATATATATATATATATACAGGTATAAGATTGGTGCATACGGAATAAATTTCATTAACTAACAATTACTATTCTTAAAAGACTGCTCAATATAGAGTAGAGCAAATATAATTATTTATTCGAAAATTATAACATAAATATGTTATAAAATCACTACAAAAATAGCCATTTTGTTTGAACACCTCTGGTGTCTTATCAAGTGATGATGTTGAATGTCACTTGATAAGACACCAGAAGTATTGAAACAAAATGGCTATTTTTGTAGTGATTTTATAACATATTTATGTTATAATTTTCGAATAAGTAATTATATATATATATATATATATATATATATATATATATATATATATATATATATATTACATAATTTTATATTTTCAGACTAAACATATATATTTTAAGATTTTCAAGTCTAAGTTAACACACTTCCTAACTTAAAATATGCACATAATCTGCACTTTTTAACTCCTGCCCTTACGTCCATTAAACAATTTCCTTCAATAATTATCTACCTTGAGTGTCTCTTTGACCTTTTATTGTATAAATAGTATAGTAAAATAAACCAAATATACATCCTATGTAAGTTGTATGGGCATGTTGGTAGAAAGGGTTTTTGGTTAGCAGTCGTTCTTCTGTGGTGACCGAGTTGGTTCCATCGCAAGTTTAGTTTCCACAGCCTTATCGTGACCACTATACCAAAATAATCCGGTCTCTACTTCTTGTAGAAAAATAAAATTAACCGCCTATTCACCTTCAATTTTTTTCTCCTCGGTTTAAATACGGCAATGTGTATGACCTTTATTGTCTATTTGTATTGTCCATAGTAGGGAAATATTACCGACAACATCTCAGTGAAGGAGAGAGAGAAAAGAAGTAGGTTTAAAAAAGAGACTCATGGTCATTAGTATCTAGTATTTTCGACCCTGATATATTCACTAAGAGTCAGGATTTGCATTTAAAATCTTTTTTCAGCATAATCTAATCTTTACAAGAAATAACCCTCCATTCTCGCAATTTCACAGGCATATGAAAAGAGACATCACAATCCATATCATTCTCCTTTTTCCATTTTGCGATGGTTAACCCCGAGATTTGTCACCCACAACAAACTCTATCAGATATATCGTACTTCAGATATAATATACAGTGCGACAATAAAGTCTGAATGTCAGTTAAGTGCCATATGTGATACACGCTTGTACGATTATATTTCCTTTGATTCATGATTGACTATGAAGTTTTTCAGGCAGTAGGTTGTCGTTTCTTTCTGCTGTAGACTGTCTGCCAACGAAGGCTACAGGACCATGGCTAGTGGAGAGAAGAGGATTATTTTTTAGCTTTCGGTATTTGTGCGTAAGTGAAAGCCACGAACCTGAATGGAATTCTCATCGCAAACCGTTCTAAAGTATCGGTATAAATACGTAAAAGAACATTGATATAAACAGTGTCCATAAAGTATCTTTACAATTAACCATCATTTCCCAGCAAGATGATGCACCACCATATTGTGTAACTGCCTGTTCGCGGGTTCCTAAATCAAACATTTCGAGACCAGTGGATTGGAAGGTAAGACCGAAATTGGGGGCTCGTCTAACGCGATAGAATTGTTGACAAAAGTATAAAATAGCTTAACTCGTTAACAATAAAATAAATAAATAAATTGAATTAAAATATATTAAGTTATTTTCAAAATAAAATAAGAGAAGTAACATGCCTTTTTCAGTGGAAAATTTTTTAAGTTTAGCCGATCTGGGCGAAGTATTTAAAAATTTACGAAAATCGGAATTAGTACAAATTGCTGAATATTTCGGTTTAAATACAAATCTAACCATGAAAAAAGCGGAAATAAAAAATATTGTAGCTACAGAATTAATTGAATTTTTAGACTCCGGTAATATTGTTAGAGATGACCAAAGTAGTCTACATCTCAAATTAGAAATGAAAAAATTGGAGCTAGAAAAAGAAAGAATAGAACTAGAAAAAGAAAAAATAGAGTTAAAAAAATTAAAAATACGAGAAAATCGGAATCAGAATTCTGATAATTTTTCCTTAAAGACGTTTGATATAGGTAGATATATAAAACTAGTGCCTACATTTTTCGAAAAAACAGTGGAAAATATTTTCCTCATTTTGAAAAAATTGCTGTAAATTTTGGATGGCCTTATGAGATCTGGGCAACACTTTTACAGACTACATCGTTCACCAGATATCACTCCCCTGGTCTTATTTTTATGTTATGTTAAAGATGCCTTGTATCGAACAAAGATACGGGACATCATTGATCTAAAGCAAAAAATCACTGATGCAATTGCTACCATTGATGAGGCTCTGCTACAGCGAACATGGCAAGAAATCTAGAATCATCTTGATGTGCTTCGTGCAACTAACGATGCCCATAGAGATGTGTATTAAATTAGTTTTAAATAGATCAATATCTCTCTTCCTTTTGTAACAATTTCCACGTTTGTCTGTTCGTTTGCTTTTGTAATACATTATTTAAATTGTAAATATACTTCTCTCACTCACTCTCTCTCTCTCTCTCTCTCTCTCTCTCTCTATATATATATATATATATATATATATATATATATATATTGAGTTTACGAAAAACTAGGTAATCGGCATGGGTAGACCCAAGGAGGATAAAATCCAGAGAGCTCAATGTAAATCAGAGCTAATAATTTAAATACAAGGTAACCAAAAAAGTTCTGTCCGTTTTTTGATTAGTCATTGAATGAAGTTGAAATATATACGAAATGCGTGAAGCAATTGTTTTCAAATTTGGACGACCGGAAGTAGGAACATCAGACGTTATAAAAAAAGACGCACACCGTGCCCGGCCATCGGTTATAAGCCGGACAGCTGTGAGAAGGATGGAAGTGTCTAGAGATCTCGTT
Source organism: Acanthosepion esculentum (assembly GCA_964036315.1). Classification (NCBI taxonomy): domain Eukaryota; kingdom Metazoa; phylum Mollusca; class Cephalopoda; order Sepiida; family Sepiidae; genus Acanthosepion; species Acanthosepion esculentum. The sequence goes on along the minus strand of OZ038500.1, from coordinate 93,161,559 downwards.
CAGGGCTGTTCTGCTTTACGACTTGCTTTACGACTTTGCGACTTGATGCAGCTGCTTATCATCAGCTGCATCAAGTCGCCGCATATGTCAAGCGTTTGGGGATAGTGCTATGGATGAACGTACTGCAAGGTGTTGGTTTCGAAAATTCAAGTCGGGAGATTTGTCTCTCCATGATGAGCCTTGCAGTGGACGACCACAGGTCTTGAATGACGCAGTCCTGAAGGCGGCCATTGAAGAGGACAGTAGTCTAACGTGTGGTAAACTTGCAAGACAGTCCAACGTTTCCGATGAAACAGTTAGACTTCACATGCACCGCCTAGGTAAGACGTACGAACTGAGCAAATGGGTTCTGCAAACGCTGTTGATGGTCCACAAGGGACAACGAGTGTCAGCCTGCGTATCGCTGCTTTCTCGCCACCGTACCGCATCCTTATTCAATCGAGTGCTTACCAGTGATGAAAAGTGGGTACTGTACAAAACTCCCAAGCGTTCCAGACATTGGTTGTCGCCTCAGTATGCTGTTCCTCACACCGCAAGACCGCCTATGAACCCACGCAAGATTATGCTTTGTGTCTGGTGAACAGGTCGTCAAGTGGTTCATTATGAACTGCTATCAACGGGCCAAACGTTCACTGGAATCCTATATTCGCAGCAATTGAAACGTGTGCAACAGGCATTGCGCCAGAAGGAGCCAGCACTGGTGAATCACAAAGGTGGGCTTTTCCTCCATGACATCGCCAGGTCGCATGTCGAGCGAGTGGTCAGGCATACCATACAGCAACTTGGGTGGGAGACTTTGTGCCATCCACCTTATTCACCTGACCTTGCGCCATCCGATTACCACCTCCTTCACTCGCTGGATAATCATCTTCGTGGGAAATCCTTCACCAATGAAGCAGACTTGCGCAAAGCCCTCACGGACTTCTTTGCGTCAACCCCCCCAAGTTCTACCGCAAGGGCATTGAACAGCTGGAGACACGTTGGCAGAAGGTGCTGGATGCCGATGGCGATTATTTCGAAGACTAAATATAAGTTACACATACTGTGAAACGTTTTCTTTTTTTCCTTTAAAAACGGACAGAACGTTTTTGGTTACCTTGTAAAAACAGACCACTTTAAGGTTCCATGTAATAAATTATTTCACCACAGCACTTTAAAAGGACTTTACTTCCAAAGGTTGAAACGAAAAAGCATTTTTCGTTTTAACCTTTGGAAGTAAAGTCTGATGATCCGTGGTTCTTTAAAAGGGATGTAATGAAATTTATTTATTACATGGAACCTTAAAGTGGTCTGTTTTTATTTAAATTATATATATATATATATATATATATATATATATATATGGTGGTACTCGTTTGGAAAAACCTCGGATAGCTCAATTTGGAGTAGAACAAATCGGTGCCGAGGAAAAATGGGAAATAGAAAAAGAAAGAACTAAGAACATTAAAACAAGGCGAAAACAATCGTCAAGTGTTTAAGCTCCAAGTCCAAAGAAAAAAAGCCCCAAAAGAGTAAAAAGACAACTACGTAAAGTGCCCAATACACTAATTAGAGCGATAACCTAAGATAATCCTAAGGAGCCAGCCAAACCTACCTAGGTTTCACCTAAACGGATCTTCAGGGTAAATCCGGCTGAGGATTATCTTATATATATATATATATATATATATATATATATATATACACGTTACAATTTTAAAATATATTACAGAGGCAATTGATGAGTTATCTTAATCAGATTTGTTCTATGTACTCAGTAATTTTTTAATCACAATGTATTTGTGTATTTCAAGTATCCTGTTGATGAAAGAAGTATTGTTAAATGAACCATTAACATTTCTAGAGCAGTGGATTGGAAGTGATGGCCCAATTATCTGGCCACCTTCTTCACCAGTTATCCCTACCCTGGCTTTTCTCTATGGGGTTATGCTAAAGATATCGTATATCGAACAAAGAAAGATCCAGGACATCACTGATCTAAAGCATAAAGCCACTGACACCAATGACACCTTTGACCAGGTATGCTACGGTGAATATGGCAAGACATCGCGTACCATCTTGATGTGCTCCGTGCAACTAATAATGCCCATATAGATGTGTATTAAATTAGTTTTTAAAATTCAATATCTCTCTTTATTTTGCAACAATTTCCACATATTTGTCTGTTCATTTGCTTTTGTAATAATTTTTTTTTCAAATTGTAAATCGACTTTATGGACTCCCTGTATAACATTATCAACATGGCTTCTCTTGTCAGCGATGCAAAGTTCGACGTACTTTGCGAGATTCACATGAACCCGACGCAGCAATTAAACAGTTCCGCCAATTTAAGGACATACATTCATCGTGAATTCCTTCAGAGGATTAATATCGATGATTTTTATTGCGTAAACCTTCCTCTTCAGAATGACCAGAAAATAAAAAGACAAATATCTGGTGAATGAGAAGACAATTCCATACGACCATGTCTTCAATCCAGTTAGGGAAATTGTAATTTAGTCATTGTCTTTCTGCTATGGCGTAAATGAGAGCGGCTCCATCATATTGGAACCACTCAAGGAGGTCTTCAACTAAATTTGGTCTTTTAACATAGTGAGGTATACAGTCCAGAACTGGGTTTATCGAAGACACTTGACTTTTTGTTTGATTTCATAACCACCTTCCCCTACTGTGGGAAAGACAATGATGACCGTTATCTGTCAATATGTCTGTTCCTCGCATCTGCTGCGTAGTAGCAATTCAGTTCTTTCTTCGTTAGAAAAACTGATGTCCACGTATGAGGGTAAAGCAACTCAGTTCCTAGTAAGCGACAGCCAGACACCTTCACATATGATTTGATTATTCTGGTGAAGGCGTTGTACAGAACAAAAAACACTTTTTGAAGAGCCGAATACAGTGACCTTGTGCACTATGTACCACAAGGACGTTCCACAAAAGACCCTCCGCAGGTTTTGAATTCAGATTTGTCCTCATACACCAGTTGTCATCTAAGGCTATAGAACCCAGTCTGTACTGCTATTTACCCATACCTGGGTGGTGGGGGAGAAGAAGATTCATACCTTCCCAAGATTATTAGTACGTAAGTGAATGTATTGGATTCGACTGGAATTCGAACGTGGCTCTCCGATTCCTCAATCTGCGCCTCGAGCTCAGCAGATAGAGAGTGCGAACATGGGAATCAGCACTATATTGAGACTGTAGCAGAAGGGGGCCTGTGTGCGATGGCGTGTGTTGAAAAGGTTGACGTAAGTTGCGTGTTGAAAGGGCTGTTCCCCACAATTATTTATTTTTTTTTTAGGAAAGGTGTGGAAATCATTAGCAATGGTGAAATACAAAAAGGAACAAGGAGTTAAAAACATAACTGAATTTATTAAGTACTGAAATTACATGCATGCGAACTGAAAAGTGGGACTGATTTGCGTCCCTTTGATTAGGTAATTATTTGTATCCAGACTCATAACGAAAGAGTTTATATTAAAATGCAGTCTAGAAGATTGTCTATGTTGCATGTTAGAGCTTGTTTATTGGACAAGTTCGTAAGAGTTCACAGATTGTACTTGCGTGAAATGTTGCAAAGTTCTTTAATGTCTGACTGCGTTAGTCAAGACGGGAGTTCTTGAAAGTCACATTTTGGCAGTGGTGATGAGTGACGAAGAGAAGTTAGGTTCGGGAGTCCGCGTATCGAAACAAAGAATTCTTCTGCTGCTACTCTGAAAGAATCACACGTGTTGGGTTTAAATACCATGTCGTATCACATGACAGGCTCCGGGATGAATGGCGCGTAACATGATCGTGCCCGTTGGAACGATTTGATTGGTCGATACTGACCAATCAGCAAGGTAGATTGACGGTGATTAACCAATGAATGCCTGTTGATTATCTGTAAGTATTATGTTGGTAAAATCGTAACAGGAAGAGTGCGTTTCCTAGCAGAGGGTAAACTGTTTGTGGTGGACGAGTCTACGAGACTGTCTTTCGATATATAATTGACAGTAGGTTGTCATTTCTTTCTGTGGTAGACCAGTTGCCATACAAGGCTATAGAACCAGGATTGCCATGCTTTTTACCCATAGCTGGGGGAGAAGAAGAGAATGCATACCTTTCCCAAGTAATAGTACGTAAGTGAATGTAATGGATTCGACTGGAATTCGAACTCGGCTCAATCCGAGCCGCTATCCATTACTCAAACTAGAAACAAATCTTGAATATTTGTGATATTAAACATCTACCCATATTTATAGACACTGTGTCTTTCCAACAAATGTGACCCTTTATTAGTTAACTCTTTCTTTATTCCCGTAATCTTTAAACATTTTTTCTCTTCTCCAGGCATAATTTTTACGTTACTCCTGGTTTTCTCACTTGACTTTCACACACTTGTAGCACTCATCTATCTTCGATGTCCCTTACTTCATACTATGTTATCGATTTCGTTGTCTGCATGATACTCGTTCGTGGTTGGTGAATTCGCTTCTTATCAACCCTTTTGCAGGTTATTTATCGCAAAAAAAAAACTATTTTTGGATAGATATTTTTATAACTGTTTAAGCATTCAACGGCGAGCAACGCGGGAACAGAGAGTTGGAGCAAGAACAGAGAGGAGTGATAGAGGAGAGGATGAAGAGAAGGTTAGGGGAAAGATCAGGGCATCTGGAGACGTCGATTGACGTTACATTTGAATTTGACGTTACATTTGAGATTATAGCTATCAGTAATATTATTAATATTATTATGATATTATCTTGCTTTCTGGTTAGTACAATATTTACCCAAGACCTCAGGTCACGTAGTAAATGTTTACATTCTGTAAATCTGATGATACTTATTTTTTTTAAACGTTTCGCCCCAAGCAAGACGGGAAGCGACTAGCACGCAAGGAGTTACAGAGAATTGCAGCGAGAGCAAATAGGAGTGATAGAGGAAAGGATGAAGAGAAGGAGAGAGGATAGATCAAGGCATTGAATAGTTGGAGATTATAGCTATCATGGAAACAAGAAATGGGGAGGGAGTTCCGCAGGTGATAAGTGCGAGAATTGAAGCTATTGCTACATTTAACAGTTTCGACAGTGAAAGGGATGCCTAGTTGAGCGCTTAAATTTATGAAGACTGGGAACCAGCGAAAGCAGCTCATCGGAGCAGTTACCGTGAAAGTATTTGTAAAAAAGATAGAGGGAG
>OZ038500.1:93128884-93151384 GCA_964036315.1 Acanthosepion esculentum | reverse complement strand
GTGCTATATTTATGGGATTAAGTGGTCAATATCAGAGATAGAGCGTGTGTAAATATAAATTTAAAAGTGAACATTGAAGTCAACATTCAGAGGCGACAGGCTGTTTCATGCTAGTCGCAATCGTCAGGCGGCATGACGATTGCGGCCTGACGATGGCGTCCAGCATTAAACCGCCTGCCGCCTTTGAGTGTTCACTTCACTGTTCACTTTTATATATATATATATGTGTGTGTGTGTGTGTATTTATGTCTATATATATATAATGTAAGAAACCTTCAAATAATAACAAGAAGGAAGCTTTTCCTAAAGGACACATGGCACAGGGAATAAATGCGTTGATTAGACACAAAGTGTGTGAGTTCAATACCCGTGTAAGGCAGTGGAGAACTTTCAGAGGGAATTAACAGGAGATAACTGATAACTGACATCCATTATATCATGCCATGTGGAACTAGAACAGTCTACCCGTGTGAGCGAACCAGCTGAAGAAGGCTGGAGCGTACAACGGCCGAAACTTTGTAATAAATATGACGACAAAGATGAGAACAATAGTCCAAATAATGCAAATAATGTACATGATACCTCATCTCAGAAATATAGACAGATAGTGAAATACCGAAACGTTGTAATAATTATGGCGACAAAGATGAGGATAATAGTCCGAATAATGTAAATAGTGTGCTTAATACTTCAGCTCAGAAATATAGACAGATACTGAAAGGCCGAAACGTTGTAATAAATATAGCGACAAAGATGAGCACAATAGTGCGAATAATGTAAATAATGTACATTATACCTCATCTCAGAAATATAGACAGATAAAGAAGAAAGCTAGTAGGAAAAAAAAACAAAGAAAGAAAGAAAGAAAGAAAGAAAGAATGAAAGAAAGAAAGAAAGAATATACTAAACCGAAAATAAAGACAAAATTTAAGAATGGATGAATGAAGAATGGGGAGAAAGAGAAATAAGTAAGAAAGTGCCAGATAAATAAATAAATATATATTTAAATAAACAATATTAAAATACGACAAATAAAGAAAAAAATAAAATCTATCAACTCCGTAAGAAAGTTTCAAACAATCAAATAAATATTCCAAATTAAAATCCATAAAATAAAAAAAAGATACTGTAGAAAAATCAACAGGAAATAGAATACCAAATAGGGAAAAAGAAACTGTCCAACGGAAAGAGAGAAACGACAATGTAATGAACGAAAGAGGGAAAATAAAATAATGTAAATGACGCAAAAAAAATCTCATTTTCAAACTCTCTGCATAATTTGACCTTCTTTTTCTATTTATAAAAGCAAAAAAGAAGCAAACAAATTGTAGCAAAAACTTACGTTGATGTTTGAAGTTAGTTTTGACACTGGTACATTGCTTAAATAGCTGCACATTTACCCCACTTTAGATGCGACGTCTAACCGGTTAGACGATTGAGAAATAATATATAAGTAAAATTTGAAAATAAACCGTTGGCTCAAATTAACGTATGTTAAATTGTAAGTAATAATTCAAAACTTAAACCTACGTTAATCCTTTGAGCACTGGGTTGCTGAACAATTTTAACCCTTCTGCCTAAACTCCTGAATCAAAATTCACAAAAAATTAGTATGTACTGTTTTATGGTATATATAAAAATAGTTACAAGTGTTTATCCACCGTTCAACCGGTTGCTGGGCATTAAGTCATTTTTCTCTACCACCAGTGAAGCTGGGGTCGGGGTACAAAGTGTTAAGGCATATACAAAATTCATGACCTTTCTTTTCGTGTCTTTTCGTGGAATGAGGTCAACCCAAATTCGAACCCTCTGAGCCCTGCGTTCCTGGGCAATTTTAACCCTTTTGCCTGAGTTCCTGAATCAAAATTCGCAAATAATTGCTATGAAATCTTTCACGGTAGATATAAAAATAGTTACAAGTGTTTATCTACCGTTCAACCGGTGGCTGGGCATTAAGTCATTTTTCTCTACCACTGTTCAACCGGAGACTGTGCATTACGTTATTTTTCTCTACCACCGGTAAAACGGTATTCAAGGCTCAAAGGGTTAATGATAGAAGACGTTTTATTTTAATTCTACAAACAGCCAAGAGATAACAATCATAAGACTTGCATTTATAGTTTATAAGAAATTATAGAAAATGTGAAATAGGAATAGATTGTTCGAGGTTTCAAGAGCCAATGAAACGTGACGGTTAATTACATGCCCGTAGTAATTAGACCGTCGGTAGCTATTATATAATGATTGAGAGAATTGTATATTAATAGGAAAAATTAAGATTTTCCTAACCGTGTCAATTTTGGGTCTAGCATGGGTACTGAGGAAGATGAAATAGGAATAGATTGTTCGAGGTTTCAAGAGCCAATGAAACGTGACGGTTAATTACATGCCCGTAGTAATTAGACCGTCGGTAGCTATTATATAATGATTGAGAGAATTGTATATTAATAGGAAAAATTAAGATTTTCCTCACCGTGTCAATTTTGGGTCTAGCATGGGTACTGAGGAAAATGAAATAGGAATAGATTGTTCGAGGTTTCAAGAGCCAATGAAACGTGACGGTTAATTGCATGCCCGTAGTAATTAGACCGTCGGTAACTATTATATAATGATTGAGAGAATTGTATGTTAATAGGAAAAATTAAGATTTTCCTAACCGTGTCAATACTGGGTCTAGCATGGGTACTGAGCAAGGTGCTAGAAGTTTGCTTTGTTGTTAGTCTTCACCGATACTCGCCATCATTTGGCGTTGATATAAATATGCCTGGAAATACGAATAGAATATTTCGCTGTTTCAAGAACCACAGATTATATTATAAAACTCGCACTAACACTGATATGAGGTTCTGGATCTCGCTTGAGGCGGGAAGTTTCTTTAGATAAATGAATCAGACATTTGTACCGACTGTAGTTGAAAGAATGACAACAATAGTGAAAGCCTACTAAAATATTGGTAGAATTCGAAATTCAATAGAGAACCGATATCATAGAATCAACATGTTTCCAAAAATTTAGAATACTAAGGATGAACGTCGTGTTTCTTTATTGTTTAAATCATTCCACCCCAAGGAAGGCGTTAGTGTTACTAACACGCAAGGATTTATTGGGAGTGGAAGAGAATAAGAATACTTTAATGAGGAGAAAGAACAACAAAAGGCCAATTAATCTGATATAGCGATTAATGGATAGCGACTCGGATTGAGGAATCGGAGAGCCGTGTTCGAATTCCAGTCGAATTCATTACATTCCCTTATGTGATAATACCCTGGGGAAAGGTATGAATCCTCTTCTTCTCTCCCCATCTATGGGTAAATAGCAAGACAGCCTGAGTTTTATAACCTTGAATGGCAACTGATCTACCGCAAAAAGAAATGGCAACCTACTGAAAAAAATCTGCTTCATCAGTCATGTATCGAAAGATACATGATCGCCTAAGCGTGTACCAAGCATGGCACATAACTGACTGATAGCGACTGAACTTTAAAAACACATAATACCTTCTTATTGATATTGAAGTATCTTCAGGTAAAAATATACATCGGGAACATTACAAAATAAGTAACAAAAAGGATCTTGAAAATGTGGTACCATAAATTAGTGTCATAGTGAGAATAATTGGAACTCAGATTACAATACAAAAGTACAAACAAGAACATTAACAAATACTTGGTACAAACTATTTTTAAGCGATTTAAAATGGCAGTCAGTGGCGTTTCTCATCTCCTGGGGAGTGTATAATCAATGTAAAAACATTATAAACACAGTACATTTTAAGTTGGCCCTGATCTGGCATCTCGTCTGCAGTCGCTCGCTCACAGACGTGTCGTCGCCTCCCACCGTCTTTTTTACAAAGTCTTTGACGGTAACTGCTCCGATGAGCTGCTTTCGCTGGTTCCCAGACTTCATGAATTTAAGCGTTCAACTAGATTGCCATCTCGCTCTCACCCTTTCACTGTCGAAACTGTTAACTGTAGCCGTCTCTTCTACTGCAATAGCTTCATGTCTCGCACATCTCGCCTGTGGAACTCCCTCCCCTTTTCCTGTTTCCCTGATAGGTATAATCAGCTATTTAAATGTAATGTCAATCGACGTCTCCAGATGCCTTGATCTATCCCATATCCTTCTCTTCATCCTTTCCTCTATCACTCCTATTTGCTCTCGCTTCAACTCTCTGTAAACCCTTGCGTGCTAGCGGCTTCCCGCCTTGCTTAGGGTGAAACGCTTAAAAAAGTATTATCAGATTTAAAGACTGTAAATATTTACTACGTGACCTAAGGTCTTGGGTAAATATTGTACTAACCAGAAAGCAAGATAATATCATAATAATATTAATACTACTACTACTAATAATAATAATACCAATAATAATGCAAGTATAGCGCACACCTTACGAAGGCCTTTATCTATGTAAAATATGTGCGATTTATTTAAAAACTGCTCAGTGGAAAGTGTCATGGTGCCATTTCTGAACTTGGGTCTCTGGTTTGGACTCTGAAAAGAAATGAATATACAGCAGAAATTAAAGGAAATAAAACAACAATTATAATAATAACCAAAACAACAACATCAACAACAACAACAACAAAAATAATAATAATAATAATACTCATGATCTAGGAAAAATATCAAAAGAATAATATTGCTTGAATCGTTTTCGACGGCTTATCAATCTATTTGCAGGTTATTTAAAGCCAGAAAATATTTTTTTTAGACGGTAAGAATCTTTTTTGAGATAGTAATGATTTTGCTATACTAGTCGTACTCATTCACCCATATATGTGGGAGAAGAGGTGGGTTTATATCTTTCTCGAGGGTATTTGCGTGTAAGTGAATTGTTACTCGGTTCTCCGATTAACAATTCCCTCGCCATTATCTATTACATCATCCACAAATCCAAGCTTACAGCACCTGGTATTCACAATCGGTCACCCATCTAGGTACTGACGTTGCTTAACATCTGTGATCGTATGAGAGCCGTTGTTTCAACGTGATATGGCCGTAAGCTTAAGAACAGAGAGGAAAGCAAGGAGAGTTCCACAAGCGAGAAGTGTGAGAGAGCATTACATCTAGTTATTACAGCAGCAATATATGAGACCTAGTTGCCAATCTAGTACTGTGATCAAATTCATGAGGTTGAGATATCAACGAGGGCAACGCATTCTAAAAATTGCCATGAATATATTTATGAAAAAGACAGCGGGAAACTATATTACGGCGGTCAGAAATTGAGTAAAGTCGAGATTGCAGATCAGGACGGATAACTTCTCCGATGCTTCTTTAGAATCTGTCAAGAATATGGAACACTGTTAATTGTGAGGTAGGCAGGACTATTTCTCAAAAGAACCAAAGAGGAAGGAAAATCAATTCCTCGACCAGGAAACTCGTGATTATACACAAATATCGATTGTTCTGAAGGTAGAAACCAAAACTGGTGTCATTGAAATCCAAAACAAGTTTCGTAACCTACCATATCCATAAATATAGCAAAGCTGTCCATCCTCCAAAAAAATCAAACAATACATACATATGTACGAGGTGAGAGATACTTTATTGTTTCTCTGTGAAATGCGCAAACGAATTAAGTTCAAATTAGTCAAGTACAAAACAGAGAGAAGCTTGGCAAACGAAAATTACAAAATTATATGCGATGTCGACACTCAGACTGACCACATAGCAAGACTAGATGTAATAATGGGGAAAAAGGAAAAACAAAAAAATGCAAAAATTATTCCGCGTCGTGGTCATGGCCGTTACAACGGACAGGATGGTAAATGCAAAAATAAGTGAGATATCGAAAAGAATTCAGCACCTTGCTCAGAAGCTGAAAAATATAGGAAATAAAAATTAAAATTGTTCCCATATACCTAGGTCCACTTGGAAACTCACTAAAATTCTGTGACATTTTGAAAAGGGTACTATACATTTAAAGCGACTTGATATCACGCAGTGACTACCACTAAATATTTATTGTGAACATATAGATGCATCTGTAACTATTACTACTACTTAATAAAATAATAATAATAATAAATACCTGCACTGGAAAATTTGCAACTCCTACGGGAAGGAAACTGAAAGAAACTGGTACGAACACCACCCAGATCCGGTTACGGAGATAGGACCTGTTACAATTCTATGGGACTACACAATACACACTGACAGAACAATCAAAGCCAACCGCCCAGACATTGTTATTAAAGACCACAAACAAAATAAGTGCCTCCTTATTGATATGGCAGTCCCTGCAGACTGCAATATATCTTTGAAGATATTCGAAAAACTGTCAAAATACAAGGACCTTGAAATAGAAATCTCAAAAATGTGGCACATGGGAACATCAACAATCCCTGTTGTAGTTGGAGCCCTTGGACTGGTTGGAAAAGATTCCAGTAGACTGATTGAAGGGATCCCTGGAAGTACATGGCTCAAAGAGATACAAAAAATTGTTCTGACAAGTACAGCCCACACTTTACGAAGGGCTTTATCTATGTAATTATTTTTTTCAGTGTAATGTGTCATGAAACCATTTCTAACCTTAGGTCCCTGGGCGGGACCCGGAAAGAAATGTGTAAACGCCAGATATCAAAGAAAATATAAATAATAATAATAATAAAGCTATCTTAATGGGGCCAATAAAATGAAGGCTATCATCAGCTTATCTCTCCCTGAGTAACATACAGCTTCGATATTATTAAATGGAAGTTGAATGATTGGAAGTCAAGACCAGAAAAATGCTTACCCAAATGAAGATCCACCACCCGAAATTAGATATTTATTGGCTGTACATAGCAAAAGCTTTAAGAGGCCGAGGTTTAATCGGAATTGACCTAACTCTAAAAACTACAACATTCGGTGTGGAAGCTGACCTCACAAAAACAAATGATCTCCTACAAATATTAAACACCAAATCCACTCCATCAACAAAGAAGCTGCATTCTTCAAGAAACAGTTTTATATACGTGAAATCCTACCAACAAAAAAGGGAGCGAATACCATCGACGCCAAATGAGTAAAACAGAAAGCAAAAAAAAATGGCTAAAGGAAATTCCAAAAAACAAACTGAAAGGATATGGCAAATACATAAAAGGAACGAAAAAAGCCGATATGTAGCAGCAGGAAACACGTCAGTGTCTGAGGAGCACTGAGTTGAAAGCTGAAAGAGGACTAATTATTGCAGCTCAGGACCAAAGCCTCGTAACCAGATTCTATCACTGTCACATAATCAATGATGGAAATAACCCGAAATGCGGAAAATATGATGAAACTGTCGACCATTTTATCTCAGGAAGTACTGAACTGACAAAAAAATAATATACCCACAGATATAACAAGGTAGCGACATATGTGCACTGGAAGATATGCAAGAAGCATAAAATCGAAAACACTAAAAGATGGTAAGAGCAACAACTAGACACATTTAACCAAAATAATGATATAACTTTCCACTGAAATATGCCTATTAAAACTGACAGGGAAATAAAAGCCAACAGACCGGCTATTATCATAAAAGACAAGAAATTCAGGAAGTGTATGCTTATTGACGTACAATTACCATCTGAGAGAAACACCTTCATAAAAAGAAATTGTCCAAGTACAACGACTAGGAGATCGAGATTAACAAGGAGTGAGGAATAAAGACTGATACTGTACCAAGAGTAATCGGAGCTCTGGGTTTGTGAAAAAGGGGATGAAGAGTTTTATTTACAGTGTCCCAACTAACATCAGTATACAAGTTACCCAGAAGATCGCCCTATTAGGATATCTCATATACTAAGAAAAGTGCCATCAATTAAATGGCAATTCTCGTATAGGGCCTAAGGACCATAATTTGAACCCATCTTTACAGGATTGTTGCAACACAGAAAAGGTTACTGAATGAGGAATGTCCAAAACAGAGGTAGGAAATCAGATGAGAATATTTATAACATCAACAAAATGCAATACTCGCCAGTGGAAGTCGGTAAAGACAGCATATTACCCCCCACACACACAAACACACACTGACTGCTGTAACCTAGGGAAGGTTGCTGAATAGAATAACCAAGTGAAGGTTGGTAATGAAAGATAAAACCTACAACAAGAACAACACATATACGATTCTCCAGCGGCGCGTAGAAGTAGTAGTCAACTGTTGGACATAAGTCAAATGAATTCCACAATGAATCTCCAACCGCAGACCAAAGACCAACACATACAGTATTCATTACAGTCTTTATGGGAATGGTGACAATACCCATTATCGTCCGTAGGTATGCTACAACATCTACAATAATGTCCAATGTATTTATGAGGACTGGGATATCCTCTTTAGTGTACATAGGTACAGTATATGACAAGGATACAAAGCAGGAAATATAACAAACACAAATAATAACAATAATAATAATAATAACAATAATAGTAATAACAATAATAATAATAACAATAACAACAACAATAATAATAATAATAACAATAATAATAACAATAAAACAATAATAATAATAATAACAATTATAATAACAATAATGATAATAAAAATGATAGCAATAATGATAATAGCAATAATAATAACAATAATAGTAATAACAATAATAATAATAACAATAATGACAATAATAATAATAACAATAATGACAATAACAATGATAATAATAATAACAATAATGACAATAATAATTATAATAATAATAGCAATAATAATAACAATAATAGTAATAACAATAATAATAATAACAATAATGACAATAATAATAATAACAATAATGACAATAACAATGATAATAATAATAACAATAATGACAATAATAATTATAATAATAATAGCAATAATAATAACAATAATAATAACAATAATCATAATAAGAACAATAATAATAATTACAATAATAACAATAAAATAACAATAATAATAATAACAATAATTGTAACAATAATAATAATAATAACTATAATAACAATAATAATAATAATGATAACAGTAATAATAACAATAATAATAATAACCACAATAATGATAATAATAATAATAACAATAATACAATAACAATAATAATAATAACAACAATAATAATAATAACAATAATAACAACAATAATAACAATAATAATAACAATAATAACAATAATAATAATAACAATAATAATAATAATAACAATAATAAAAATAATAACAGTAATAATAATAGCAATAATTATAATAACAATAATAAAAATAATAATAATAATATTAATATGAAAAAGCAGACAGCAAATACAAGTCAGTTTACAAGTTAAGTATATGAGTCGTGCCCACAATGATATCTTCTTCAGTATGTAGTCAAGAATAAATGTTATTTCAATCCCTCAGAATTCAATATATTATGATAATAATTTGTATAGTTCAGGTACCAATGTTTTTGTTGTTATTTACAATAGCACGTAACAGGATGTAATAGAATATATTCAGGTTAACAGGGGTTTGTAAATATTTGTCAATTGAAACATTCATCTTAGTAATATAATGCACACGACGTTTTTAAACTATTTAAAAATATATCCCTAGGCAAACTGAGAAGGAAGACACTGACAATTATCTAATACAAAAATTTGCTTCGAAAACCATGTCCAAATTAGGATCAAAATATTACAAAGTTGACAATCTGTAAAGAAAGATAGAGACAATATTCTAACAGAAAGACTTCTTAGGCAAATTTTCTCCGAATTAAAAACAAATAAAAAGTTAAACTGATGACAACGATAAAGACAAGGTTCTAATACAAAAATTTCTTACGAAAATTATGTCAAAATTTAAAAAAAATTAAGTATCTGACAAACTGATAAGTACGATATAGATAATAAAAGATTTCTTAGGCAAATTATACCCCATTTAAACAAAACCATTAAAAATTTCCCAAACCGATAAGAACGATACAGGCAATATTCTAATACAAACACTTCTTAGGAAAATTTGTCCCAGTTAAAAAAAAAAACATAAAAAAATTATAATCCGAAAAGAAAATATACTGAGTTATAGCGAATTGTCAATTTAGTTCTTATTTCAGAAAAAACTGAAATGGATCAATTATAGTAAAGGTTTGCATAAGGAAAAGGATTTTGAATTAACGGAGAAACCAACCATATAAAGAAAGAAAGGATAAACCTCTACTCCTGTTCAAAAGACCGAACGATTGGTGAATCTATCGCTTCCTGTTAAGGAAAGAGGATAGTAGGAGGAATCAAGTACGTGCAAGAGCAGTAGACGTTGTAGTGAGATAGTCACACACATATGTAATGCGGGCACACACCCCTGTAGTCCTTGAGATAGTCACACACACATGTAATGCGTATACACACCCCTTGTGTACGTGTCTCCTCTACCAAGAAATACAGAGCAACAGAATTATTCCTTGAGTCAGAACCATCGTACCGGTCTCAGACCTCTGGTACCGAGACAGCTCGCTCATATATGAGGACTAAAAGACCCATTGGGAGAAGTGGTTGACTTAGGTTGCTCGGGGTCTAAAAATTCATACCGACTCTCGAACCCTATTTAGCATCATACAAACAAGAACATCAGTTATAAAACCTTGTATGAGTTAGAAAAAAAAAGTATAGGAAACTTATCAAAACGGACCTCAGTTTTCAAGTAGATCAGAAACAGATAGACGGTGAACAGGTGGAAGAAGTGTAAAGACGATAATATGTGAGGCGTTGTTAACGAGATTGGAATCGATTTGACAAAGAGGATGAAAATGAAAACCATTCAAATGACATTATCAACATGATTCAGTTGCCATGTCCCTTCAAGATGAGGGATGAACATCACAACTTACTATTCCTTGTCGCTATAAGCAAATGTTGACTCTTTACAATCTCTCCTTGTCGCCATTTACCATTCATTCACATAAATCATTACGTTAATTACTCGTTGTTTTTTCGATTCTCGATGCAATTAAAATTTTCAAGCCGATTTACATCACAATATACCACATAACAACTTCGTTCTGGCTTTCATTTGGATTGTTTTTCTAGTTCGTATTTTCTTTAAAATCTCCTCGCTGCTTACATGTTTCGCTCATTCCAATGAGAACACTGCTAAAATCAGTTAGAAATGTGGGCAGAATGCGGTTTTAATTTTTGTTTTTTTTAATCATTTCCACCCAAGCAAGGCGAGGATGCCACTAGTACGCAGGCGGTTACAGATGGTGAAAGTGAGTGAAAAGACTGGGTAGAGGATGGATTGAGGAAAGGATAAAAGATGAACGGGATTCAAGAAGATAGAAGATGGCGATTGACGTTGTATTTAAATGTTTGAAGATTACAGTTAACAGGAAAGCAAGGAAACGGAAAGGAGTTACTCAGGCGGGAAGTGCGAGACAAGGAACTCTTGGAATAGAAGCGGTGGTTACATTTCACTATTTCCTGAAATAATATATCCTATTATTATTATTATTATTATTATTATTATTATTATTATTATTTGTATGTTCCTACCAGGTGACTGGTCTTCTGAGTTGGAAATCGAGTCATAACAGGTTTCCTCAAATCTCCAGCACCTTACGAAGTAGTTTTCCCTTTTCATTACTGCTATGTTCTACATAGTTCTTCTCATATTGATTATACCTGCTTTGACGTGAATCTAAATTAGCCATGAATGTCACAGTTATTAGTATTATCATTCATCAGATTTTTCGATTTCGTTTGTCTTCTAGAAAATATACGATTACAGCTTGACACAACTGATTTTGACCCGTAAACATTCATTCAGTCTTTTTAGGAAAGTTATTCACTGCTTATCAATGATTGTCTTGCTTTCAATATGAACTGTGTGCGTTAAATTCTCCAGGCTACCTTTCCTCTTTTCATTGCAATTCTTATTTTCCTTAAAAAATTCTCATTGTGTAGAATTCTGTCTAGGACATTCTCAGAATCCGTTTGTGAACCATATTTCTGGTGTTTGAAATCTTTTTTTGAATCGTGTCCGGTATTCAGTGTCATCTAGGAGATTCGATATTGCATAGCAGTTCAGACATATGGACATCGAAATAAGAACAGTCTGCCCTCGTGGAGGCACGGTGGGTAATGGATAGCGGCTCGGATTTAGGAATCAGAGTGCCGAGTTCGAATTCTAGTCGAATCCATTACAATCACTTACGTGCTAATACACTTGAGAAAAGTATGAATCCTTCTCCCCCCCCCAATAGGAGAGACCGGGTTCTATAGCCTTGGATGGCAACTGATCTACCACAGAAAGAAATGGCAACCTACTGCTGGAAAAAAATCTGCCTCGTCAGTCATGTATCGAAAGAGTTTCTAAGGGTGACACACAACTGACTGACTGCCCTCATGAATTGAAGAAATGTTTCAATTCGAAATTCCGTGAAGGTTATCACGTATGAGTATCATTTGACAAAGGCTGAGAGGTAAAACAAAATTCGAAGAAATTAGTGTATACTACTACTACTACTAGTACTACTAATATTATGACTAATTAGCGATCCATATTTATTTATATTCCTGGGGACTTTTCTTATCCATTAATATTTTTTGTCCAGTAACGTGCTATTTCTATCTGCAATGGGATTTATCATATCCTAAGTTGTTGCACAACCGATAATTCTTAAGTTCCATGACTGTACCTGCTCGATGTTGACGTCTCCAACACGTAGATCATTCTTTAGATGGTCTCTTTTGCTGACAACAATGCAATTAGACTTCTATATAAAACTTCTACTTCTAATTTTACAGTTAGTCCTTTCTTCTTGCTCTCCGCTGATATATTGTTTCATTACAGAATGTGGTATGAAAGTTATCTTTTCTTTTTATGTGCCGTGTCCTTTCAGGACGTAGGCGATCATGGTTCTCTACTTCCCCCTATCACCTGTGGCTCTCAGTAAGTTTCGTAACTCTGCCAACTCGCCCAGACCACGTTCTGCCATCCACTTGCTTAAGCCCGCCACGTATGTCATGCGTTGCTTTCCCTTGTCTTTTTTCTTATATTCGACTTGTGATTTTCAGATTCTCCAAGCCTTCATATAACGTGTCCCAGAAATCTCATCCGCCTTTTCCTCCTCGTTTGCATCGAGTCCAAGACTAAATCCTTGCTCACACGCTCGGCCCATGATACCCTTAGTTTTCTTCTTTAGAACCATACCTTTGTTGCCTCGAGTCTCTTCTTCAGCTTTGAGGAGACCGTCCAACATTTGCTGCCGTATAGAAGGACTGATGTCAAGTAGCAGCTCAGTACTTTTTTGTTTGTCATGAAAGAATATCCCCGTCTCGCAGTACTATGCACAGGTTTTGGAATGCATTGTTGGCCATCCCAATACGTCTTCAGATCTCAGCGTCACAACTACTGTACCCCGTCTAAACACTTCCTAGATATTTAAAATTCCGTACATGCTTGATTTTAGTAGAAAGTTATCTATGTATCTTATTTTCTTAAGATTATGCCGATCCTTATCAATTACTGGTAGAATTTCTTGTTCCTTTAGGGTCGTTTCGTTGTTCTGGTTAAATAAATCTGATGAGAAATTGCACATTTGTCATGCTTCTCTTTCTAATTTCTTATTGTACGCACCGTGTCCCTTTGGTTAAAAGAATTTACTCCGGATATTATCGTTCATCAAGTCTATATTCTTTGGATTTCTGTCTTTCATTTTCCCTGGTCTCTTACACAAGTACAATACAAAGATAATTAAATTTTTATTCTTGTTTTATTTGTAGCTCACTCTTTGACCTTTATTAATTGATTCGTTTTTTTACGGCTTATCAACCCTTTTCAGGTTATCTAAAGCCAGAAAATATTTTTTAAATTGTAAAATGTTTTTGGAGGGATATAATAATAATGCAGTGATTCAAGTCTTACTAATTAACCCATAGATGGGGTAAAAAGAGTTGCATTCATATATTTCCCAAGAGGATTTCGTTGTAGGTGAATATAACGAACCCAACTGGAATTGAAACTCGGCTTTCCAGATTAACAATTTTGAACCATTATACCAGTCAGACATTTAAGCTTACAACACCTGTTATTCTCAAGCGTTCACCTATCAAGGTACTGACCAGGCTCGATTCAAAATTCCAATAAATATCACCTGAAGAAGGCCGAAACGTCTTAAATGTGACGCTAAAGAAGCGGTCAACAGACCGAAAAATTTAGATAGTGTAAATAATCACCATTACTATTTCTTTTAGAAACTGTGCGAGTATTTCTTGTATCCATCAATATTAATCGATTAGATGATTGATTGGTTTTCTACGGCTTATCAACCCTTTGCAAGCTATTTTCAGCCTTTTAAATTGTGAGAATTTTTATTAGGTAATAATGTTTTAATGATACAAGTGTTACTAATTAACCCATCGCTAGGGGAGTATAGGCGGATTCATACCTTTCTCCAGGATAGTTATGTGGAAGAATATTACAAACACCTCTAGTATTAGAACTCGACTCTCCGATTAACAATTCTCAGCAATTCTGAGGCATTAACCATTACACCAGCTGCACATCCAAGCTTACAGCACATGATATTCCCAAGTGGTTACTCATCTAGGTATTGACTAGGTTCGACTTTGCTTAACTTCGCTCTTATTCATGTGGTCGTAACTGTTTGCCATGTCTGATAACATCATTGTTTTTTTAATGTTTATTATCTATTTCCATTCTTGTATATATTTTTCAATATTCCATAATTTCGGAAACGTCAATAAAGACAATTATTTGAATGCTAAATGATATCGAAAAAGATTACTATCAAAATGTCAAAGAGAATTTGTAAATCGTCAGAAGATATCAATAGAAACGTTTTGTTAAAAGGTATGAAATTATCTCTTAATTCAAATTGAATCGGGAAAACATTCTATAAAATTATGTCGAGACTCAAAGTCTAATATTCATTAAATAGGGTCTCTGTTTCTTGGTACAGCTGAATCTGTAAAGTAAATTATCAAGCACTCACATGTATGTAGATTACGGTTTAAAATTTTGAAAACACCCCAGAATTAGCACGGAATGAACTGGACAGAAAAGTTAAAAAGAAAAAATGAAAAAGAGCTCAGAAAGTCATTGAAAAAAGAATGGAATCAATTACCAAAGTTATACTTTGAGAAAAGCTTTGCAAAGAATGCGAAAAATTTGTGTTGCGGTAATCAATAATAAAGGAGAATATTTTGACGAGAGCAAAAATTTCATCATAATTTTTTTTGACATATTAAAATTTCTAATAAAAAAGTATGCCTCAATTTTTAACCATGTATAAAAATTTTCCCTTATTTAAAGTAGAAAAAACTACCTTTTCGGACAATTTTATGAAAATTAACGGGGGTTGCTCCAAACTTTTGAACCGTAGTGTATTGATATCAAAGAAGGGTACATATCATTATGGTGATTTGTTAATGTTGGTTGGTATTCAATAATAATAATAATAATAATAATAATAATAATAATAATAAATTCTTCTCACGAGTACGGTCCACACCTTACGAAGGGCTTGATCTATGTAAAATATGTTTTTTGTTTTGTTTTGTTTTGTTTTTTTAAATTGCTCGGTGGAAAATGTCATGCTGCCATTTCTGACCTTAGGTCTCTGATCGGGACCCACAAAGAAATGAATGCACACCAGAAATCAAAGGAAATAAAATAATAATAATAATAATAATAATAATAATAATAATAATTTTATTTTTTTTTTGCAGTTGAAAGTGTCAGGATACCATTTCTAACCTTAGGTCCCTGGGCGGGACCTGGAAAGAAATGTTTAAACGGCAGATATCAAAGGAAATGAAAAAAAGCATAATAATAATAATAATAATAATAAGAAGAAGAAGAAGAAGAAGAAGAAGAAGAAGAAGAAGAAGAAGAAGAAGAAGAAGTAAGTAAGTAAAGGCAAATGCAACCGACCAGATACAGAAACATTGGCAAGATAAACAGCATCATGGCCAATACTCTGCCTGTACCAAACAAGCTGGCATAGACAAATCAGTGGCTACGTAATGCAGGTTTGAATGCTTAAACTGAAGATTTTATCCTTGCTGCACAGGACCAATACTTGTTAACTAGGAATTATCAAGCACATATAGTAAAATATTGTGTTAGCCCAAAATGCAGGTTCTGTGATAATTACTCAGAAACAATTGATCATCTTGTATCAGGTTGCACGATATTGGCACCGATAAATAAAATATGCAACTGAAGGAAACTGAAAGAAACTGGTACGAACACCACCCTGACCCGGTTACGGAGATAGGACCTGTTACAATTCTATGGGACTACACAATACACACTGACAGAACACTCAAAGCCAACCGCCCAGACATTGTTATTAAAGGACCCAAAACAAAAAATGCTTCCTTATTGATATGGCAGTCCGTGTAGACTGCAATGTATCTTTGAAGATATTCAAAAAGCTGTCAAAATAAAAGGACCTTGGAATAGAAATCTCAAAAATGTGGCACATGGGAACATCAATAATCCCTGTTGTAGTTAGAGCCCTAGGAATGGTTGGAAAGGATTCTAGTAGACTAATTGAAGGGGTTCCTTGAAGTCCATGCCTCAAAGAGATACAAAAAATTGTTCTCATATGTATAGCCCACTTTTTACGGAGGGCTTCATCTATGTAAAATATGTGTTTTTTTGTTTTTGTTTGTTTTTTGTCAGTGGAAAGTGTCATGATGCCATTTCAGACTTTAGGTCTCTGGGCGGGACCCGGAAAGAAATGTGTACACGCCAAAAATCCAAGGAAATAATAATAATAATAATAATAATAATAATAATAATAATAATAATAATAATAATAATAATGATGATGATGATAATGCTTCATTATATTTGATCAGATACATTGTGCGCACGTGTAAATTGCAATACGAATATATAATTTCAATGCAGTTAAGAATCATTGGCATTATTTACACTATTTATAATCGGATTATAGTCCTCATTTTCACACGGCCTTCTTCTGATGTATATCGATCAAGGTAACCAGATGATGGCCGGCGGACACAAGGGGTCGATTCTTTGTGATAACAGCAACAAAAATGAGAAAAATTGTCCAAATATAATGCAAATATAATATTGCAGATAATGACAACCCCTCATCGCAGAAATCCTGACCTTGGCCTTTCTAATTCTATGAATTACAGCAAATCCATTTAGTTACTGTTACTTTCGTCACGGTAAATACAGAAACAAACGAAATGTCCTCCTCGTGAGGCGACAGGCATGACTGTATTGTTCGATATTAGTTACAGTAGGAATTCCCCAAAAGCAGCCATCATAGGGTAGCAATAATTGTCAACCCGGAAATTGG
The DNA here is from genome assembly GCA_964036315.1 of Acanthosepion esculentum. Lineage (NCBI taxonomy): Eukaryota > Metazoa > Mollusca > Cephalopoda > Sepiida > Sepiidae > Acanthosepion > Acanthosepion esculentum. The sequence goes on along the minus strand of OZ038500.1, from coordinate 93,134,118 downwards.
AAAACGATTTGAATTCGACAAACATCCGTTATTGTAGAAAATAAAATTTGTAAAATTGATCGGCAGTTTAAGATTAACACTAATCCCGCCATGCATGCAAGATGACGCGATCAGATTTTTGAGATAAGATCTGAACATAACTGCCAAAATATATGCAGAACGTTGCAGACATACCATAGATTGTGGGGTGGAGACGAAAAGAAATGATAAAAAGCAAGGCCCAGCGAAGGGAATTTTTTAAAAAATCATTGCAACATGAAGTTTATGTTGATGCCGACAATAAGCGGGGGTCAGGAATAGGAGTGGATACGTGCTCTTATTGCTCGGTTTACGCACCTCCTCGGTCTTTTGAACAAGAATAGAAATGTATCACTTGTTTCCTGTTTAGGATCGGGTTTCCGGTTCCTTCTAAATGCTTTTCATTCTGTTTCACTCTCAGTCGATCCACGCGTCTTCGCTTTGTTAAGGTTAACTGATTAAAAAAAAACAACAACTTGGATTCATGTCAAAAACATAATCGAAGAAAGAAGAAGTGTTATGAAAACAATATTGATGGAAAGAGAATTAATGCTGAGGAAGGTGCGAGAGGCCTGAGGAAACCTGTTAGCGCTCGATCTCCAGTCACTGAATATAAAACACGGCACGAGAGGGTGAACCAATATCATCACTGGAAAATCTGCAATGTTTACGGAAAAGAGACTTCAAAAATTGTTATGAACACCATGCAGACCCGGCTACAGGGATAGCATCTGTAACAATTTTATGGTACTTTACAATACACACAGAACACAAAAAAGTAAAATAATCAACCTGACATTATAATTAGGGGCCAAAAAGCCAAAATGTGCCTCCTTATTGACATAGAAGCCCCTGCAGACTGTAATGTATCTTTGAAGATCTTCAAAAAACTATCAAAATACAAGGACCTTGAAATCGAAAACTCAAAATGATACATGGGGACATTAACAATTCCAGTCGTAGTTGGAGCCCTCGGATTGAATGGAAAAGATTCCAAGAGATTCATTGAAGGAATCCCTGCTTGCCCATGCCTTAAAGAAATACAAAATATTGTACTCACAAATACAGCCTACGCCTTACGAAGGGCATTATCTATGTGACATATGTGCGATTTTTTTTTCAAAACTGCTCAATGGAAAATGTCTTGATGCCATTTCTGACCTTAGGTCTCTGGTTGGGACCCGGAAAGAAATGAGTATACACCAGAAACCAAAGGAAATAAAACAATAATAATAATAATAATAAATGCCATGATTTCGGCCTTGGATTCTGATCTTAACTGATTGTAGACGTTAGCATGTACATGCTTTGTCTTGAGAAAATAAGATGAGAGACATTATATATCAGGTTTGGCACAACTGATTTGCTTATGAGTTGCCTGATCCTAACGTAGTGGCTCATGTCCTCCGGGGCTGACGCATATTGCGTCTCCGTTCAGGAGAGCGAGTATTTCTGGGTGTATCATTGCCGGGTGTCGAGTTGATTGGATTTTTTTAAGTTTCAAGGACAAGGCAGTCGAAGTGAATTAGGGGTAATATTCAATTGGTTGGAAAACCCTGAGGCGGAAACCGACTGAGTAGACCCGGTTACCCAGAGCACTGGTTCGCAGGAAGTAACTATTCGAGTGAAACTTCTCGCCGATGTAATACGGAGGGAATGTTGCAGCGATGTCAGTGGCATGGTGTGTCCTAGCGGTGGGGGTTAGACCTGGCGGAATCAAAGAATGTAGTCCGTACGAGCACTTTCCATGGGAGTGGCGATAGAGCGACGAGAGACTCGCCACATCCCGCCTGTGAGAGAGAGAGAGAGATTTGGGAGTGCAAAATAACTCTTCTCCAAAAAGGACTAGGAGACACTTTTGAACACTATCAAGACTTGAATGGGTGGACTGATAAGTTTCTGCCAAAATATGACCACAGTACCCAATTTTCGGCCTGATATGGCTCTTAATAAGGTATAGGATAGTATACCTGAATCTAGTTTTATCTGGGCGACATCTGAAAAGTTATACGCTTATTTTATGAAGCCCTCATATTATATCACACATATCTGGCTGTGGTGCATGTGCGTGGTATATGAATAAAATACTGAGTGTAATGTTGCGTATAGTGGGTTTTAGATATTTGTTCCTCATCAGCACGCTGTTCTGTCACTCAACAATAACAACAACTACAATAATAATGATAATAATAGGGAAATTATTTCCGGAAATTAAAACAGATACTCCTCCAGGCCACGAGACAAAAGTGAGTGGGTACGAACAAAGAATGAAAATCTGTTCAAATTCGGATATAACTGAACTTGAAAGGGCAACAAAAAAAGCGATTAACACCAAGACTTTGCCTGAGGTCAGTGTGATATCTTTTTAAACACCACGATTATGCGGCAATCATCGGAACACCGTAAACGCTCATATATATTCTGGCAAATATGTCGAAAAAGTTGCATAAGATTTGAATGGGCACGCTGTCATTGAATCCACAGTGATAGCGACATTTATTGTTAACGCGTAAATGTATAACATTTCGTAACTCTGCATATTACAAATGCTATTCTTGATAATACTAATAGTAAGAATAACAGTATTAGTAATTCTAATATTAATAATAAGGATGATGGCATAATTAAAGTTGGTTAAATAGGCAACAAGCAGATAAAAAAAAGACATAATGTAAGAGGAACAATGAAAGAAAACAAATAATATTGCAGATTAAATTTAAAATTGAAGAGGGAAGATTTTGGGAACAAAAGAAGAAACAAGAAGCAAAGAAATCCAAAAGGAAGTAAACAAAGAAGAAAATAGCTTAGAGATAAGGAGGAAGAGGAAAAGAGAGAAAGATAGGAATGAAAAAGTGTAGAAAAATAGAAGAGAAAAAAGGCATCGAAGAAAAGGCGAAAAAGAAGAAAAATAAGTAAAATATAAAAAGAGGAAGTAAATGGAAAAAGAAGAAAAATAGAACAAGCATGAAAGAAAAACGGAAAGAAGGAAATATTAGAAAAGGAAGAAAATATTAGGAAAAAAAGAATAAAGAGCAGAAGTGAACGAGAAGAGGAATAAACAAGAAAATAAAGTAAAATACAAAAAGAGGAAGTTGAAAATGGAAAAGGGGGGAAACGGAACGAAGAAAATAGTAGTAAAAGAAGAAAATTTTAGGAAAGAAAAGAAGAAGAAGGAGGAGAAGAAGAAGAAGAAGAAGAAGAAGAAGAAGAAGAAGAAGAAGAAGAAGAAGAAGAAGAAAGAGAAAAAGAAAAAGTAGTAACTTAGAAGAAGAATAAACAAGAAGAAAAAAGTAAAATACAAAATAGAGGAAGATGAAAATGGAAAAAGGGGGAAACGGAACGAATAAAATAGTAGAAAAGGAAAAAAATTTTCGGAAAGTAAAGAAGAAGAAGAAAAAGAAGAAGAAGAAGAAGAAGAAGAAGAAGAAGAAGAAGAAGGAGAAGAAGAAGGAGAAGGAGGAGGAGAAGAAGAAAAAATGAAAAATAAAAAGAAGAAGTTACTTAGAAGAAGAATAAACAAGAAAAATAAGTAAAATACAAAATAGAGGAAGATGAAAATGGAAATGGAGGGAAACGGAACGAAGAAAATAGTAGAAAAAGAAGAAAAATTTAGGAAATAAAAGAAGAAGAAGAAGAAGAAGAAGAAAGAGAAAAAGAAAAAGAAATAACTTAGAAGAAGAATAAACAAGAAAAATAAGCAAAAAAAAAAAAGAGGAAGATAAAATGAAAATGGGGAACGGAACGAAGAAAATAGTAGAAAAAGAAGAAAATTTTAGGAAAGAAAAGAAGAAGAAGAAGAAGAAAGAGAAGAAGAAGAAGAAAAGAGAAAAAGAAAAAGTAACTTAGAAGAAGAATAAACAAGAAAAATAAGTAAAATACAAAAAGAGGAAGATGAAAATGGAAAAAAGGTGAAAACGGAACGAAGAAAATAGTAGAAAAAAAAAGAAAATTTTAAGAAAGAAGAAGAAGAAGAAGAAGAAGAAGAAGAAGAAGAAGAAGAAGTAAACGATAAGAATTATAAATTTGAAAAAGAACTAAACTTAAAGAAAAGGATCGAAAAAGTTAACGAGAAAAAGAAGGAAAAGCCCAGACCAGATTAGAAAAAGAAAAGACGAGTAAGAAAAGAAAAGAGGGAAAAAAAGAGGAAACATCAGAAGAAAAAAAGAAAGAAAGAAGCAGAAAAGAGAGTCAGAAGAGAAAGAGGCGATTAAAATTAACAGAACAAAACCAGTTCCATCAAGCGAATGAAGACAGGGATTTCCCGGCGATATTGCCATCCGTACCTCCGCCTCTTACCCGCGCTCTTCTTTCTACGGTGAAGGAAGCCACCAACTGCCACCGTCACTCTCACTAAAAATGCGTTCACGTCATTTAAGTGTGAGACGGCGGCACTGGATGGAAGTACGCTCGAATTTTACCGGCGATTTTTATATGAAAAAATAGCGTGGATGGTTTTGCTAGAAATGTCAAGGAAGACAACGACAATAATGGAGAGAAGAACACAAAATCACGTACAGCAGTAAAAGCAGGAAAATATAGAGTGTAAAGAAAGAGAGAAGAACGCAACGCTAGGGTACGGAAAAAAGAAAGAACGAAAGCAGGAAGGAAAGAAAAAAGTTATTAAGAGAAAAAGAAATAGAAAAGGAAAGAAAAGGAGAAATATATATAGAGAGAGAGAGTGAGAGAGAGAGAGAAAAAGAAAGGGTTGATATTGTTTTACCCTGACTAATTTCTCCACAGTCTGTTACCATTTACAAATTCGTTCTTCTTCTTCCTGTGTGCAAAATATACTAAGGAAAAAAAAAAGGAAGAATAAGAAAAAGACGTGGAAATTATGGAGTAATTAAAAAGGAAATAATTTTTAAAAGATTCTCTAGAAAGATACCAATGTCTGAAAAACAAGATCAAAGGAAATAAGAAAAAGATTCTTTCTACGTAAGGTAAGCAAAATCTTTTGAAATGTATATGCATTATTACAAACCAATCTGAATGTATACATACATACAATCATATATATACATATATATATATATATATATATATATATATATATATATATATATATATATATGTGTGTGTGTGTGTGTGTGTGTGTGTGTGTGTGTGTGTATGCATGTGTGTGTGTGTTTATAGTGGAGATTTCTGCAATTAAGTATATATATATATATATATATATATATATATATATATATATATTACATTAATAAAGTTTGTTA
>OZ038500.1:93121384-93126384 GCA_964036315.1 Acanthosepion esculentum | reverse complement strand
TGTGCGTGTGTATGTGCATGTGTGTGTATGTGTGTGCATGTGTGTGCGCGCACGCGTGTGATTTAAGGACCTATACATACGGGTCCGGGAATATATTAGATCATCTTACTTTGAAAATTTTCACGTTTGTCCCACGGCCCCTACAAACGGTTTGTGTGTGGGTGGAACCGTGTAATAATGTAAGTGTCAAGTCCGTAGACGTATATATGTAGACTGTACGCGTACATAATTATATTAGCACATACACACACACACACACACACACACACACACACATATTATTTGTAGCGTATTGAAAAGTTTGTAACAGATCTTTCCATTCCTTCAATGGCAAAATCGGCCACGTACTGAACTTAATCGCCAGTGGGAAATCAAAACATTTGATCAGAATAGATGGACAAATATAAGTATGTTGCTTGCTTTTCCCACGCGCTGATATACGTAGTTCACCTGTAAAATCTGCAATAACCAATTAGGAGAAATTTAAATAATTACACATGACTGAATCTTTTACGCATCTTGTATTAATTTTCTTTATAAATTCTCACCGTAACAAGAGACTTGCGCTGGATCACCCTCACTCTGACCGTCGCCTTGTATTTTTTTTGTCAGCCTGACTGACAGCACAGTAAGTACACGTTTAGACCAGTCATGTAAAACAAAAACAAATTTAAACATTCCTTTTCTAGTTAGTTGCGTAACTAGGATGACAGAAATGGGTGGGACCCTGGGTTGGAACTTTTTCGAAGTGGGGTACGATTACTCGCATGAGAAAATGTTCAGATTTCGGGATTATAAAGAGTTAACTTAAAAATATTTCACCGCCAGTACCATCCACCTACCATTGTTTTCTTTTTCTTTTTTTCCTATACGAGATGCGATACACAGTCTGTAAGTAATTCTGTAATCCAGATAATTCTTCTTAATAGTGTGTTGTTATGTTCTTCGTTACAATTGCCTGATATTAGAGTAATGGACAAGTATTCTTTCAAGGTAAACAATATATTCGAATACTTCTAAAATCGCTCATGTTTCGCGAAAAGTAATTCCACACAGTATTAATTTAGAAAAATTAATTTGCACTCACCTTAGAATGATTGTGTAAATTGGAATAAGGGCATATTTGTTTGATTACTTTTCGTACGCTTTGACACACATAATGAGGAAAGTCGGCTTGGAGAATATAACACTCACAACAGATATTGAAAGCGAGAGAGACATAAGAGAGACGCGCGAAACTCATCTAAATATTCTTGTGTCCAGGGATGTCATGTCAGGGATTGTAAAGGGTACTGTAAAATCAAACATTGCTAAGAGCTAGAACGGATAGGAAGTTGTGGAGAGCCGTGATCGGCGCATAAAAGTGTTAAAGGTGGATAGGGACTGCGGTATGGTTGTCAATGTTTGTTTTTTTTTGTGGTGGGGGGAGACCCTGTATGAATCAAACTCATTGATTCCAATCCACCAGAACTCGCCTGTCTAACCATTACTCAAAGCCGGTTTAGGAGCAGAGACATTTTCGAGAAAGAAAGATGAGCTTACATGAAGTCCGTGTCGTGATATTTTCCTAAGCGTGGTTTAGATGTGGCACAAGGCCGAAAGTATAGGTCGCCCAGTGAGGATCGAACTCACTGCTCAGTCGTAATTGTTCTAGCGAGACAAACTTGAAAACGATATCGAGACGCTGCGATACTTTATTTTTTTTATTTTTTTGGTGGGGTGACTATGAATTTTAATTTTAACCAACAACAAAATTGGATGAAAATTGCTAATAACCCAAATCTCTATTCAAAAACATGTTCACTTGAATAATATCGACAAGTTCTATCTATTTTTTTTACTAACTTTTTTGAAATTTCCGAATAAGTTGTCTTATTTAATTGGTACATTTACTAAAGTACATTTCTATTTTGTTGTTTATCTTCCCGGGTACATTCAAAATTTACTACATTCATTTACAAGGATTTCGTTTTTGCTGTGTTTATGGAAGAGTTTTTCAATAAGGTGACGTCATTTTTAACGGTCACCCTGTAATACAACGGGGGCATCCGACATTAAAAAAAGGCACCTTTTCCCATATAAAAATAAAATAAAATTCAGTTTGACCGTTAGCAAGAATGTCACCTTGAGTAACGTGAAATTGTTTCAGGCTAAAGAAGAGAACGCAGGAAATAAAAAGACTGGAATTGGACAGCCAAAACGTGTCGATATAATTCAACCAAACACATTTCAAGGTATTCTAGAGGCCTGAATACAACTTATGTAAATATATAAAAAATTACTGACGAAATATTCTGAGGTGTACGAAAATGCTGCTACTTTCATAATCAACCACGCCATGGAGACTTATATATATATATATATATATATATATATATATATATATATATATATATATATATATATATATATATATATATGTGTGTGTGTGTGTGTGTGTGTGTGTGTATATATATATATATATATATATATACATATATATACATATATATGGGGGGATGAGGGTGCACGCACAAAGACACACACATATATGTGTATATATATGTGAGTTTTGTGTTGTATATGTATGAATATGTGCGCGTGCATATATAATATATATATATTTATTTATAAGCAGACACACACGTATGTGTGTATATATATTTAGTAAATATACATGCACATAAAAACTCTCGCTCTCTCTCACACACACACTCTTTTTTCACGTACACACACACACACACACACACACACACACATATATATATATATATATATATATATATATATATATATATATATATATATATATATATATATATTTATATATATATATACGATATATATATATATATACGATATATACATATATATATATATCGTGTATATATATTATCTCTCGCTGTCTCTCTGTCTCTCTCTCTCTATCTCTCTCTCTGTATATCTATCTGTCTGTCTATCTATCTATATATATATATATATGTGTGTGTGTGTGTGTGTGTGTGTGTGTGTGTGTGTGTGTGTGTGTGTGTATGTATGTATGTATATATGAGTATGATAAAATATACATGGATGCACATATACTTGCACGCACACATATATATGTATATACGATATATATAAACATGTGTGTGCGTTTGTGTGTGTGTGTGTTTGTGTGTGTGTATGGATGGATGGGTATGATAAAATATACATACACGCAAATATACTTACACGTACATATAAATATATTTCTTCTTTAGATGTAAATACAGAATATAATCCGCACCTGAAGATTGCAAGAATTTACATGAAACTCCGAGTCGTGCTTTCGACGTTGGATATACGTATATTTACTAATATATATATATATATATATATATATATATATATATATATATATATATATATATATATATATATATATATGCGTGTATGTGTGTGTTTGTGCATATGTGTGTGTGTGTGTGCATTTGTGTTGTATATAATGTGTGTATGTTTGTTTATCTATTGATATTAATCTGACAGAAGGCCAGCTGTAGGTGACAGAATATAAAGATTAAAAAAACAATTGCAGCAGAAGTAATCCTTCTTCTACGTTTAATTTTAGACCCGACGGCGAGATAGATCAGCATAAATTGAAATAGTAATACGATGTATGGCAACATTTCCGAGCAGAATAGCAACTTTTGGCCTTGAAAGTCAGTTTTCCGAGTCAGGGGTTCTTTTTGGGGTTCGATCATTCACCATTGCCGTGAGTAAGAAATATGTATTTACGTTTCTCTTATTCAGTAGATAGATAGATAGATAGATAGATAGATAGATAGATAGATAGATAGATAGATTGATTGATTGATAGATAGATAGATAGATAGATAGATAGATAGATAGATAGATAGATAGATATGAAAAAGGACTGAGATAGATAGATAGATAGATAGATAGATAGATAGATAGATATGAACAGACTGAGATAGCTAGCTTGTGAGCTAGCTAGATAGATAGATAGATAGACATGAACAGAAATAAGATAGATAGATAGATAGATAGATATGAAAAGGACTGAGATAGATAGATAGATATATAGATAGATAGATAAATAGATAGATATATAGATAGATAGACATGAACAGAAAGAGGATAGATAGATAGATAGATAGATAGATAGATAGATAGATAGATAGATAGATAGATAGATATGAAAAGGACTGAGGTAGATAGATAGATATATAGATAGATAGATAAATAGATAGATAGATAGATAGATAGATAGATAGATAGATAGATAGATAGATAGACATGAACAGAAAGAGGATAGATAGATAGATAGATAGATAGATAGATAGATAGATAGATAGATATTTTTTAATTATTTAGTCAGTTTGTATTCTGCGGTCGATAATTTTGACTTTCATATATATATATATATATATACATATATATATATATATATATATATATATATATATATATATATATATATATGTATATATATATATATATGATAAAAATATAGCATAAGGTATGGTATATTCATACTTAAAATAACTCAATATCGTACGTAAAGACAGGCCTGGAGATTTCTTACAATCATGAAACAGACTGTCATAAATCTGTTGACATAAATGCAAACTCTTCATCATTTTAAAGTTGGGGTTGCTATATGTGACCTTAAGTTCTTTTCTAAGTGTTTCTTTCATCGCCCCACTTGCTTGTGGAACACTTTTTCGGCTTCTTCCTTCCCAATCAACTTTCCTCTTCAAACATTTAAGCCTAATGTCAACCGTTATCTACTGTCTCCTTATTTCATATTCTTTTATTATTCCCTCACCCTAATAGTGATTTATTTTCTCATATCTTCTAATATTCAGTAATACCTTGTGTCAGGGTGGCTACATTGCTTTGCTTAGGGGCTAAATAATTTTAAAAAATGACTAGTTCGAATTGGAAAATATTTAACAAAATGTGTAAATCATATATATATATATATATATATATATATATATATATATATATATATATATATATATATATATATATAT